>CM036940.2:43286326-43886326 GCA_020352615.2 Yoshiicerus persimilis
TTTCGATAAGCTTACAATTTACAATTTAGAAAACACGATTCTCATCTCATTGTCTGCTCATCGTACTATTACTTGCATTGTTGTTTTCAATAGGAAAAGTAATCAATCAGAATAGGCTCCCGTCCTGACATTCCAAAAGAATTTAATGTACCTGTTTAGTTTTCTATGGCATAATAGCAAATGGTAAATCGCTCTTTAATCGAATTCATCTCACATTAAGGTTTCTTATCAGCTTGAGAAATTCATGGCATCCAGCGAAGCACCTGTTGTAGCTCACTCTTGCCTAGAGCGTGTGTACATAGCGGAAATGAAAAACTCGGCTTCTTTTTTACCAGCACAGGTTTCACGAGTTTCATATGAAAAGTGAATTTAATTGCTCTCTTAAAGTGTGACGTCCATTTGTTTGCAAAACAATCATTAATTATCGCAATAACTTTGTATACGTTGGCAGAAATTTTTTTTCAAAAACATTCAAAACGAATTCATTCTTATTAATTGCATTTAGGTTCCCATTAACAATAGGTAATATCACATTAGGTCTACATAATCTGGAATGTGTGGTCGAATGAATTATTACTGTTGATAAATTAATTTATTAGTCAAAGAATCAGCCACAGATTTACAAGTCACAACAAAATCAGATAAGGTAAACGTTTCGGCGATACATAGTCCTACATACACTGCAACATATCTAACTAACAATTGGATTAAGAAAATCGAAATCGTTACTTCAACATGTAATTCCCATAATATGTATACAGATTACAACTTTATTAAATCTTTAAATACGTAAATAGTGAAATAAGAATATTCTATCTAGATAGAGAAAATTATATAATCAAGAACGTAACGAATTTCTCACCAACTGCGTGCAAAATGACATGCGAGAGCAATTCGTAATTTATGTCTTATTAGATGGTACTCTGCGAAGTGAAGAATGCAATTGAAATCTCATTATTATACATTTCCTGACTTTTACATTTTCAACTTCTCTGAGCAGAATCTTATGAAAAATGAATATGACTTAAATACATAATATAAAACATAACATATACTCTACAGTCTACAGTAATCAGTACAGGCATATTGGAATGAGATTGGCATATTTATATAAGTCCATAATGTACTTTAACAGCAGAACCTATTACTCAAGTAAACTACCTAATACTACACTTTGCAACAGTCATCCACAATGATTTGATTATATTTCATTTATCCCTATGTAAATTCTTTACACGAATACCCACCTGATCGTAGTACACGATTTATGTTGCATTAGTAGAGTAGAGCCACGACGATTATTTCTCATAATTATTATCCCTCCTAACAAAGTCATTATTTTGATAATGATAAGTATGTAGCCACTTATGTGTACAGTACAGTCATTTAAGAAAAGAAATTATGTAGATGTTTATGAACTACCTAAATGCAAAATATGTAAATCAAGGATAATAGTAATTGCATTCTTTGGAAATGAATGCCTTTTAGTTTGCGATCGTTCCACTCCATCCTTTAAACTGTTTAAACCACAGTTAGAAGTCTTTATACGTAGGCAGTTTGTATTGATGTATTATATTTGTTCCCGGAAGCAAAAGTACTTTGATCATCGCGAACTACTAACAATATTACTTTCCCTTTTCGGCATAACCACCAAAATGTGAAGCAACTAGATATACAATGTAGTACGTCAAAGTATTATTTTGAAATACGTATCGTTTTCCGTGGCATATGTGGAACTTTGCCTTGGAAATCTTTTCTTCAAAGTTAACGAAACGGCATCCATTGCCAGCAAATTGCCATAATCCGATCTTATTGAAAAACACTTGCCATTTGTATCTATTTGTATCAGGTTCATCCAACACGTGCTCAAAGAAATAGTAGCGACCTCCCTAATAAAATAAATTTTTCAATTTAATTAATTTTTCATTTGAAATTCGGTTTTTAAATGTGGTGCAAAAGAATCTAAATGATCTAGAAAAACGAATTACCGGCACTAAAACTCTTTTTATTTCCTTCAAAACTTCTTCGCAATTATCCACACTACAAAATATGCAAGAAGTAACAACAATATCAACACTATTTGATGGGACGGAATTCATATCTTCACCACTAGCGTTTATAAAATCTTCCAATTGAATTCCAGGGTACTATTAAAGCATTTTAATTGAACTTAAAGTTATCAGATTAATATGTACAAAATATGCATATAAATAGTGTACTTGCTTACTTCTAGTAGGTTCTTTACCAGAGTATTTTTGAAATGAGCGTTCTTGTCCAGAGCAATATAACGGCATTGTTTTGGGAAAAAGTGAAAATTACAACCTAGAAATATATTACAAGACTTAATGAGTATGTTCTTTATAAAAGCATTTTCATAAATTTAAACTATTATTTGTGGCAATGTTGACTATGTAATTACCGGGCCCAGAACCTATTTCTAAGATTCTTAATTTTCCCTCTTGTTTGTCTGACGGAACAACAGTCTCGATGTCAGAAAATACGTCCTTCCGAAATGGAACAACTTTGCAGTTGTAAAATAAGTCGACGAAAATTGGATAGTAAAAAGCAAAAGTAAAGCCTCTCACTGTTGCAACAATTGATTGTACAAATCGAATAAAACTGTGGAGCACATTTGCAAACAATCCCTTAGGTGCCATCAAAGGGGTCACTTCATTCAATTTCTCCGTCATTTTCTGTAGTAAAAAAGTAAGTCAAAAGATTTACATAATTTGTAAGCATTATCAGACGAGACGGTGAGAATAAAAACTGCATTTCATGTTTTGTGCTGTCTGTACTATTATCATTAGTCATTATTACACAACAGTATACAGTATAAATAAGGTTTGCATTGTGAATGGAATTCATAACATTTTGCTCTTTTGTAAGTAAACTGCAGTGAATATCTAATAGTGTCTACTTTTATGATGTGTACTTTCACACGGAAACGGATGATACGTAACAATAAGATTATTAGTCTCGCTTTGATGTTAGAGTATTCAAGCTTCACACACGGTAACATTTGTTAACACACATTCTATCTATAATTGCTGTAAGTACCTGGATGATTATATGGAAATTTTCTTTGACAATAAAACCACAGAAAAGGAAACAAGATGTGAATTTCGTTTACTTATTGCACTTACATGGCTTTTATGGCTTTAATCGGGTGACAAGGTGAGCATTAAACTACATTCTTGCAGTAACTATAAATCACAAAATAAAGTCTATTTCGATACCACTTTTATTATTACATGAATGAATTCAGCAGAGATACTAGTACTTGTGAATACACATTTACTTAGTGAAATCCATATCCAAAGTACGACGGTTAGAAACCCAAATGCTTTAAAGACTATTTAATTCTGCAAAGTAAGTTGTTACTACAAAGAGACAAAATTCATAAGCAAAAATTCGCTCTGTTTCGCTAAAATTAACAGGAAATTGACTTGAATCTTGAGATTTAGAAGAGTTATTTAAACTGTCAAAATTGTTCAGACTATGACAATAACAATGCAGATTTGGCAAGAATCAACTTTCATGATTTTGATAATAATTAATCCCGGCAGCGCTATACTATTGCTAATGCCCTATGCTTACTCTTACAAATATTAACCCTCTTACAGGAAATAAGCACATTACCCAAATACAACAAAAACACGGTAACATAATTTTTCTTGGATACTTACATGAGACTTGATAATTTATTGTGCAATAAAATATTGTGCATTGGTTTTACTTGCACAACACTGAAGTACCTGTAATCAATGTCTTCAATGTTCACAGCCTAAAAAGCTTCTGTCACAGATAAAAATGAATCACTACAATGTTACGTCGTCTGCGTTGGGATTAGTTATGATAAATAATTACTTGATAGCTTCCATTTTTATCCACGTACACGTATCTAATACCAGTGTGAATGTAAATCATGCAAGTACAAATGTCGAATGTGGTCTAAGCTGGCAAGCCTATATAATATACACGTTACAAACTGGGATCATTTGTGACTCAGTAGAGTACTATTAGCTCTCGCAAGCAAAAGGTGTACAAATGATTCTCAAAGTATTAAGAATGACACAGTCAGCGAATATTTGTGAAAATTCTATAAGTATATTAACTTCACTCATATTGGTGTCATGAACTCTGTGAATGTCATACAACCGTACATATTCGTTTATAAATGAAACTTACGAAGCGTGCTTATATTTATTGTTTTTCCCTTTCAGTTAATATAATGCCACTAATATAAGTATTTCTGTACACAAATACACTAGAAATTCACAACCTGAAATGGACGAGGTACTTTTGACGCTTCTATTTTGATAAATCAGTAGAGTTCATATGATGACCATTTATATAAAAGTCGTATTCCATACATAGTAGGTAAGCCTAACAATTCCGTTACAATTTTATTAATACCCTTTTACTGTTACTTTTACAAATGAGGCTTAGTGAGACTTATTTGTGTCTTACTTGACCCTTTCTATGATTACAACGCTACTGAAAACAAGCAATAACCCCAAATCAGTAAGAAATGTGACTTGTAAATGTAGGTGTACTTTTAATACATGCCTTCATTCTACACATTATAATTTTAGCTAGAAATATTTGTATTTACTAACGCAAATCCTGACATTTTCCATTGTCTCAATTAGTTTTAACTATATTTACAAAAAACTTAATAATTTACGTGCGGAGCAGTATATCTAACACGTATGGCTTGCAATATTTTTGAAGGACAAATGAAAGGATCAATGAAAATAGCGCATGTCAATATAAAATATTTATTTTGCTTGAGATTTTTAATGCACATCAAGAAAACATTACTAATTTATGTGTCCATCTACCTCTACTCTGTATTTTCTTTTTTGATTTCACAATTTACACAATAAATTCAATTACTGCTGATTTAATCGTAAGAGTACAAAATTATCTAAAGTTAACAACACTACACGACAAACCGTAATTCAAGACCATAATATGATTTTTGAAAAGATGTCATTCTGATTGAAAACCTTCAAGGAACAACAACTATCACAATTAAGACAGGAACTTTAAAATTGCTATATAATAATATTCTAAAGAAGTAATCGAATGCAAAAATGTTGATTTTATTTTAGCAGTGCACAATTTATATCCTAAGAACATTCTTGTAGCTCTGAACTTTCAGCATTGTCCTCCCTTGATTTATCCGCTAAAACCTCCAGTTCGTGAGCACTATAGCGTGGCATATCCACAGGAACTGTTGAATGGAATAAAGAATAGTCAAGAATCTTTTCTCCATTATTTCCTTTACTTGATGCCAAGCTTTCGAATCGGTAGCCCCATTGGATCTATATTGAAATAAATTTTTAAACAATGACAGTATTCCGGAAAATTGGTAATATCGTCAGTAATTGTATTTGTATGCATGTTATCTTATCTTCCTTTAGTATGGGACAAACAACCAATCATTTGTTTTCATTTTAATTTATATGTAAACAAAGATTGAAAAATACCTCTCCAGGCAAATAGGAGGACCTTGCTTGAGCAGTGTTACCAGTCGCTTCAACCACACCTTCCAATTAAGTAAAAATATGCTAAATTGTGTTCATTTAAAAAACGTTTTTCTATAATATACAGCCACAGTTGTAACATACCTTCTAATGCGACGATAATTTCAAAATCTAAATTACTTCTGTTTAAATCATGAGGAGATATTTTGTAGAGGGGACTTTGGGAATCTATTTTGTGGACAACAACAGTAGGCCATAATAATAGCAATCTATCTCCTCTTTCTCCGTGACCGCCAACCTGGAAATGAAATCTTGTGAATATCCAAAAATCAATTTAAGGTAAACAAGCGCACCTAGATGAATCCAAAATTGGATTGGGATTATCCTATTAAACTTATACTTAAGATTATATTTTTTAAATGACTAATTTAAAGGTCTCCTCCTTCCAGTGTAAGCATGAAAAGTTAATGATAATAATAGCATTAAATTACTACAATTAAGTTTTTTAAAGTAATAGTTTAGATAATACTTATACAATATACTATAATATTAATTCGAGAAAACGATTACGGAGAGCTCATTTTGGCCGAAAGTAATAACTTCTCCTTCTTTTGTAATTCTTTTTGTGACGAATTGGGCTCTGACGTGTGCTTCAAGCAAATGGCTTCTTCTCATATCTCCAACACGAAACATGAGATAGTAGATTCCATCTCTCAAGGAAATCACTGCAGTTTTACTGAATACTAGGGTTGCACTTCGTTTCTTCCCTTGAGATATTTTGACAAAAATGAGACCAACCATAAGGCCTTCAAGAATAAGTCCGGCAATACTTTGAGCGCACATTAAAATTGTGGCTAAAGGACACTGTGTGGTAATGTGGTAATATCCATAGCCTACAGTTTGTTGTGTTTCCACAGAAAATAGAAATGCTTCATCAAATGTGTGGATTTCGGTAACACATGGAAGTTCAGTGGAATTTTCATTTCTTTCTAAATCTCCATGAAAGTACAGCAGAGAATACCAGGATAAACCGAATACTAGAAATGCAAACAATTCAAGCCATTTGTGTTTATATTTTTTTGGTGAAAATTGATTTTAGTAATCATTTACAATAGTAATAGTTGTAATCTAAAGCTACACAAATACTATTTAAAAATGTTACACAGCCAAGACACGAAATAGGAAACGCAAAAGGAAAAGATCAGCCAACGCCATTTTAAATCCAAAAATGTGGTGAAAATATCCGATACAAACCGTGCACCTCGTTTTGGTAAGTTATGACGCTGAATATTACATGTACCATCTTTTCTTACCGATCTGTCACGTAATCTATGTAAATAAAATAATAAAATATTATTAAGCACCTTAAATCCCCACCATGTGCAAAATGAATGAAATTAAGCTATAAGAATATTATAGCATTATAGGTAGTTTCAGTTTCTGTAAATAAACTTACGGTTTTTGATGATGTAATATTTCGAGCACAGACATTTTATTTGTATCGCCAATCCCCCTTGACATTCCTGATTCTAATGAGAAATTCGAACTATTTACGCTTCCAAGGCTGATTTTACTTCCGATGCCCATTATTCCCTTCTAATAAAGAATTAACTAGTAATCACGAATTTAAAAATACAACCAAAACTGGCTTGAAGTTTCAATTTATTTCTAATATAACAGTATATTCGATGTAATATGCTTTTAAATATTTATATAATTTTTAATATCTTGGTTAATGATCTTGGTTAACAATTTCAAATGATTGAAGCAAATGGGCAAATTGATGAATGAAGACGCAAAAACAGTTGGCTATAGAATGGTGATACAAATGAATACCAAAATATTTTAAATTAAAATTTAAGTTAGGGTGCTCCGAGAGCTTGCCTAACTATTAATTTAATGTCCTTGAAACTGAGGGTAGCATACCTACACCTCCATGCTATATTACGTATAATACCGTATACTACCGTTGTTACAATAAACTACAAATATATTTTGTACACGGCACACTTAATATTTCGGTTCCTTTAGTAAATAATGAAAAATCAGTTAACAATACATTCACGAGTAAATTATCTTAAAGTACTGAATGATAGCAAAACAAAATTTTTTGCAGTATCTCAACTAGGTGTTAGTTATGGTCATGCTAGTCATTAGTACTGAATATATTTACGTAATAGGCAATTATTTATAAATTCAATTACATTTAACAAAAGCGACAAACAAGTTTCGTAAAAAACGTCCATTTCATTAACATCCATTAAGACATAAATTTTGCAACTTTATTTCACTAGCTTTGCATCTGTAAGCTTAAATCTACATGATTAAGATCCATTTCATTCATCCACAAGGAAATAATGAGACCCTTGCGCCTTGGTATGGAATGTAGCCCACATTTTGGAAATAATACTTACCGCAATATAAATTAATTTCCAGAGTTATTGTTTTCTTAAGAAGTTCATCATTTGGGATGCTAAAATTTTCATTCGATTTAAAATACTCCACCTTGGTGGAATGACTGCCTTCATACAAATTTATTTCAAAATAGACACTCTAGCTTTACTTAAATACCTCAGATAAGAGGAATTCAACGGATTTAAATCAGTATATGCGGTATATGAATTCCCCTAAATTAGTGTCTGTATTCAGTATTCACCTTTGCATACGTGAGTATAAGGTGCTAATTGCCTAATTATCGATTGAGTCTAAAAGCAAGAAAATTACAAAATGAATAAAAATGACGTACCTGTTAACACCTCATAAATATTCATTCTAAATGCCTATGGTTCATACGACTCTACGAATGAAAACTATTAGCTAGTCTACAATTTACGTAAGCAAAAAGTACACATGTCTACATTAATGAACGCTAAATTATTTTCTAAATTTGGGTTGTAAAGCCGAGATGAAGTAAAAGAAATGCATACATATATTTACCATACTTGCCAAAAGCTTTTATTCATTTTAAGATACCTAAACAAGAAGTGCAGTTCGTCCCTCTGAAAGTCTGGTTTTATGAATTACGCTTTTCGCAACAAATTCAAAGAAAAAGATGCCAAAATAATATCAGAATTTGTTATAAATTATCCCATATTATATCGTATGCGAGCACACTTATTTATGCAGAATAGGGAATGTTCGCAAAGGGGCAGTGCAAATAAAAAAATGAAAATTGAAGTCATACAGCGGTACCAGGAAACTTAATAAGTATGGAGGTGAACAAGTAGGCAAACTATGAGTAGATTGAATGGCAACGCTGTTGACTCTCAACTGTGACTTATCCCCTGTTGGGTCCTAGCCTCAACCTCATTGACGATGATAGAGCCATTTATGTAGCAGAATAACCGCCATCAATGATCCTAAATAAAAAATACATCAAATACAAACAATGACACATCTTTCTCATTCTATTTGAATAAATATACTTACACCATTTCACCGTTTATCATACTGGACTGATTAGACAAGAGGAAGAGAATAGTATTAACGACTTCTTCAACGGGGACAACCAAAGTTCCCAAAGGGACTCGGCTACTAGTACCTAAATTCCTCAGAGCACTTTCTGCATCCTCGACGGGAATACCAGCTCTTTCTGCCTTTTCTTTTGTCATATCTGTTATCATCATAGATGGATTGACAGAATTGACCTATAAAATATTTATATTACATCTTTAGAATAAAGCTAGATAAAAAAAGAGACCACAAAAACTGATAAAAGATGAAATACAATATGTACCTACCCGAATTTTATATTTTCCTAGTTCGGACGCCATCGTTCTGGTAATGAGATCCATTGCTGCTTTAGAGGCTCCAAAGGATAATCCATTAGGAAAAATTTTCCCAGAGCTCTGTAAAATACAGATTGCTTTAAAATTTAATTCTGTATCAATCAATAGTATTAATTGGCTAACCAATGATGAAACATTGACGATAGAGCCCCCAAAGCCACCATCTATCATTCCTTGAGCCACCACTTGCCCAACGTTTATTATCGCTTTCACGTTCACATTAAAAGTTCTGTATAAGCATTTTCAACCATTATTAAATAGGATTCCTCTTATACTTGTATTCACTAATCTACAAAATATGCTTGTACATTGTACAGTGTAGCGTACACTACACTTAGTGTCATATGTTATATAACGATATAAGGTGGGCACCAATTAAAGTTTGTATAGCAAATACTCTTTCTGAAGATACTTTAGTCATATACCTGTCTCATGTCTTTCGTAGACGGATCTTGATTAATGTATAAACCATTCTCATCAATTCTACTTACTTATCAAAATCCTGCGGTTGGACATCCAAGAAATTTCCATTGATCAATATTCCTGCATTATTTACCAGACAGTCCATTGGTCCGCCTTCAATATTCTCCAACGATGTCCGGGTCAACTCCCAATCCTCCAAATTAACGCAAATTGTTTTAACATTTGGACATTCTTCCTGAAGCTTTTCCAAATTTTCATGAGTTTTTGACAAGGCAAATACAAGCGCTCCGTACCCATGCAATCGTACAGCTATGGCTTTTCCCAATCCTTCACATTGAAGAGTGCTTTAATTGTAATGCTGCTTGAACTATTATAATAAAGGTCAATGAAATATAAAAGTAGAAAAGATTTTTCAATTACCTCGTCCAGCACCGGTCACCAAAACTCGTTTGTCTTTGAAGAATCCTTCTAAAGACATTTTGGGACGTTGTTGTGGCTGGAGCAAATTTTGCCTCACTTTTTTCCAAATTTTGATGCCTTTGTTAGCTCTGCGAATAATTGTAGCCGTCAGTCCTTGGCAGCTATCGAAAATCGTTTAACTGAGATTTAATACTTTCACCAGAAACAGAACTAAACTGAATTAGCAGTAATAATACCTTGAAAACAGGTAATAGATACACCCATAAGTAATTCTAGTCTAAACTGCTATAGGAGTGACTTCGCATGATTTGCTGTCTTGCTATTCCTTGATGACAGACGATTCTTCTTTCTCAATCGTGTTTCTATATAACTTCTGCGTGCTTTTGCTTGAGTTCTCAAGTCAAGAATTGCCATTATTCATTGATAAATGCCGATTAGGGAAAACCAAAGAAAACTAGACGAAAGGTAAAGGATCGTTGAAAGCTAAATTGCTGATAGCATGAGGCGAATCACCAACTTGGTATTTAGGTAGTTAGTTCATTAATAACAAAACCTGCCAACAGAAAATCGAATTTATTGGCTTACATTTGTGGAAACCATTTGCCACAGAATGCGATAATGCAAGCCAAGGAAAGCTTATCTATCTAATGCGTAGCATATATATTAGCGGTACTAATCCAAAATAGGCACTTAGGAAAATGCCTAAGCAATTAGTAAAATTTGTACTGAATTTTGATTTTTGTGGTGAATTTTATAGAAGACAAGACAATGGGCCGTTGTATATCAACTAGCATAAATCCAAAGTCACTTATAAATCTTCACTTCAACTGTGTGGCCCATTACATTTCTCGGTTACATCAGTTAACATGACATGGTTCTTCAAAGCAAAAATATGCCATAATTTAAAAATGTAAGGGCCCCTATATTTGAAGTGAGGTTTTTCTGATTCATTAGTGACTTTGGAATTAAGCCAGTTGATGTACATTGGCCCCCTGATTTGCCTTCTATAAAACTGACCATAAAAACCAAAATTCAGTACAAATTTGACTAATTGACTAGGCATTTTCCTAAATGCCTAATTTGGCGTACTACTGCTAACATATACATAACAATGAGCCAGCATTTACTTGTATTTAGTTATTGTTATTGCTAACTGCTAACTACCACACGTAAAACTAAGGGACAAAACGTCATACAATTCATTAACTACCGTTTGTAAAGAATTAATACCCCCTCCGAAAAAATTCCCCTTCCCTGGGGTATTATTTCGAAAATTGCATAAAATGGGAAACTTGAAATAATAAATCCCTAAGCCGAAATAATTGCCCATGATATTTTTATGTTTTGTGTGTGTGTATGTGTGTGTAGGTAAAAGAATGAGTCTGCTACTTTTTCTTGAGAGAAAAGAATTTATCAAATCAAGTGCGTCACGAGGAACTTACTAGTCTATGGCCTATATTCCTACTCTTGTGTCACATGCATGTACTTTTCATGAATTATGAGCAATTACAATTTATCCAAGGTATTTACCGCAGATGAATATATAGTATTGTTTGACTTTTCCTGCTACAACAAAACAAGTTGGAGAAGTTTGGCATTGAAACAATTGCTCATGTCGAAATAATTCTCCATTGCTACTTTATTACTGACATTTTGGGATGAAATTAGACCCACGAAGAAATAATACCCCGAGGCATTAATTCGGTATAAATCATACTGTATTACTGTATATCAACTTACAAAAAGAGAAATATATCCTCATTGTATGACACAAAGAATAGTATAAATTTATACTGAAAGGTAAATACTTTAATTATTACCTAAGTTTCCTCTTACCAAGCCGCACGCATATTATACAACAATTAGGTACTTTTATTCCAATACCCAAAATGTTAAGCAGGCCAATCACTTCGATATGTAAATGCGTTCAATCACTTTCCGTATTTCCGTTGATGGTTATTTAGGATAATAAAAAGTACCACTATTGATTTCTCGTAAGATTACGCTGATTTTGATTAGTCAAGGTTTCTCCGTTTATTAATACATGAAAACCATTTAGTAGATTGAGAACGCTCATGAAAATTGATTACCGACGTTGCAATCTAAAGTACTGCTCTACCTTGAAGCAAACTGATGCCTTACTCAGAATATGCAGACAGAACCGATACTTTTATGGCAAGTAAGTTTCAATTTTAGCTGTCATTTTTAGAAACCTGGAAATCTATACAAATATCACGCCAAGTCATTGTATTGAAATCTCAAAGAAATCCAAAAAACAATTCTTTTTTAATTCTGTACTTTATTATAAAATATTCAATACTTGTACTGCGTTGTAATACACTTTAAATAAAATCAATCTTCACAATTCAAGAAAATACCAGCCATATGGGTTTTCAGTCCCGGAAAGTGAGCCATTGCTTGTAATCCGCTGGGGCAATGTTGGCATACGTTGCAGCTTCTGCTGGAGAAATGGGAAACTTGGACAATTTTCTGCAACCAAGACACAGCAATAAATATTAAAATTCTGTCGTTATCATTGTCTATCAAAATTGGTAACACATGCAAGAACCAGAAAACCTTTACCTTCGAGTATTCAGACACTCTTCTTCAGTTTTCTCCACACCAAACCGATTGCAGTACTTTAATGCAGCAATAGTTGAGCTCTGTAGACCTTCACATTTCTTCCAATTTTCTTTTCCACCACCATCTTTATTCGACTGTACATTAACTTCGAATCGCTTCTTTATTAATAGAGCAACTTCCGATAAAGTTAAAACTTGTGAATTCGAATTCATGATGAATTGTAAGAACGCAAAAAACGCAGTCAACACCGATGCCCCAGAAAAGTCGCATATTTGCACTGTCTTACAACTATTTCGCAGTATACAGTCCTTTTCAGTAAGATTGTGGCTCGAATTATTAGCAATGCTTTACTTTGGTATACTTTTTTATACGGAAACATAAAGGGGAAAGCGGAATGGACATAAAAAGGGGTACCGAAAATCCAGATTTTAAATGCATTGCTGGCTTATCTGTAAGACAATGAAATTTTTGTATAACAATAATATAATTAACAGATATTGTATTAGTCACCATGTCTTGTCATTAGTCTTTACCATTTATAGATCCTATAAAGTGATCCTAAAAAAAAAGTCCTTGGTAAGTTAGTAAAATGCTTGCGAAAAGCAAATTGGCTATATTTGGATAGTATCGAAATGTTACCACAAATAAATTGTCTATGTATCACTTCCACTCAATGTTAATTAACACAAGTTTAAATAATACGAAAGATCATTTCACACATTTATTTTTGGCATAGTGGACTTGCAAGTACAAGTTCAGGATTGCTCCCTGTTTATTAGTAGAGATAAATATACTGACTATGAAAATTGAATCAGCTATTATAAATCTGTACCTATTTTTCTACTTTGAGTAAAAAGTAATTTAAAAAATACGAGAGTGGAATTGGTCCGGCGTTGAGGTGTTCGGTTCAATTCATACTAACTGTCTTTTTTTAATTCCTTTTTACTCAAAGCACAATTGATAAATTAAAAATTAAACATTAAGATCTCTAGCCAATGAAATGGAGATTCTGCCTACATTATTACATTTGCATTTATTTATCTAATTTTGAAGTTATTTAAGATATAAATCGGGAACTTTTTCAA
Source organism: Yoshiicerus persimilis (assembly GCA_020352615.2). Classification (NCBI taxonomy): domain Eukaryota; kingdom Metazoa; phylum Arthropoda; class Collembola; order Entomobryomorpha; family Tomoceridae; genus Yoshiicerus; species Yoshiicerus persimilis. Next base: position 43,300,118 of record CM036940.2, read on the forward strand.
TGTAAAATTGGGAATTTCTTGTGAGCTTAAGTATTCATAGCTATAGACTACCCATAGACTACCCATACCTATACAACTGCGTTTTGTAAATGGTGATTTACAGTTGTAGGCTTTAATAATTAGTGGTAGTTTGTTAGTTAGATCTCAATTTCGTCAATTTGTATAAATATGTAGTAATTTAGTGCTCTCCAAATCAATCCATGGTGGGTGGTGGGTATATAAGGTTCTTATAAACATATATTTAATATACTTTAATATACTTATACTTACTGTTACTTTGTTAACTGTAAGGGTTATATTCGGATTGACAGCACTGAAAGTTTGATCCAAAGACAAAATCACAGAGTATCTCTTTAGTCTTCTAAGGATGAATTTCAAAAGTTTGGCTGACAATGGGCTACATACATTTGTGGGTTTATTAATGGTGCTGCTCGCTGCAGTTCTTATTGAATCAACTAATCTCACAACTGTCGCAATTCAAGATAACAAAAACAAAACAAATGATAAAACTGAAAATATTTCAAATAAGACGGAGAATGAAGTACTCTCAGTGACAATATACACATTAAAGAATTTTTACGGTAAGCAAGAAAAACTTATGATTAACAGCGTTTTTACTCAAATTGCATTTCTTTGTTCCTAGCATTTTGGTTTGCGTTCTGGTTCTGACAGATTTATTGGCACTTGGCAGACTATATTGACATGTTAATAAATACGAATTGGTGTGGTGTGTTGGTACATATTTTGATTATATTAATCCTCTCATGTATACATATGACGTACACAATATATCTTGATATTATCTATTGTTCCATTTTAAAACTTTATTTGCTTACTTAGCAGAATCTAGAAAGGAATATTCAGCTCCCTATTGTTTGTAATTTTAATTTAGAACTCCATTATTGTTTTTATTTCAATGTAGGAATTCCATTTCCTGTGAGCGTAAGCAAGAGCAACTGTACTGACATTCCTTGGTATTTGTACAAAAAGGCATCATCAATAAACACACATGATAACTGCGTCATTGTCTTTAGCAGACAAAACTGCGTTGGAAGGAATTTGAGGATAGCACCAGGAACCAATGGTCACTCTTATTTGGGCGATGTGGACTTTGATAAAACTGCAGCGTCTATCAAATCGTGTGATTTCAAGGAAGATAAGAATCAGAGTGTACTGCCCAAAACAAATACATCGGGCACTAAAGAAAATTGAAAGAAAATCTGTTTTGAAGTTAATTTTATGTTCTTTATGGTGGTTGCCGTAAAACTCAAATTAGTACCGTGAATTCTAATAGTAATAACCCAAAGCATCTCTGAATCGTTAATTTTACAAAAGTCGTTGCAATAAAACATTTACTATTCATTTGACCACAGCTTACCTATCGTGACGCTACGACATTTTTCTTTACTGATTTTCACATGATAATATTATATATTATAATTTCCAATTGCAAACATTTCAAAATAAACATTCAATTTTGGTTCGGACAAATAGCATATTGGAATACATGAAAAATTAGAATATCATATTTTTTCAATTTTCAAGGTATAAAGCACATTAAAAGCTTTCTTTAGTGCTATTTTTAAGCTAAAATGTAGTGGCAATCGGCAATCTGAAATAAAGTGCTCCCCAAAAGCAGACAACACAATTATTCTACAGGATTAGGATGTAATTGATATTCTATGGTATAATGCTTAGTAAAGTAGATACACACGAGTACAACGAAAACCATTTAGTTGCTACTTGCTTTGTATGCTACTTCGATAACGCAACGCCGTGATAAACTACAGTCCAAAATAACAAGATATTTTGGTATTAGTAACCTGGATAAGGATGACTAATAGTGAGTTCATAGACATCTTATCTTATTTAAGTTTTCTTTTATTAGTCTTTTCACTGGAGTCCTTCTCTGTTCTTAATTATTTTCCAATGTATGTTACTTGCATTTTTTGAATTTTTTGTTACGTGTACATAAGTTGAAATTCACTTTATAAATATCTCTGGACTATCATTTCAACTGCCTTACCAAGCAGGTAAAACACTAAAAAGTAACTGCAAATAATCTGATCTGCGATTCACCATACACTACGAAATATGAAATAACTAAATAGTATGTGCAAACATTTTAATACTTCTCAATTCACTACTTCAGCCTTCAGCTTCTAAGCTTCTAATGGGTATTCACATAATATTATAGTCTACTCTCTATACTGTGAATGCATTTATTTACAGATAAATTAAAGCATGCCTCCTCCGATTAGAGACCGCACCGAAGTTATAATTGATGTTTTGAAAGATGTGAAAACGAATCAAAGAATTGTTCGAGATCGTCTGCTGAAAATTACAAGAGAAAACAAATTATTGAAATTGCAAGTAATGGATTTAGCGGCATTGCTGAAAGAGTCGGAAAAAAATTTAGGCAATTCCGAAAATGAATTGAGGAGAAAGAAAAGTGAGTTAGAAGATTTAATCGAAGCTAATCGAAAATTAGAAGAGGAAATTAAACGGAATTATAAGGTATCTTGCTCTCAGTTGTACAACCCAGATAATATTGAAGATGATATCACAAATCGTGACCAATCTGATGATCATTCTCAGGAAGGCAAAAGTGGGTGTTTCAAAGGTCTGAGAAGTGTTTGTCTCGTAAGCATGACAAATGTGTATTTCTCGAGAAGCAAAACCTCTTGAAATATTCATGTATTTTATTACGGCCACTCATTTGTGGCATTTGGAATATTCTAAATATCCCACATCACATATATGTGTATCCATCATGCTAATGCAATAATTGTTTCACACCATAATATAAACATCCATTCTGTTAATAATACTATATTTCACCAACATATCAAGTGCCCTTTTGTAAACCGTAAAAAATAGTTTTGCATCCAGTCGCAAATCACAATGTGCGAAAATTACACCATGCAAAGCTCAAAGCAATAGAGTTGAATATTTAAAATTTTACGATATACTCAGTGATGTATGATGATGACTCATATTTGTTTATGGAAGATAGTTAAATAAGATACTTATAGCTTGGCTATTAAATAATTATATTTCATCCAAGTAAATTGTATATGGCACAACCGCAACCAACATGGTAAATGAATGTTCCAGTAATCCCATTTTAGTATATTCTTTCTCCTCTGCTCTGTTCACTGTTTTACAGTTCAGTGTTATACTATAGCTTTTTGGTTTAAAATAAATAATAAAAGTATTTGTAGCTAATTAACATTAATAAATAATTATAAACTTTAATTTTGTAATACGGATTATCACAAACAGACAACAAAGAAAACTTTTATTACTTTTATAAAGTCCACCTTTGTGCTTTATGGCTCATAATTGCAAACTGATATTAATGTCTTATTTAATAAGGCAAACAAAACTAAATGAATTTTTTTGTTAATAAAAATAAACAGCCCAGTAAACGTTAACACAGGAACCTTGGAGAGTAGTAAAGTCCATAGAAAGTCGGTTTGGTTTAATAATTTTAAGAAATTAATTGAATTGAAATCAGCATTGTCAGTAGTACTATTAGTATTTGTTCAGTGATATCCTGGATCATTTTTTGACTTTTCAGAGCCTGGGCTTGAATGTCATAATAATTATAATTATTCATCATATATACCTAGTCTAATTTAGTTTGACTCTCCACTGTAAGCTACACTGATATATAGAAATTACTTTTCCTCATCAATTTGTTCATATTGACTTCTAGAGTTTAGACTACAGATGTTCCATAGGTGAGCGATAAAGGTTATTTTTTCCATGATTTCATACTCAGGTATATTTATCATTTATTACTAAGTAATAAATGATAAATATACACACATGAAATAAAGTCTTTATTTCATGTGTGTAGTACATTACCAATATGATAGTGTATGTCTTGTTAATACATAAAAATGAAGCCGGACAAAGCGGAAGGTCATTTCAATTGTAGTTCACTCACATGAGATTTTTAGGAAAACAGTCTACTCATTCAAACGTGACAATAGTAATGGTAATATTTGGAAAATTACATCACATCGTCCTTATCACTTTAACGATGGGCTAAAGTGCAAACTCAAAGCTCATCAAAGTGAAGTAGTGATAACAGTGTGATGAAATGTACTTATAGTACTGTAACTTTTCCATAATAAGTAACCAAAACTAAAACTTCTTTACGTTTTAAAGAGCTTACGAGGTTAAATATTTAAGAGCTTAAGAAATGTTCTGTTTTTTTATTAGGAATTTATCTCTTTTACACTTAAGACAAAGATAAAGAATAAAGTTCTAGTTGGTTTAAATATCTATGTGTTTGACTTAGCTCTGCTGATTTCAGTTATAAACTAGTAAACCAAATCAGAAATTCTAGCTTCAGTCTATTTCCATTTCCAGCTGCTTCATAACGTGCATTCCATGCATGAAGCATGTTTAAATATAATTGACAAACGAATAATGAATGTGACATATTTAGACTAAAGCATAATAATAGTGTCCTAGTGTTATAATCTAGAATTACTTAATAAGAATGTTAAGACAGGCTACCAGCTAACAAAAATGTGATTAAGACTCCTGAAAATTGAGAGTTTGACTTAAGCAGAAATAGTTTTCATTTCACATTTCAAATTTTCTTTTAATTGCAGCGCATTCTTTAAATAATCGTATGTAGGCAGAGACCTGAGGCTTATGACTATAAAATAAGCCGAGTCTATTTAATTTTTCAAGATGGCATCGTCTCAAAAACAAGAAAACGCATGTGTGTAAAACTGACGCAATTAAAATAGGCAACAAACAGCTATTGACACAACAGAGTTATATCATGTTTCTTAACAAACCTTTTAAGCCTTTTCCTTCAGCTTGACTTGCACACTTCGGTTGACACTTGAAAGATGAAGACAAGAATTTCTTGCACATAATTGTAAAAAATATGAATAAGCAGCAAAAACCTGCCCTGCGAGTACATAAATATAATAAATAGTAGCATAATACTATAGACATGGCACAAAATGTTGCCCATAAAACCTGATGCATACGCTATTAGAAATCGCATTCGTCGCATTGTAATAAGACTGCAAATTTGATGTGCAGCACTATGCAGGACATTTAATGCCGAATACTTAATGACTAGAGCACAAATTTCGTTTTGACTATGACTATATTGGCGTCACTATATTATTATTCATGCTTGAGAGGTTTACCTAACACTTTGTCAAGGTAAATAATTATTAGCCACATCATGAACTACAAGAGTTAGCAATTAAAGACCGGGATGACAATTCTACAGTGGCCACATCATAGAATCCCTCATTCAAACTTGTATCGTCGTCAGTATGAACAAACAATGGTATAACAGAAATAAAAAACCGAAATTTATAAATTGTGGAATTATGAAATGATTTTTCGAATATTTGAAAGAAAATCGTGAAGTATCCAATGTTTTGACTATGGTTGTTAATTCATGGATATTTTAAATTGTCATAAGGTGTAAGGAAAAGGAAAGCGTTGATGAATGCACATTAATTGATGTAAATTCTAAACTGCAATGGCATTATAAATACATAACCTATGTTCTCTGCACCTTTAATGGCAATTGTACTTCTTAAAATGAAATGGAAGTAATATAATATCATCAATACCGTCGTGTTATTTACGTTAATTACGTTATTGTATACTCTTTCACAAGCGTAAAATACTTTGAGGATGATCCACATTTAGTCTTACCATACTTACCAAAGTATGACAATTGTTCTTGGATTCGTCAGATAGCTTACCAAATGACAAGTTATCGCTTCCGCTATAGCAAATAGCATAGTTGTATATCACACTGATTGGAAAGTATTCATGCTGCAAGGAGAATTTTTAATGATAGTTTACTAGTACTCAACTCAACACACTGTATTGTATTGGAGTGGTACAAAGTACAAACTGAAAAAATAAGAATGACTGTTTGACAAAATATGCGCCTCCTACAATGATGTTAAATTACCTGTGCCAATTTGTTCTTTTTGCTAATTCATCTTTTCTTATTGTATGATAGGTGTGGCTGCTTTAAATCGTGACTTTGAATTTCATTTGAGAAAGACAAATATTTAACCTAACTTACTTAGCCACAACCTATGCTTATGAATATATAAATAGAGTGATATATATTATATGCATTACCATCAGTGATTCACGTTATTCTGTAATCACATATCTAGCAAAAGCAAAAATAGTCTTAACTCTAGTTGTAGTGGGTATTTCCAGTAAAGCCGAGAGATGAAGGTATAAGATAAGATAGGAAAACTAGAAATAGAAATCGTGTTTTTTAATTTTCCGCAAGTTTGGCTTTCTTCAGCAGTTTGCAAACTTGCAAATATACAATATTACATAAATAAAGCGATTTTGCTTATTTTTTAATATTCAGCATGTTTTAACTCAAAGGAAACAATGTTGTTGGTGTTCCGACATGGCTAATGTAATGGCAGGGTGTTGTAACGTGCTATGCAGTAAAAGGTTAGAGTGCGATTATTTACATAGTAGGCACATTAAGCAGAGCATCCGCTGTGATTGGATCTAGTTCTGTTAATACAGATTCTTTATGAAGGCTAAAAAATCCATACTATGGTTAATTTTAATACAGGCAGTTACAAATAAATGATTCTTGGAATATATGATTTGCCTTTGTTGACTCCTAAGGAATTTCTCCGTTTCTCTTTTCCGTTTTTCCGTTTTCTCCGTAGCATATTAAAACATAAATTCAGTTTGCAGTAAAATTTCGAACTACTGTTAAGCACATTAAATACTTGGTAGCAATTCGTTGCAATACGGAATGATTTCATTATTTATGCTATGCATATTATGCTGCACATATGTTATTTACTCATTTATATAGCTTGCTGTTAATGAAAGTGTGTGTTGAAGCATTAAAAACTCTTGATGAGGGAAGCACTATGAGAATCATCGTAGACACACGTATTGCATTCCCAATTTTCATTAACTGTTAACATCAGATATTTAGCCATAAAAGTGCTCTTGCTAGAAAACTTGTGATGTTGTGAGTTGTGACGTCCATGAAATCATATCAATGAAATTTGTCAGTCTGCATCTGGTGCATACGAAGAAAAATATACGTCACTCTCAGCAGATTTTTTTATGTAGCTATTTTAACTAGGTAATCTGATCTGTGGGAACAACATTTGAAGACTACGAGGCATAAAAATATAACATCGGAAGTGTACCAGTTGGGTAGGTTATGGTTTACTACTGTGGGTTGAATATATAATACACCCAATTCACATTTTTGATCATTCACATCCCATATGCCGACATTAGAAGAGCATTCATTGCACAGATAAACACGATACGCTACACAGCTACACACTAAGTGCACGAACTACAATCAATTATAACACAAGTTCATCCGCTTTTCTGCGCAATCTAATCGATTACACAGGTTTACACATTTCGCATTTCACTTTCGGCAAATGCGAAAAGGATCAAGTCGAAAACTTGTGAAAAAATACAAGTGAAATAATATCGCATATTGAACGCATTCTGATTAGAAATATGGAGAGAGCTATCATCGTAATTTTGCTCTTGGCAGCAGTCTGCTATTCCAAACCGGTTGCTGAAAATGATAACAATGAAAAGTTTGAGTATCAAATCACCGTTTTCCCTTGGAATAATCATTTCGGTAAGTATTGCCATGTATCGCATTGGGTGTATTTCGTAAGCAAAGGTTCTATTATATGTATTTGTATTTGTCAATTATATAAGAAAAGAATGGGGCAATGAGACTAATATTTTCCCAATCAGTTAGTAAACAGTTATAATTTTACCTTGTGATATGGTGTGGTGTATCATACCTATTAAACTTTAACTATTATTATATTATCAAAACTGTCTTTTGTTTCTCAGGGGCTTCTGCAACTGTTACCCTTAATGAATCAACTAATTGTGGTGACATCCCCAAACTTTGGCAGCGCAAAATATCTTCTGTAAACACAAATGGACAATGTGCTATTTTATGTTCTCAAAAGAACTGCAAAGGGAAATGTATCAAAGTTTCTCCAGGCTCCCGCAGTCACAATAGACTTCGCGATTTAAATTTTGATAAGACAGCTGTGTCCATTGGCGTCTGTCCTAAACCTGCTAAACCAAATAAGACAAAATCGAAAGGGAAAAAACATGAAAACGAAACCCATTAATAAACTGCTACTAAGGATAAGATGATAGGTGATCTCCTTTACAAATGAAGCTACAGATAGCTAACTCCCCTCCTTGAATAAAAACTGGAGTACACATACAGAAAAAATCTCAACTGGAATAAAGACCACCACCGACAGTGGCAAAATATTTCCCGAACGAGACTTCGAGGATTCCTGTATATTTTACTCCTTAGATAACACATGGTTAAACGGTTACATGACTTTTGCAGCGATTATTGCTTTTAATTTTTGTAGTTACAACATTACCATAGTCAAATAGGGAAGGTTTGAGCGTATTATAGACGTAATACACGCTTAGTTTTACTTATTTAATTAATTGTCAGTATAACTTAGAATTTGTAATAACGACTGATCCATGTTTTCGCAATGTAAACTTGAAATGATTCAACATGACAAAAATCTGAATTGTGCAAGCAATTGTAACTATTTTTCAACAATCTTTCTTTCCAATTCATTATATTATAAAATTTTAATTAAGTATAAATATATATGTAGCTCAAAAAATTTTTTTATTGTTAAGTTATGTTATATCTTCAAAAATTTTGATAAAAATCGAGCAGTTCAGACACGTCTATCCTACGCGCTATTTACTTCTAAGACGTAGATTGACGTAGAAGGTAGAAGTAGTATTAAAATATCTAATTTAGAAAAGAATGATGTTTGAACAATTTAAAAAGACGACAACACATATAAGTATTGGTGGTACAAGTGGTTTAGTCAGAAAAATGAAGTTAGTAAATAATTTTAATTCACCCATCTCTAATGTTATCTTACTGCATAAAAGTTCCTACTTATGTATATGTAAGTCATTTTCTGATATCTTTTCAAACAGTTGCGATGAACAAGTATTACTCTCCAGTATTATTATTATTACCCGTAGCTAACTATATCATAAAATATATAACTGCTTGTAATATACTACTAGTAAGTATACTTAACACTGAACTCATTTTTTGTTATGATAATTATAAATGTATTCCTCAGCGTTACTTACAATTTGAAGTCATTTGATGGACATGAAATTCGACTTTAATCAAATGTTTTGATATACTTTACAAGAAATAAAGGCAAGCAACTTTTATTTTACTTCATGTTATGTCCAAGTATTTATATGATGTACATTATTGTTTCTGACTTCTTAAGGTTTACGGACCAAAAGGCACATACAGCCTAATTTAAAAGACAAAGAATTCATCCTAGTAGAGTGTCGTTTTTATTGTTTCACAGAAAAGTTAATCACAGAAATGTTGTAGTGATGTAAGCAGGCACTACAAATTGCTAGCACTTATTGCGTAAATCTTGCTTGAAGCCTTGTTGCATAGGTGTACACAAATGCATTTGCAATGGCAATGTATCAATACGTTACAATCTAAATGACACGAGTATTGAATCAATTCATAAAACCCAGGAGTTAATTATTATGCAGAACTGAAACCACCATCGATAAGAATGGTCTGACCATTAACCATCATGGCTGAGTCTCCTAGAAGGAACAAAATACTGTTGACAACATCCTCCATCTCAACAGCAGAACGGCCTAGGGGGCACCTCTGAGAAACATTTTCTGTTATCTGTAAGATAGTTTACAGTTGTTTATTTTTCCATAATATACAGAGAAAGAAAACCTTGTTTTTGGTTAGGACCAACCTTGTCCATCATTTCCATTGGAAGGGCCTTAATGAGTTTTTCAAAAGAATCCGTTTCATCAACGAAAAACGGGTTGACACTGTTTACTCTAATTTTGTGAACTCCTAACTCACAAGTCATATTTTTAGTAAGAACGTCCAGAGCTCCTTTGGACATTGCATAGGCTACTGCTATAGGAGCATGTGTTTTGGACGCCTACATAAAAGAAATTAAATATTGAATGAAAACTATTTCAAATGTGCATACACCAATGTCTGTTTACCCTTTTACTTATTTATACTAATGCAATAACTCCATAGCCCTTGTAAAATATCTAGTTATATATTTAAATTTTTCGCTATTCATCTTAGTCGCCTTGATTTTTGCTAATTTTTTTAAAAGTTAAATTGCTTACCATCGATGAAACATTTACGATTGAACCTCCTTTTCCTCTTCTGATCATGGCTTGTGCAACAATTTGACTCACGTTTACAACGGCTTTAATGTTTATATTAAACAATCTGCAATGAAACAAACAATCCAATTTTGCCAGATGGTGCTAAATTAATGTGAAGTGTGAACGTGAAAACGTTGTCAAAACTATATTGGAAAATTTTTAATCAGTTTTTGACATGTAACTCTTCAAAATTAGAGTGGGCTGAATTTGCTATTAATTTAAATCTGAAAGTTAATTATAGTTGAAAACGTTTTCATTCAATAAGCTAGAAAATAGAATTTACTCGTCACAGTCTTCTGGTTTGATTGCAAACAACCCTAAGGGAGCAGGAATGAGAAGGCCGGCATTGTTTACAAGGCAATCCATAGGTTCAAGCGGTGTAAGTGCTTTCCTCGTAGCATCCCAGTCCCTCAAGTCCACACAAATTGTTTCAATATTCGTGCATTCACTTTTAAGTCTTTTTAAATTTTCTTCTGTCTTTGACACAGCATAAACGTGAGCACCATCATCATAAAGGGCTTTGACCAAGGCTTTTCCTATTCCTGTATTCACATATTAAATTTGCTGTCAAAATTTTATCTTGTGCAGACAAAAGCCATTTTTGTGATAATGAAGATGACATTTCAAATGTTTGAGGTTCAGAGCGATTTATGGCAGAGATAATATTTTGTATTATATTTAAGTATTTAATAAGTACGTAAGAAAATAATTAAACTCCTCACCTCTGCCTGCGCCGGTAACTAATACATTTTTGCCTGCAAACGATCCCTTTGATGTCATTTCAACTAAAACTGTAAATTTTAAACTGTATTTTAATATAACGAGGTGAAACAAATAAAGCCTTCTTGTCTTTAATTTTTTCAGTGAAATGAAAATCGAAAGTCAGGTAAAAGGTTACACTTGAATCACAGAATATTAGTGCAAATGAAGTCTGACTGCCTTGCAGATATTAACAATCTGTTGTAATACACTACAGTAACCAAGATAAGTAGAAATGAGTAAATATCAAGTACAAAGTTATAGAGCAGTAGGATTCTTTCCTTACTAATTATGTGTTATCACGAAAGTCAAGCTGGAACCACAAAACAGAACAGCTAATAATACCACGTTCATAAAACTTTTTGTGTATACAACAAACTTAGAATATGACGTAGTCTGCCAATAAACAATCCTACAAATATTTATGTAAATTGCTTAAACAAGTTACATCGTGCACTATTTGAATACACAACAGTTTTATATTACCAAGAATCCTTGTCATGTACAAGAATATGTACAAGAATGCTGCTTAGCACAAGTGAGAGTAAGACTAGCTCCTGGCAACACACAAGGCTCAATTTTATTTCTTTGCAGTTCCTTATGTACATCATCGTTATCACGTACAGACTCGTACAATGTGCTGCAAATGCACAAGTCTTTGACAGAATGTTTGTGATTTACAAAACGACCATAAGTACCTTGCCTTGAATGCATGGCTTAGATAGTATGTATACGTTTATTATTTTCAGAACATAGAACATATCTTACTTTTAGAAGTTTACGTGTAGTTTCCTTACTTTAAGATGAACTAGACCTTTACTACCATTGGTTTATATAAGTTCAAAACCACAAATGCATTCCATATACTTTTCATTTGAGTTTGCAGAAATTTTTAAATCTGAGTTAAATTAAACAATTAGCACGCCATATTGGGGACTGTTTTTCATTAATATAACTTTGGATTACTTGTACAAAGAAAATATATGTATTGATACATGTTTGTTGGCATAAAATGGTAGAAGGTTTCACTACAATTTAATTTATCCTTTGGTTGTACGTTGTACCTCGTATTGGCTGTTGCACATGGGAATTGAATACTGTCAAATAAGGAAAGGTGCTGTGGCATGAAGGCTGGTGTGATGTGTGATAGCAGAAACAGCAAATAGTATTACGGTTAAATAAATTAAAACAGAATTTGACTTTTAAAATATTATACAGTAAAATATTTAAAATTCACTCACATAACTTTACAAAATAGACAAATTGAGGTTAATTAATGAATTAATGTTACTTTCCCATATTCATGTTTCTTGTCAAAAGAATAACCCTGAAATCTCTCTAAGTGCTATAGTAAACAACGAGGATGTTCATAGCTTGTAAACGTGAGAAGAAGTGAACAATAGAGCTCTAAAAGGTTGTCCCAAAATTCTTAGGTAGTTAAATACGATTTAGCGAGTCGTGTGAGAGCGAGAGATTAAACTGAGATGTAAAGTATTGAATCACATTGCATTCTATGATGTGCTTAAAATACCGGTATCCGTGCCCGTCACCTTGAACTACAGATGTTCCTTACCTTTTGTCCTTCTAATCGTTTTTATAGCTCTGAAACTCATACATACTTAACTATACCTTTCACAACCACCTTAAATTAATTTGCATAGGGTTTGCATTGTTCCCCAAAAGGGCCTGAGAACAATTGACGAAGTACCTACTCATAGACTTAAATACTTCAATATCAATTAGTCCGAAATGAAATATGACAACATGTTTTTATCAAATTAGTTTATGGCAAACGCCAACATTGAGCATTACACAGGTAGTACTGCCTGTTTACATAGATTGTTTTATATTGCATATGCTCAACAAAAGGTGCTGTTTATTTACATTGCATATTTAAACCTACACCCCTTGATAATGAAGTGCATGAAAAGCTAAGGTAGACATTTTTAACCATATTTTTAGCTGCAAATTGCAGATTACACTGTATTTATTGTTTGTTCTGAATCATGATTATAAACTCTGGATTTGCCTTCATCTCTTAGCTATTGCACATTGGTTTTTTGTAAATACACAGATGGTAAACTTAGGCGCATATGGATGCAATTGGAAGTTTCTGTGCATTGAAGGATGTTTTCTCATTATGAAGAACCGCAGTAGCATGAGTAATAAAGTGCATTTGCTGAGGTAACAGAAAGCATGATAATACTAGCATTGTATTATCTCACAAACCTTATCTCTACCTTAATAGCCTATGGTTGTTCGAAAGACTTGCATAAGCACCTGTATGCTTATTGCTATACTACCTTACTAACCGACAACGACAACTATACTATTCATCTTCTGTTTAATCAAGCCACACCAAGGTCATAGTATACAAAAGTCATCAAAATGGATTGTGGACTAGTACTATACCACGGCCATGGTTCATTTCACAGACTGCATAAGGCGTACAAGAATTTTTGACATATATGAGTAGTGGGTTTAGTAATGAGAGACCCACACAGGCATTGCATATGGCCTGTATGGACTAAGTTCAGGTAATGAGAGATCCACAAGGCATTGCATATTACCTTGCAGGTCTCAGTCAATGTGTATTACCTGTGTGAGTCTCTATCTCAGGTAATGAGCAAATCACATCCCTTGAGGGTCTCAATCTCATGTGAATAGGGATCCACAAGTCTGCTCAGTACTCGGAATTGTGAGATCTACAAGGCCAATTCATATTGTCTTGTATGTCAACAAGGGAATGTAAATTACTTTTTTGGGTCTCAAGCTCACCAGGTAAAAAGAAAAGGAAAACATGACCTGGACAATCCTATTCGGCGTCAATATTCTTTTTCATGTAGCAGGTTCTTTTGTAACATGCACTCAATGCTGCAACGATGTCTAGCACATCTCTGTCAAAAGTGAAACTTGACCTGGCTGAACAATAAAACATTAACTTCCCTACTACAGAAAATAAATTCGTCGCCAAGCTTTTCATTCAGACAGATGATTAATTTTTTTGTTTTTCTGTTTTTGTAAAATTGTTACAAAGAAAACCGACCTGTACAATTCCTCAGTATACTATCCAAGAGAATTTTGTAAACAACCTTTAAAATAATTTCTGAGGGAGAATGTATTGTCTAGTCAATAACAAGAATGATTTTAAAGACGAATCCTCTTTTGACCCAATAGTCTGCTTACATTAAGGAAAGATTTTTGTCACCAGCATTAGCTCTTTGTAAATAATGTAAAAGAATGGTGGTGGTACACATATTTCATCCAAGTAGACAAACAATAATACCGTGTATAAAATACGGGAGCTGATCTAACAACTTCACATTCAAGCTGCACCATCCTTCAAGTAACATTAAGAAGTAGAATAAAGTGGAACATGGAAAACTCATTTTCATCCACGGTAAGGGTACAATATATTCATCCGTACAATAAGTGCAATGTATCTATACATTGCATAGTGATGGGAGAAATTACCTTTTAGTATACTTTACGTAATTTTTAGTCATTAATCCTTTTGTTTGGTACATTTTGCAGGATGACATGTTTTTAATAACGGTTGCCGACAGGGCTGAGCTGGAGGACTTTGCAGCTCAGATAGCGGATTGCTTGAGACACGCGTCTCAAGGAAATGAGACGAGTAACACCACCTGGGACATTGGACAGTATCTGGAGAACGATGTGACTATACCAGTAGAAGACAGAGACCGGACTAACCTCGAGACCATGGCAAATACCACCTCGGAAGATATTTCATTTGAAGATCCACCTGAGCCCGAAATGGTCGTCTCGGATATTGAAAATTCCAATAATGACAGCTTGGAAGAAAGTTCTTTGGATTGCTACAGTTATGTTGCGACTGATGGAAACACTTCTGACTCTGACTCAGATATTCCAGAACCGTCCAGAAAGAAGGCTCGGATCATTTACTCATCAGAGGACGATTCAAGTGATTCCTTGACAAGTCGAGTGAGAAGTTCTGCTTTGATGGACGGTAAAATACACAATATTCCATTGTTACAAAACTATGACTCAGACAGTTCAGACGAATTTGATCCAATAGCTTGTTCCACACCAGTAGATTGGTTATGAATTGGTATAAACATGTGTGTTATTATGAGAAAATGTCTTATTATGAGAAAATAAAGTGTCTTATTATAAGAAAATAAAATGTATTTTATTGAATTGTGTTTGCATTTCATAACAATTCCATTCATGTAGTATGTCGTTGTAGTTCTATAATATGTTGTAGTAGTCAACCTTGACCTTAAAGCACCTTCTCTCAGATGAAAAAATCTTGTTTCAGGTACCTTAGGTTATTACCGCACTCTAAGTAAACAACCCCGTTTCAAGTACCTCTCAGATAAACAATCTTGTGCAGTATAAAATGTAGGGAATTTTTTCATCCAGTAAACATTAAGTTGTGGGCAATGGCAGCAATAGCATGTCCTTTCTGTGGGTTCTATACCACCATTGAAACGTACTGGAGTCATTTCAAGGAAAACCATACGTGTACAAAGTGTACTAAGTATGCAAAGGAGTGTATTTGTAAAACTGCATCTTGTAAGTTTAAAATTTTTTCAAATTCTAATTTTTTACGTTAATTTAACTGAACAGAACCAGTATCATGATTCCTCACACGTGAATTTCAGGTCTTGGACAGATGAAAAATAGTGAACTGTCTAATGTAGTTGCTGGCGAAGTATTTGATGTCGCTCGAAATACATCTACCTCAATTGGTAAGTTATAGCAAGTCAAATATGCGTGGTCGTAGCACTATCATCAATTTTTTTTAATCAAGTATTGATAAGCTTATAAATATTAATTGTAGATTCTCCCAATGCTCAACCTGTGGACTATTTGGATGAGCAAATGGACGTTTCCTTCAATTTTTCTACTCAGGGAGATAATGAGCTAATGCAACGAGTGGTTGAATTAGAAGCGGAACAGCAATCAACATCATCTCGACATCTAAATTCTGTAGAACTGCCTGAATTTGAGTCACAACAAGATGGACTGCTGGCAGAAATTATGGACGAATTCGACTGGCTGGAGGATAATCAGACATGGCTACAAAGGGATACCCAATTTGGAACTTCGCAATTCAGCAACACTCAAGTTGGTGGGAAAAGACAAAATAATGAAGAAGCATCTACATCTGGAAAACGTATTAAGTTAAGTTCATTAAATGACATTATTACACCTGACCTCTTAAGAGATAGGCTATGTCCGGCTTGTGACATTGAGTTTCTTAATACAATGCGACTCAGTGAACACTTTGCAAAGTTTCACCCAGAGTTTTACGAGGGTGTCGAACTGGGCCAAATAGGGGAAGGTATAGGCAGTTTTTCGTTAAATTTGGAGCAGGAAGCCTTTGATATGTACCACATTTATGCATCCAATTTAGAGGAAGTAAAATGCAGGGATATGCAAGGATTGTTTTACAGTTTTAAAGATAAAATAATAGATCTTTGCAATCAATATATTAGAGATTGGACAACTTTTAAGATGATATTTGTGGTCAAAGTTCTTTTTTCAAAAAAGGAGGGAGAAGAAACCATATTTCAAAGTCCATTTTTTAATTCATTTTTATTCCCAATTTTTAACATTCAAAATGCAAAAATGGCTATCATAAATAGTGTAGATATGTTAAACGAAAATTTACAATCTTTTATCCGTAATGGTTCTGGTTGGGTACTAGAACACTTTACGAGATTTGAAATTAAGATTATGAAATATGAACCGTTTGGTGGTGGCAGCAATATGAGTGAATTGCCTGTGCCATTACAAAGAAAAGTTCGAACGTTTATCAATGTACCTGGGAATGATGGCAAGTGTTTTCAAAGAGCTATATACGCTCACCCAGGTATTCATAAAAGAGATTTTACTGGTGTCCACCATACCACTCTAAGGAGACGTTATAATAAAATTGAGTGGTACGATGAAATAAAAGATGATAGCAGAACAGAAGTTATAAATTGGGATGGTATTGATTTTCCATTTTCTTTAAAACAAATTGAAAAGTTTGAAAAACAAAACCCTAAAATAGGCTTATGTGTTATCGGTTATTCTCAAGACTTTTCTGAAACAAAAACTAAAAAACCTGATGTGCCAAAAAACAGCGTAGATGAAATAATTGAAAGCGTCGTACAGGATTACTCTGACAGTAGTAGTGATGATGAGGAGGTCGTTGAAAATTCAAATACATTAAACAGTAATGTTTACAATTGCTATCAGAAAAATCAAAAAACTATCCGTAATTTTTGTGCGCCATTACATGTTTGTAAAGAGGAGAGACAAATAATGATAGATTTGCTTTTAATACTCTCAGAAGAAGAGGGTCAACCTGATCATTACGTATATGTGAAGGATTTACATAAGTTGTTAGCAATTCAAAATAAAGCAACTAAATTTATTTGTCGCTTCTGCTTGCAATCCTTTAACTCTGACTTTAAAACGCACAAACAGTTTTGTATTGCTCTTGAAAAGCAAAAGACTGTGTTTCCAAAAGATGACTATTTATACTTCAACAAATATAGTCGAACACAGAAGATGCCATTTACAGTATTTGCTGATTTTGAGGCATTATGTCAACCAACAACCGATGTCCACGTAGTAGACATGGAAGATGAAAGCACTACTGTCAAGACAAAAATGCATAAATCTAGTGGTTTTCATTGTCATACGGTTGACTACAATGGTAAAAGGATTGCAAGCAAAACATTTAGAATTGAAAATGAACAGGATGATGCAGCTGTAGAAATGATTAAATATTTAATAGAAAAAAATGATGAATTACAAAAAACAATGCAGAAATTTGAAGAAAGGGCTAAGGTTGAAATGAAAATAAGTAAGAAAGATATGGAGAGATATAAGAAAAAGGAATTCAAAGAGCAGAAGTGTTATTTTTGTCATAAACAATTTACGCCATACCAAATTCGAAGCAATAAAATAGTAAGACATCATAGCCATTTGCCTGAATATGAATTTCTTGGGTTTGCTCATAAAGCTCCTTGTAATATTCTTGCATATGTTCCTAAAAAGTTGCCTGTAATTTTCCACAATCTTAGAGGTTATGATGCCCATTTTTTAGTAAAGGGGGCGTCTAAGAAGATTTTAAAAACAATGGAAGTAATCCCCCAATCTTCGGAAAAATTTATGAGCATAACCATTAACAAACAGATTAATTTCATAGACAGTTTTCTGTTTTTAAACTCATCTTTAGAAGCTCTAGTTAGTAACATGAACAAAGAAACAGATTTTCCAATAACAAGACAGGCTTTTGAAGAACATTCTAAAGATAAAGTCGACATGTTGTTGAAAAAAGGAGCATATCCATATTCTTACATGGACTCAATTGAAAAATTTAAGGAAACACAACTTCCTCCAAAAAGTTGTTTTAAAAGTGATTTGACAAGTGCAGAAATAGATAATGAAGTTTATGAACATGCATTAAAGGTTTGGAGTGCATTTGGTATTCAGAATTTGGGGCAATGGCATGATTTATACGTAAAATGTGACACAACACTCTTGGCAGATGTTTGGTTTAAGCTTCGAAATACATTGTACGACAACTTTGGCTTGGATGTATGTCATTATTATTCACTTCCAATGTTTAGTTTAGATGCTGCTCTTAAGAAAACTGCTGTAAGTTTAGAATACATCAAAGATGCTACCATGCATGTCTGGTTAGAATCAGCAATTCGAGGTGGTTTAGTTAGTGTTGGTGATTTGCGGGCTGCAAAGGCTAACAATAAGTACTTACCAGGCTTTGATATTAATAAACCAACAACATGGATAATGTATTGGGATGCAAACAATTTATATGGTCATGCTTTGTCCCAATACTTACCTAGAGAAGGGTTTGAGTGGTGTTCGGATACATTTTTAGACAAGATTAGGGAGGACCCAAATACTTTTGTACAGAACCTTAAAGATGATGACTTTGTAGGATATTTTTTCGAGGTAGATATGTCTGTTCCAAATCATTTACATGATTTTTTAAATAGCTATCCACCAGCCCCAACACCTCGGATTATCAAAGATGAAAATATTTCAGATTTTCAAAGTGATCTCCGAGATAGGCTAAACCTACCTAGTAGCAGTAAACAGAAACGTTTAATTGCTGATTTAAGTCCTAAATATAATTATGTTTGCCACTACAGGGCATTAAAAACATATCTAAGCTTAGGGGTAGAAATAACAGCAATCCACAGGGCTGTAAAATTTCTACAATCGCCATGGATGAAACCATACGTAGATTTCAATACTGAAAAAAGGCGGGCAGCACAAAGCGATATTGAAATCGCTTTTTGGAAATTGCTAAATAATACAGGGTATGGAAAACTCATAGAACAAAAGAGGAATAGAAGGAGGATGCAGATAGTGTTAGATGATGTCAAGGCAAAAAAGTTAAATAAAAAACCAACAGTTGAGGATTTTATTACGTTGAAAGATGATTTAGTTGTATTGGTAATGAAGAGAATACAGGTTACTTTAGACCGACCAATCGCAGCTGGAATAGCTGTGTTAGATATCAGCAAAACAACAATGTTTAATTTCCATTATAATTACATTGCAAAGAAGTATAAGGATCACTACAATTTACTTTATACTGACACGGACAGCTTGGTATACCTAATTGAAACAGAGAATGTATATGATGATTGTAAAACAAATGAAGACAAATTTTTTGACATGTCCGTTTACCCACGCAATGACATAAATTTTGGAAAATATTACAGTCCTACAAATAAAAAGAGACTAGGATACTTTTCAGATGAAATGGATAAAGGTGTTGTGTCGGAGGTAATTGTAAATAAACCAAAAATGTATTGTGTTCGGTATGTAACGTTTAATGATATACTAAATAATCAATGTAATTATCATGTTAAGAAAAAAGCCAAGGGAATAACTAAAAGTACTGTGAATTCCGACATTACTTATGATCATTACTTGAATGCAATGTTACCAAACAATGAAAATGAACTTCAGGTATATGCCAACTGTAATGCATTACGTAGTTTTAAACACAACATATATACTATTGTAAGTAGAAAAAAGGCAATTAATGGATATGATGTTAAAAGGTATTGTCCGGATGGAATAAAAACGTTTGCATATGGTCATAAGGACATACCATTATTTCAAAATGCGAATTAACCTATACCATGAAAAATAAAATAATGTAATACTTGTAAATTGATAATATTAAACGTGTATTTGTAAAAATAAAGTTCAGTTCTTTGGTAGCCATGGAGTCAATCGCATCAACTCTTAATTCTTTAGAAGAGCATCCTTTATTTGAATACAAACTAAAAGCACCATTTTGCATGACTATTGCAGGGCAAACACAATCCGGAAAGTCAACGTTGACAACAAAATTATTGGAACGAAGGGATGAACTCATTGAACCTAATATAAATCATGTTATTTATTGTTTTACTGCTTATCAGCCTAATCTGTTTAACCATTTGAAATGTGTTGTTCCTAATATCATTTTTCATAAGGGATTACCTACTGATTATGGGTCTTCGCTTCCAGGACACAAACTTGTTATTTTGGATGATTTAATGTGTGACGTTAGCGGCTCAACTGATGCCATCAAAGCATTTACAATTACATCCCACCACAATAATGTTTCAATCATATTACTTGTTCAAAATTTATTTTTCAAAAAATTGAGAGACTTAGTTCTTCAAAGCAAATACATTTGTGCTATGAAAAACCCAAGGGACACTGTAGCAATCAAAACACTGGGTAGACAAATGAATGGAGGAAAGAGAAACGATGCTATTGATGAAGCACTTAAGGACATTATGAAAAAACCATATGGATATTTGTTTCTCGACTATTGTCAAACACAAAATGATAATTTTCGAATTCGAGACAGTATTTTTCCTGAGGATTGTACAATTTATTCATTGGAATAAAATTTATTTTACAGTATCATAACCACGTTTATAGTTTGATTTATTTATTCTAATATTGATTGTGTCATCCAAATTTTGCAAGGATTCTCTTTGTATTTCCGTCATATGCATTATTAATGATTGTAACAAAGTAGGACTTATATAAATAACATTTAGACGGCCTTCGTTTATTTGTTGCATCCTAAGGACAGGTTCAAACGTGAACGGTAAAATTGCATGGCTAACAGAAATAGGTTGAACATCTGTTTGTACAGTTCGCATTACTGAAAAAGAAAATACGTATTTGTTAGACATGTGATGGCATAGACAGCGCTATGCCGAAGGCATACATATGCAAAGCATAGTTCTATGCCGAAGGCATATATATGCGAAGCATAGTTCTATGCCGAAGGCATATATATGCGAAGCATAGTTCTATGCCGAAGGCATATATATGCGAAGCATAGTTCTATGCCGAAGGCATATATATGCGAAGCATAGAGGGGACCCCGCCCGGCCCGCCTGGTCAGTATTAATAAAATTCATGCTTACCATTATCCATTTTCTTGAATTTATGACGTTTTTGTATAATTCAAAAGCCAACCAAAGTTATGAGTTATGTTTGATGCCAATGTATCAAAACTTTCCAGTGTGACTGTGTAGTAGTGAATGGTCGATGTAAAATATGATAAAACTGTAATGAGAAAAAGTAACACGACAAGGTTTATGAAAAGTATTATGTTAAAACTACAAATTTTCATGTGAGGATAATCTACTGACAAATGATGTTCTAAATCAGAGTGTCGAGAACTGTTATCGCTAGAGTGGTCCATGATGAACTGATTACGAATTCGTTAGAGTTCCCAAATTTATACATGCAAACAAAAATGTTCTTTTTTCGTTTAAACAACGTATTTTATTATTTCAATAAAAACACCAAAAAATTCATGGTTATTCATTTACATTCAAAAACACCAATCATTACTATTTAATTTTCACAACAGGTTGTATTTAGTTTACTTTGTTGAATTTACTATTTACAAAAAAATAAGAAACAATTTTGGAATTACATTTTTACAAGTCGACATCATCAATAGTAAGATTAGGAAGGTAATTGTTAAACATAGTTTGAAAATCAATTTTAGGAAGTTTTTCCAATTTTTTCTCCTCTTCTTCCGCTTTCCGTTTCAATTCAGCATGCTTGTTTTTTGCTCTCATCTTCCCTGCAATGGTCTTGCATTCACAGTTTTGGGAACATGCCAAGTCGACCTGATCATCGTTTCCAATATTTTCAATGTGTGGACACTTTTTTGGAGGTAAAATGACACCATCCGGGGCCACTTCAGGAATATATGGATATTTCTGTTCTGCAACCTCACGAATTACTTTATGCAGCACACGATTCATTTGAGAGTACTGGCAGAACTTAAACACAACACTTGGGATTTCGTGTATTGCAACATGAATCTGCAAGTCTTTGCCGTTTTTTGTTAGTCTTTTAAATCGAAAACCAGAAAGTTTGTTTCCGCCAACAGTTACCATCTTCACTTCCACGCCCCATTTGGAATAAATGTGACCGTCTCGTAAGTAAGTAAATCTAGGTCGACCTTCTTCCAGTAGAGTATATTTCATTACTGGATTAAGTAGTCCATCCATATGAAAGAGAGAAAAGTTGAAATATTCCAATTGCTGGTCATCTTTCTTACGTTTCATGTGAATAAAGACTTCAGATTCTGAATTTTTCGTGAAGGAGATGATTAGTCGACCAAGGTTAGATTCGCCAGCAGGGAGTCCAAATTGTCCTTCGCCGTATATGGAAGTAACTTTATCGTTGTCGGTATCCTCGTCTGATGTTGGGTCATTTTGAGATTGGTAGGATGCCATTGAGTCCGGCGAATCCGGCGATTCGGGTATTGGTTCTGCAGCCCGTCCTTCATTGATTGTATTGGTAATTTGTGTATTACTATCTTTCGATTCACTTGATTCGGGTAGATCGTCACGAAGACCCGCTCGAAATTGGTTCGCCTCGACCTCTGCTTTCGTCTCCTCTGATGGAGTGTATGACTGTGAGTGGAACTTCTCCATCGTGACAAAATATTGTTAGGTAGTGAACTAGCCAGTGTTGCTACTGAAAGAACCGAATGAGGTATGATGTTGGAGCAGGTTTGTAATGCGTCTTTTTATACTCGACGGATGACAAAACATTTTGGGAAAACAAGTCATGAACAAACAAGTTCAAGGGCAGCTAGGGAAAGAAAAAGGTTCAACAACAAATTGACAGGTAGGAATAGGGATTTTCAACCTTTTTCTCAGAAGTGGTTCAAGGACAATCCTCACTTGGTCAATTCTATCCTTAAACCTACACCTGTCAATATAAAAGTATTCCCAATACCGTTGTCGTGTTTCATCATGTTTCGGAATTAGGACAACCTGAACATGTTTGTGAAACGAAACACGTTTGTTACCACTTTCTATAATCAAGGACTCCATTGTGACGTAAATGGAGGAGCACTTTTCTAAAGTTTGACGTACGTATTTCACTGTTTCTGTATTTATTCTTATGGAGAATGAACGTTTTTTGAACTGTATCGTAATAAACAAATATTTTTTTAGTAAGACGTATTGGAATTTCTGTTGGTAGAGGTGTATAGTTTTTTAAAAATTCGCTATAGTGTGTACAAGTGTACATCTTAACACAGCAAACACATTTACAATTTTTGAAAATAATGTTACAATTTTGTTTATGTAGTCTACAAAGAAAATCCATATTGCTTTTTGAAATTCGGATAAGGTACTGAAGACAAACAGCATTATGATCCTATTTATATACGTATTGCAGTTCTTGCTTGTAGTAACCACCCTTCAGATCATTGCCTTGGTCGTCTTTCAAGTAGTACATTGGTGGGTATGAGTGTTTAACATCTCTTATTGTGTACACTTCATTTTCAAAATAACTTGAATATCCTTTTTCAAAAATTGATTTAGATCTTGCTCGTAAAACCGAATCACCAATTTTAAAATGTACTCTGGCAATAGCTTTTCGATGTTTATTATTATTTCCATACAAGTTTTGCCATACTTCCATTTCGTTTTCTTTATTGACATCTACAGGCTTCATTTTAATGCTGCGATGCCACGAATTGTTATATAGCTTTTCGAAATAAGACAGTTTATTAATAAATCTTTTAGTATTCTTCTGTGTCATATACCTTGAAATCTTTTGAGCAATAGTTCTAAAAAAACGTTCCGCTATACAACACTTCATGGGTGAATGCACAACAAAATGCTTAATTTTATATTTAGCTGTTAATTTCTTCATGGTAGTGTTTAGAAATTCAGTACCCATATCTGACTGTAAATGATTACAAACTCTTTTTGTTCGTGTAAGTATTTTTTGAAATGCGTCTGCTACTGTCTTTGCATTT
The DNA here is from genome assembly GCA_020352615.2 of Yoshiicerus persimilis. Lineage (NCBI taxonomy): Eukaryota > Metazoa > Arthropoda > Collembola > Entomobryomorpha > Tomoceridae > Yoshiicerus > Yoshiicerus persimilis. The sequence continues at coordinate 43,324,491 of CM036940.2, forward strand.
TTGTTCGCTATAGCTTCCATCCAAGCCATTTTGGAAAATACATCAATAACGCATAGGATATAGTTTTTTCTGTAGTTAGATTTACTCCATTTTCTCATGTCTAATAAATCCATAGCCCATTGGTCGTCAATAAAAGGTACGTAGACACGTCTTCTAGTGAATTTTTTAGGAACTGGTACATGTAATTGATATCCTATTAATTTAGATAATGCCTTTTTGACAAAACGTGGGTTTTGACCAGCATTCTTTGAACTTTTTAAAAAGCCCGATAAGCTAGAATACGCCGCTCCAGGAGCGCGAAGATTAGTGTACTCCTTGACAACCTTCTCCATCGCGAGATTATAGCCAACTTATGGATTTAAGTAAGGTGTGTCTAGTTTTATTTCTTCATTTCTCAATTGACCATGAAACAGTTAACATCATGGTTAAGCGAATCAGAAACAACCACACTTTTTTAAAAAAGTATTTGCATAGTAATAACAAATACAGGAGGCAAATTCTGGAGGCTGCGTCTCCAGATCAGGTTTGCTCGATCTGCGAAGCAACTTTGAATGTAGTTAATAAAAACGTTCCAATCAGTAAAGCAAAAATTTTAAAGCTTAAACCATTTCAAAGAACCATTAAAAAAATTGCTTTTGATAAAAGCATACCTTTGGAAAAAAAGCAGAAGATCCTTATTCAAAAAGGTGGATCATTTCTTCCCATAATCATATCATCTGTATTGGGCTTACTTGCAAACACATTATTAGGAAATCATGGTTAGACGAATGCGGCTAGTTCCTGAAGTGTTATTTCACCAAATAATGAACATGGACATGTCATCAATTAATGACTCATCAAAGTTGACGGAAAAAAATAATATACTTCATAGTAAGTTGCCAGATGACGCAAAAATATTATTGTACCAAGAGCATGCAAGAAATCAATTACAAAAACAATATAATTTGGAAAACAAGCCTATTTTAGTAAAAGACGTTACAGCGAAAGATTCTCCGAGTGAACAACAACATGACGATGACAGCTTAATTAATCGTACACCATTACATGCTCCAGACGAAGCTATAGTTCCAAGTATTCCAATAAAAGAGAATAATCTAAAAGCCAATAGGAAGAGAAAATTGAATGACGATAACAATGATGTTCCAGAATCAAAAATTCCAAAAATTAAGAGACCGCGTAAACCTAAACCTAGCATTCACGATAACCGACTGTATCCCACAAATACTCCATTCTATGCAAAAAAATTCACTGCTGTAGAACCCTGGTTACTTCAAAGAGAACCACTGACAATTATTGGAACTAAAAGAAGAAAAGGAGGTTTAATGTATAACACAGTTGATGACAAATGGGAAGATTATGTCGAAAAACTTACACAACCTGATAAAAAGAAATTGAAATTGTCGTTGGCGGGAGAAAGAGATGATTTAAAAGGCAGCGTTCCAGATCGAAAACGAAAAAATTCTAATAAATTAAATATTGACAAAAAGCTGAAAACTGGAGTGAATACCCAAAGTTCTGTGCAAGAAAGAAGATATGAATCAGCTATAGAACCAGATTTTGCTGAAAATAATAAACCGGTACCAAGACGGAGTACACGAACAAAAAAGATCAACTGGAAACAATATTGATTTCATTTTTCATAAATTTTTTCTTTATTTGCTTTTTAAAATTGTTTTCTTTTTTTACACCAATTTAAAGTTTAATAAAGAACGATTTAACAATACTAATCGTCTAACAGCATTGTCATTATTTTTTAAATTTTTTGAAAAGCTATTTACAATAGAGTTAAATTTTTGACCGCACAATCGTTTATATAAAAAATGCAAAACATATAACCCACAAACATTAGAGTTCATATCTTGTAGGCAGATATTGTTTTCATGTACAGTAATTTTGAGGCGTTCGGCAAATTTTCGAAAGTTTTTTGCATAAAAATCGATTCCCATTCCAAACGAACAAAAGAAATTCATTGGTCCATTTCTATTAGGTATATAAATGCCAAGCCAATGCTGCCCACCTTCTGATTTGGGTTGATTATTTACACATAGACAAACAGGATATTTTGTTATTTTAAAATTATCTAATTCGTCACAAGCCAGAACATTGTATGTACACTTTCTACCGATAAACAATCTTTTCATTATTACTAAGATTTCTTTCGAATCCATTTTTATTTGCTTATTAAAAGTCTTTAGAGTAATCTTTCTTGAACACTTGCTTGTCGCTGTTGATGTACAATACTGATTGATATTCTGCGTAACATACAACTGTTATACTTTCTGGAAGAGCTGTTTTAAACTGCAATTTTATTGATATATTTCCATGCCGTGGTGGTGAAAATCCATCTCGAATATTTTTAAAATCGTACACAAAAAGTGCCTTTCCATTTATATATTCCTCTTTTGTAATGTCAATACATGTATCGCAATTGGCAATTCCAAGGCCTTCAAACATTGACATATAAGCTTGTACAAATCGGTTGTTGGCAAAGTCAACATCCATTGATTTAGAAATATGACTTTCGCCATTCATGCTGACGGTAATGTTTTGCAGGCTAAAGTCTTCAAAACATAAGGGATTTGTGTCATACGAGCCATGAATACTTTTACTTTTAACTAAACCCAATACAATTCTATCAGGCAATAAACCAGATAGTAATGTCTCATTTGTATGTTGTAATTGTCCTGCAGGAATTGCATACGTTTTCATTTCGTTTTCACGTTGTGGGTAGACAACATTATGGCCACTGTTCCATTTTTTAATGTGTCCTAGAGCCAAGGAGGGTAATAGAGCATGTTTTGTAACAATTAGTTTTGCTTCTAAGATTCTCAATTGTGGCTTGTATTTAGCAGCATCAGGTCCAGCTGTTTGTATACAAAATTCATCTGAGGCGCGGTAAAAATCAAGCCTGACATCAATACCAGGAATAAAATATCTTGCTTGTGTAAAAAGCTCACAATGGGGTCGCATCATAATTTCGAATTCTTTAGATCCGTTAACTAACTCTGCCCTTTTGACGTAGGAATCGTCTGTGGTAACTTTTTCACTTTTGGATTTGTAAAGCATTGAAGCTTCACCTTGGGTTTTTTTGTATTCTTTTCCATACGACAACAGTTTTTCCATATAGGCTCGATAAGGATAATAAGCATTTTTATGTGATACTTCATGATCTTTATATTTTACTGTAACAGATGAAATCAATGAATGACCAAAATTATTAACAGGCGCATAAGAAAATTTCGTAGGGTCAACAGCTGGTAAATTAATTGGAGGAGATTGAGCTCCATCGACGAGTTTGCAACGTAACAATAATTTTGATTCGCTAAAGTCGGAATAATGAATGTCGTTTCCTGGTATGTAGAAAGCAATTGGAGCCCCACGATCGTTGATATTGTTTTGTGGATGGTACTCCACTTCGTAAGTTTTAGAAATTGTCATGTCATAGCCTACTTCTGAGAAAATATCAGTTTCAGCTCGAAGAAAATTAATTACAGGTTGTTGAGTTTGCTTAGGCATTTTTAAAAAATTGAAATTCGTTGGTTAACTTTTTTCTTTTGTAATTTGTTCTTCTTCTTTACAGGATTCTTCTTTTTCACTTGTTTTATTCGTTTTTTAGAGCTAGACCGCGATTTTACTAATATCCGTTTTCTTCCACGACCACTGCCAGACTGACTTAGAAAATCTTGTTTCGCCTGATTATATGCGGCCTTTGCTGCTCCAACAACGTTGGACTTCAGACTCTCTTTTACATTGTAACCATCCATAATGTCTGTAGCCACATTCTTAAGAGCTTCAGTAGCATGAGGTAATACATACTTCTTTGTGGCAGGCAATATGTATTGTTTTGCAAAAGGAATTAGACGTCGAAAGAAAGAGCCAAGTATACCACCAAGACCTGAACCTCTTTGCCGAAATACAGTTGGGCGATAATACATTAATCCACTACCGATCTGAGGGTAGCTGTAATCGAAGTCGCTATATGGATTATCGTGGTGAGAATACATTTTTTGAGGTGTTTACTGGTCAAAGTCTATGACAAGAGTGAGTTCCAATTCCAAAAGGTTTTCATTAATATGTTTTTCTTCGAAAATGAAGCTGCATACAAAAGTTACCAAATGAAAAGGGCAGATTTTGTCCAGACTCAGATTTGATATAAATGTGTATATTTTCAAAATATTTTTGGGCAACGTCGATATAATGTAAGTTTTCCACGTTCTTAGTTGTCGCTTTTCTGTTCCTTCCGTCGTAATTTTCAATTAATAGCAGCGGTGCCAATACATCGCCGCAGTATTGAGGTTTTACAATATCAGAATATATATGCATTCTGGTTTGACCATTTTCAAAAAATGGAATGAATTGACCTCTAAATGATGTGATAGTTTCATTGTCTGCAAGATAGTCAGGACATCCAAGTATTCCATATATGAACTCATTAAATGATACTGTTTGAACTAACTCGTTAGTAACCTCCATTACTATAGGCTCATTTTCCTCATATTTAAAGGTTATACCATTTTCTTGCATTTGTATATCATTCAACAGTTCCCAAACTGAATATAAATCTTTCGTTGCAAATATTTTTGTTGCTTGCACATGATCCTGATTTGTTTTTTCAACTAACGTTTCTGTTTCATTATTATCCTGTTTTTCCGTTATAACTGACGCTTCTGATTGTTCAACAGGATTTCGTAGTTCTTCCATTGGTTCGTTCCACTTTTCTTTAGTAGCAATCTGTTTTTCTGTAACAGGTTTAGGGTCATTGTAAGACTGTACCGTCACCGTGTGATACTTAATTGGTTCTTCCTTGACAGGCTCATTCATGCGTGGTTCATATGGTAGGTATCTAGCGACTCGCCTAATGACTCTATCATAGGTCAACAATTCTTCTCCTTTTTTAATGCATTGTTTTGAGTAAATGTATGACAATTTGGAAACTGCAACTTCATACATGTCGTCCAGTTCAATTGCATTATGAAAATGATTTTTGAAATTTGAAATTGTATTGTCAGGAAAAAATTTCATTGATGCGTCACTAAACAGAGTGACATAGAAATTATCCATGTTGAATGCTATGCAACCACTTGCATACTGAGCAGTGAAAAGATTTGACGGGTCTTAAGAAGGAATTTGAAAACACTTGGAAATGTCAAGGAGGAGGAAGTATGTCAAGGGTGTAAGATACGTAAATCAGTCATTCTATATTGGCGAGTGTGATAGCTATTCTATGTCCTTACCAGTGTGGATCTCTCTTATGTGAAACCCACAAGGCAATAAGTATTCCTTGTAACGAGTGTGTCATAGCTTATAGCTATTCTATGGCCCGACCAGTGTGGATCTCTTATGTGCAACCCAGAAGGCAATCCATATTGTCTTGTGGTGAGTGTGTCATTGCTTATAGCTATTCTGTCGCCCCGACCAGTGTGGATCTCTCTCATGTGACGCCTCGAAGGGAAAAAGCATTGTTGTGGATCCCTCACTACCTGAACTGAGACCTGCAAGGCAATATGCAATGCCTTGTGGTTCTCTCATTACCAGATACGGAGACCTGCAAGGCAATATACATTGCCTGTGTGGATGTCTCATTACCTGAACTTAGACCTGCAAGGCAATATACATTGCCTGTGTGGGTCTCTCATTACTAAACCCACTACTTATATGGCTAAGAAGTCAAAGAGATTCAAAGCCTAAATATTTGCTAAAGTTAAACAACTGCATGGAAGAATACACCTGCTATTACGCATTACCATCAGTACGGACAATTTTAGGCTCAGTATAAAAATATGTACATATCCGTTTGTAGCACTCAAATAAGACAGTAGATATTAAATTAAATCGTAAAGCGTATAATTTTCTACATACTCTCTGTGTGCGCTTTCTAAATTCAGCGCAGCAAGCTAATCAAGTTGCAGTGTATGTCATTGCGAAAAAACTTATTTTTATATAAATGATCGACAAAAGACATTATAGCAAAGTGTGCATAAGTATACAAAGACACTAGATACGATTGGTATTTAGTTTGCTCCAATTAATGATACTTATCTATGATGAAGTTTGTTTATTTTTAGGGATAATGACAGTTTATTTATTCTACCTTTCGCAACTTATAAGTGAACCACAATAATGAGTGACACATTTATCTCGATATGCGTGTGACAGTTGTATGTAATACATAGAAATATCATATCATATCTTCATTTTCATTTCTGATGTAATTAAAATTCCTGGATAAGAAAAAGTACAGCAAAACCCCTAAGGAAGACCACCTCCGTGGTTTCTTATGCTTTTTAATAAACCCACGAGTATTGTCAGAATGCAACTATCAATGAAACCATTGCAAACATTTAGACAATCTAAGGTAAACAAGATGATGTAGAATTGGATTGGGTGCTTTATTAATATGAGTGCTTTACTAATGCATCATGTAAAATGGATTACGATAATAATAAAAATTAGTACACAAATATAGTTTCAGGTACTTAGCAAACACAAACGCCGCATCCGTTCAAGTGATACTGAGAATTCCAATCAACTGCCATCAATAAATGTACAATTAATGATTGATTACTGACCACCGAAACTTTAAACGCATGTAGTATGATTCAATTCATCAATTTATTCACTGTTATTAATGGCTCTAAGTAAAACAAATACAGTGACTACCGAGTAATCGGAAGAAGCTCATACTACTGCCTAATGTGGTTCCAAATATTAATAAATTAATATACTCTTCTAATAAACTTCTTACAAAAAAATCATACAACTTTCTGCTCTCTAAACAACTATTTTGTAAGTTAATCTTTAATAATTGTTAACATAATAATTTAATAACAGAGATCATAATAGTACGTAAAGGGCCTTAGTATTGTATATGCTATGTGTTGGGTACATTGAAGTTTACATACTAAATTAGCACACATTAGAAGTAGAATGAAATGATCAAATACTTAAATATGAATAATTTCGAGCTCTCACTCTCAGTAAGAGTGATTAGGTTTTACCTGCATTAATGAACTTCTCCAATACTCATTGTACATAAAATCCAAGTCAAAAATTCAGGCAAAAAAGATATTTTATAAACTGAAGGAAATGCTTCAAATCTGTGTAACAAATTCAAGTTTTTAATATTCTTTTATGCAGATGCACTACATTGACAAGACAATATGAAAGATAATAGGTTGCGGATTACAGGAAGAAATTAATGTTGTTCCGGCCAGTTTCAACCAACCGTGAAGTACGTAGTAACTATTACCGAAAGTTGTTTCATTTTAATACTAATATATAGACAGTGTCGTTTCCTGTGTAAAATGGAATCAGAATCACAGTCATCTGCAGGAGATATGGATGATATTCCACTTGTAGGCAACACCGACCAGATGGACCAAAACAAGGATTCAGATATAACAAGCAACAATGAGGAAATCCAGATGGACCTAAACAAGGATTCAGATATAACAAGCAACAATGAGGAAATCCAGATGGACCTAAACAAGGATTCAGATATAACAGGCAACAATGAAGAAATCCAGATGGGCCTAAACAAGGATTCAGATATAACAAGCAACAATGAGGAAGTCCAGATGGACCTAAACAAGGATTCAGATATAACAAGCAACAATGAGGAAGTAATAGCAGACAACAATCTGTCAAATGGCACCGGAATTTGGTTTAATGAAATGAAACCTTTAGAATTCTATTGGGGAAGGGAAAATGAATTGGAAACCTTGCAAAAACATTGGCAGGAGTGCGTTAACAATGTATCGCTAGTTTTTATCGATATTGTAGGAATTGCAGGTGTGGGGAAAACCCAATTAGCAAATATGTTCGCTAAAAAAGTCCACAATGAATGCAATGTTAACTGTATTTTTATCAATGGTGAAAATAATAAATCCCTAGCAGATTCATTCAGGAAACTGGCAATCAAATTAAAAATATCTCGGAACGACTCTCTCGGAAAAGAAAAGCCCATGAATACTCTCATAAGGGAAGTTTACAAAAGTCTTTTCAATTTCCCATGCCTTTTCATTTTTGAAAATCTCGAGAGTCATGATCACCAGTTTTTGGATATACTTATCGAATTTGATAATAACCAGCCATTATTGGATATCAAACCAATGGTTTTGATGATCTCTCGTGAACCTATTCTACGTACGAAGCAGAATTTTGAAACACAGGAAATTCAGTTACATCCTTTCACATCTGAATCGGCAACAGATTTCTTTGCTGAAGCATTGAAATTCTCTGAGAAAGACGGAAGATGCATTTCTTTGGTGGAGACGGTTGGAGAAAAGTTAAAATACCATCCTTTGGCAATATCTCATGCTGTGGCCTACATTAAAAATAGAAACTCCAGCAAGGCAGAACAAAAACTTCACAAATACTTGCACTCTCTGGAACTGGAAGCAGACTCCAATTATTATTTGAAAAATCTTGATGAGTTTTCCAAAACACTACATCTAACAATGGAAGTTTCTGTGAACAAATTGACTAGAATTCCATTTGTTGGACCTAAAGCGAAGGTGGTGTTAAATATTATTTCCTTTTTCGCAGCAGATGCAATGATACATACTGGCTTCGTTTTGGATATCTTAAAAGCAACTCATATACCTGATGGCAGCATTGTATCTGAGATTCGATCTTCCTTATCATTTAAAAAGAAAGATGAAATTTTTCAGATTTTTCATGATTATTCCTTTTGTCCAAAGCTAACAGGAATGAAAAATGATTTCATTTACATTCCTCGATGCACTCAAGAAATTATGAGAATCCGGTTGGAAGAGCAAGGACAAGCAACTCAAGTACTTAACGGCTTATTAAAAGTAATTTGCACTAGTTTGGGGCGCAAGAATATTCTTTTGAGCCAAATGGTTCACATTGAGAAAATATGGGATTATGGAGTTAGCTACGAATTGGTTCAAGAATATGGAAACTTGCCTCAGAAAATAGCAACAAGATATTTCCATGCCCGAAAATTCAGAGAAGCGTTCGACTTCATTTGTTCATCAGTGAAGACACTTGAATCTATTTTTGGAACAGAAAGTCGATACACATTGAGAATGAAGTACTGGAAAGGTCTTATTCTTAAAGAAAAAAACGAATTGAACGATTCATTCCAGCTGTTGGAAAAAGTTTATGAAACGGAAAATACCATTTTTGGGGAAGAAGACCATGACTGCTTGTTAACCGCCAGAGAAATAGGCATGGTGCTGTTGAAGCAAAAGAAATTCGGCGAGGCCAAAATAATTCTTGAGGATACTCTTAAAAAACGAGAAGAAGTCAACGGCCCAGACCACAGAGAGACTCTGAAATTGCTTGGGGACGTGGCATGTGTACATTATGAACAAAAGCAGTACGAAGAAGCTGCAACATTTTATAAAAAACTTGTGGAAATGGAGGAACAAACATTTGGTCCCGAGGATCGACGAACGCTGTCAACGAAGCATAATATCGGAACTGTAGTGTTCTACCAAGGACATTACAATAATGCAGAGCATATTTTCGATCAAGTTTTGCAAGCTAAAAAAAGAATATTGGAATCAGATCATGAAGATGTATTAGAAACACAAATGTGGTTAGCTCTAAGTCAAAAGTTACTCAGACGATATGAAGAGGGATTACTTTTGGCAAGAAAAACGTATGAGAGTCAATTAAATAATCTGGGTATGGAGGATGAGAAGACTGTTGCTGCTAAAGATCTAGTTGACTCAATAGAAGAAATCCTGGAAAATAGTAGTATCGAATTTTATTAACGTGCCAAAAACTTGGGCATTAAAAGTAATGTAAGTAATGTCCCATAATAGAAATATTTTAGGAATTAACTAAATAGTGAAACAGAATGCTTGTAATAATCCATGTACCATTTGAAAATCTGATTTTCATTTATGATTTTCCAAAGTAGCTTGTTGGCACAGAGGTAAAGGATAATGACCCACCGTTTGTGAAAAGTTCCTTGTAAATAGTATGTACCGTTTTTTGATTTGATATGTTTTATTTGATTAACAGCACCTATTAGCGTAAGGTCGTTAAGGTTCTCTCAGGTGTCACAATAATTCATAAATTACTACAGCACAGCACACTACAACAATAATCTACACTAGTTTGTAAAACCAGTTGTAAGAGTAAATTAATTACAATGTACATACATGAGAATGATATGGCAAGTTTGTTGTCCATTACAGTTTCATGTGCATCTGTTTTAGTATACGACTAATTCAATGGTTCAAATTAAATTTAGTTAGGAGGTGGACTGATTAATTACCTATCCATAATTAGAACCTTTGTATTCATTGCCTTCTTCTATGTAAGTTGCTATTTATAAGCATAGAATGTAAATCAGAAATGTGAAGGTATGATTAAAAATGCTTAAAAATTAGTAATTAAATTAAGTATTTGTTTTCGACATTTTCGGTTTCTCAATGTGCCTCTGTCATTGCAAATATAGCGATAGTGATGATAAAGCACTACAAGCATAGTGATAGAAGCATCGTTTCTTCTTAAGAAATAAAGGCTATTGCTTAGTAAATGATAAATATAGATAATCATAACAAACTGATGTTGAGTTTAGCCCTATGGGCTGGGATACACTTGCCCGTGCCAAAATCCTTGCCTACGCATTTTCGTGGGTGACCCACTTTTACTTGAAGTAAAGATTTGCATTAGCGAATGCAGATTCAGATACCTTACCGTGTAATCCTTATGTATCGTCTAGAACTGTCTAGCTTGCTTGCTCCATCTCAGGCTACCTATTTACTTGTCTTTGCTGCATTTCAGATGAAGGACATTACATCAAACAACAATTGATAATTCTACTTCGTCTGTCAAGATACACATTGACAATTCATAAAAGCTCTAAAGTACACATGTAATACAGATACATTACACTCTATATACTATAGTCTTCAAGTGATCTGTGCATTAAATTTTAACACATAAATATAACAAAATCTATACACCCCCGCCTTACATTTACATCCACATGCACTTACTTGCCTAGTTTATTTTCCTCCATTTAATTTTCTTAGCATATGTTACTTGTACCTGCAACTATTAAGTTACATAATTAGAATTTTCCTGGTGAACTAAATGTTTTTCGTATTAAATTGATCCGCAATACAGTGTATAGTATATATCATTTAATATATAGTCTTTGAAGACACGTGGAAAGATCAGGTGGAATAATATATTTATTGTCAATATATACGCAATACGCACGGAGAGTATTGTGTAAAAATATACTTAATTAAAATTGTGACAAAGTTTGAGAACAACGCAATACTTAGCTTGCGAAAATAAAATCAGAATCTACCACAAAACATGTCGTGCCTACGAATGCGAACTTGTTGCTGCTGCTTGAATACAGCAAAAGGAAGTATTTTAGCCGCTGCATCAACAATTGTAAGAACCCGTTATTATTTTAAATTTCAAAAACTATAATTTACCTTGCTATCTACGTTTCATAAGAGCATAATTTTTTGTCCACCCAAATAATTTACTGTCGCTTCCCGTTATATGTTTTTTTCAGGCAGCAGCGTTGCTAACATTCATTTGCATTGTGCTCGGATTAGTTTACTGGGATGAGTTTTCCCTTCAGATTGAAAAAGCTTACAAAGAAATAGGACTTGGAACCGATGTTATTGATACTATTATTAAAAGTAATTGTTTTCATCAATTTCTTAACAATCGTGTAAATACAGGAAAATTAATTTATTTTCTTCAAAAACATCAATAACTGCCGAGAATCAATACAATGTCATGTAGTAAAGTAAAATTTATTTTTTAATCACAGTTGTCTGGTGGGGAAATATCTTCTCTCTAATTGTTATCGTCTTGTATGTAATTTTGAGTGTCCTACTCATCATCGGTGTCAGACGGGTAAGTAAAGTAGTACACATGTAAACACACAAACGTTAAGCTTTTTGTATACAATGCGTGATAGTTTTCATAGTATTATTTTTGAAATCGAATTTAAAATATTGATATTACGATGACTAGGAACAATACAAACACATGATACCGTGGATTTCCGCCACTTTCATGCTCCTGCCATTTTTCACCGTGAGCTTCTTGATACAGGTGATACTTGCAATTATAACTGCACATTGATTTGCTCTGATCTGCCTCATCCATTAATCACAAGAGATAATCTATTAATCACAAAATAATTGTTCATACTTTGACAGTTAATTTTCGGACTCATCGGGGGAGCTGTAGTTACTGCCGTAGTGATTCCAGCTATTGTTGTACTAGTCTGGTGTGGGTTCTGGTGCTACGGATTCCTGTGTGCTGTTTCCCACTATAGAGTAAAATATTTTATATTTATTACTCTTTGTATCAAGGTTCTACATCTTGAACTTTTATTGCTACTCCGTGTATTTACATGTTATTTTTTGTTATTCTCGCATTCAATTCTTTTAGCTATATAAGAGCATTTTACATTCGTTTCCTGTTTATTTGTAAACTTTTCAGATGCTAAAAGGAGATATCCATTATCCAGTGGCGACAATATTCAGGCGATCGTAGTATTATGCCTAAGGCCTACGTACATTACAATATTTGCCATAACCATTCAAAATGTCTCAATGCTTTTTTGTACAAAATAACTGCAGATTGTAATCATCTTTTTTTGATCTTTATGCATGATATTTAATATTTATTAACTCTGCATACTTTGCTCGGGAGTGCTTACATGTGTATTCGAATCGACAATAATAGGTAGAATAAATTAATTATTGTGCCAAATGTATTTCTGAGAATTCAATGTTGGCTTTAATAAGGATTTAATTGTGTTAGCAAATTATTTTATAACCGCGATATAATACTAGTAACCGTATTAAATGGAATAAATTGAATTCACTAATTAAGTTTGGAAACAGATACCATGATTAAAACTTATTTTTAGCCACTATTACTTTTGTAAACTAACATCTCTAGATATTCATCCACATGAAAAACACATTAGGTACTTGCTCCCAGTACAATGTAACCTTTCAATTGATACGTGCCCTGCTGAGGCAGAATAGATGAGCAACGGTGGTGATTTTAATGTATTACACATTACATGCTGACATACACAGAAATAATACTAACTGTAATGATTTCATCTGTAATATTATATGTTGTATAATGCACGCTATACAGGTTTCACGGCCTTATTAAATATTACAGAGCGTAGAATTTCACAAACCATCTTTCGATCAGCAGACCCTGCTATTCTCATTAACGTTTAACTACAAATGAATTTCATTAAATGCATGTGTACTTACTGTAGCTTGTACTTGTTCTTGGACTCTTTTGCCTTACATGGAAACAAGGACAACACAGACAGCCAGAATCTACCACTCAAAACTGCTAAAACGTCATCATCCAACTAAACAAAGCAATTGTATGATATTTCTATACACCTGTCTTATTTCAACTATTACTGGTAGTCTATTAAATACTGTAAGTTAATCCTGGTACCGCAACCTAAAACCCTATTTAAATTGTTTATTCATATTTACATGTAAGTTTAAGTAATACAGCAAAAACAATCAGGTTTTTTTACTTTTGTTAATCGACAAGCAGTGTCATCATTGCATTTAAAAAGTGTTGGAATGCATTAAAAATGTAATATCAGATTTAAAGGATTCGTAATTTCGAATAAGAAAAATTGCAACATGCAATGTTTGCATTCATTTATGGATAGAATGAACTATTTTATATATGAGCAGAGATACGAATGTGTACTGTTACTGCCTTTTAACTTTGAATCCTACATTAGAAATGATGAGTTTATTGCTAATGAAATAAACAGGGATAAAGGATGATGAACATAATTCCCTAGAACTGTAGTATACGCCCAATGGAGCATTTCAAGCGTCCAGGTTCCCAGGAAGCCAATAATCCTTAAGGTATATAAAGTTCGCCTCTAATCCCATTTAACTCGGTACCAATTTATATCTTCCTAGTTGTCTATATAGAGTGCAGACCGCCGCACACAGTACGCTCCATCTTTTCATCAATGAATCATCACGAGAGAAACAGAGGCTACATTTCGTTACAAATTTACGTCAGTATGTAGGCGTATAGGGCATACTCAGCTTACCTATCATCTATCGATACGGGAGGCATTGTATTTTAGTTCATTACCTCGTGAGATAGAACTCTGCCACAGTATAATTTGAGAACGACTGTAGTGCGGGTTTGTGCATGCGAATATGCCATGGCCATAAATGCCTGTAAGCAACTCAACTACAGTGCAAAGGTAGCAATAATTTCTCTATCTAGGAGAATTGAACTCCAGCAGAATGGATATGGTTAAGTTTAAAGAATTAGAACGCATATACGGTTTTATTCTGCTGTGTATCGACTACTCCAGAGTTAGTTATTCACATGATTAACATAATACCGTATTTCCGAAATAGTTCCAATCCAAACTTAGATTGTCCCCTAGCAGGATTTTCGGAAATTTAAAAGATGACCTCATCCAATTTATCTGTTGCTTAAAATTATATTGGAATATTTTGCAGGATTGTAATAGCATCCAAGTTGATAATGCAAAAATTATCTACTGTTTGTCTAATTGAAAGGAATTTTTGAACATTTTGATAATTAATGACATGACAAGAATATTCTCGCAAATTCCGTAATAGAAATAGGGATGTGTACCAACATATAATTCACTATAATATAATAAAAGCTTTGTAATACAAAATGTGTAATGCGGTTTTGAAAACCGTGAGGTTGAAAAGTAGAATGCAAAATGTAAATCTAGTAAAAGTGTAACAATGACAAAAATGTTTCTTTGACAAGTATGATGGATGTATTCGAAACTAAGTTCAAGAATAAGAATGTATTATGTGCGGTATGCATTCTCCCTGGTTGTAAAGTAGTCGATTACACCCGTTCTTCGTCCTGCCTTTTCGTACGTGTGTATCTTGCAGTGAGTTCATGAATGCAATAGGTTGAGTCATAGAGAGTGGAGATCTGTGTAAAATATTCAGTAGAATACATAGGCTCGTCTTTATTTCACGATGCAATCGTGGCACCCACCCACATACTATACTAACAATAAGTGAAATGTATGTAGTTTAGGAATGGACGTCTCTAACACGTAAGTATCACAGTAACGTTAGTAGAATAGTTTAGGCAGTAAAGTGTATTGGAGGTTTCTTAAGATCCCTATATATTTGCTATGTGCCATGCTTAGCCTACACACTACGAGTTCTTTAGGCTATAAACTGGTACATTTACTTCCATAATACCGTATAACAGCCCATTCAAGAGTTTTCTGCGAATGCAGGAGTATGTACGTTTCAAAATGAGCTAATCTATGCGAAAGCCGAGTGGAGCCGAGTAAAAGTGAGTCAACAACGCCAATCCACCTTCCACAAAGAAATCACTTGGTATTTGGTTCTTAGCGTAGCCTGCAGTGGGAGTCCGCGGTCTACTAAAATCCGAACTTTCTCAAGACTTTGAAATGAACACGTTAATAAGCAAGAAAAGCAACTCAGCAAGCCATCGGCTTCAACTTCTTTTCATATAACTCTAAGCTTGAGTCAACTAAAGAAATATATAGAATATTCTGGCTCCGACTTTCTCGCAAAAACTATTTGTTTTAGGTACAAATAGATAGGCACCATGAGATAGTACTATTTGTGACTTCTCATCGATGACAGAAAGAAAGTCTTAAAATAGTTTACATCCTGTCTGTCTGTCTAGTAAGTAGGCTCTACTTGCCTGATACAAGTGGACACCCTAACTCAATGTGAATGCTGTACATCAGTATACCTAACATTACTCTACAGGGTCTTTTCGCGTAACGTAGCTGATTACAGAAGATTTTCTATCAAGTAATTCAAACTACTGTATGTCTTTTATTATTTGCACTACTATTTACTACAGCCTAAAGCTAGAGATACCGCATATTGCATAGAAATCTAAAATGCACCCATTCTAGGATACCTTGTACACCTAAGCCAAGGCACATACTTCACTAAGCCCTACGATAGTAGTACATAAAGGATAGTGACACTGTATGTGTGTACGAATATGCATCGTATAGGGTGCAGCATAAAGGATATCACATTGCATTTGACTGTGGGGAATGGAGTAGGCAATAGACGCTATTAAAACCTTATTTAACCTCTATGGCTGCTGGTGTGATGGCATTCTTCTTTGACGGACTAGGTAAATTGACTTTCATAGTGGCTATTAGGTAAAAAGTACAATACAAGTTGCAAAGTTGGCTGATTGCACACGAATGCTAAAACAATAAGTTGGAGTGAGTCAGGCAATTGTAATGGAAACATAATACGAAGTACCTAACTTCCACTAATAGAAACCTGCCTTCTACCTATAATGTGAAATGCAATCCTTTCAGTCAGACACATAAATAAATATATACACGTATTATGTTATGAGGTGTTGGTCGGTTAAGGTATGTAACAGCTCAGCTAGGTTTTCTATTCTGGCCATTCTACTAAATTCCTAAATTCACTTGATGTATTGAAATAAGTGTCCTGGTTTGTGTTGCATTTTAATGCTGTACTGCTCATTTATTTTAGCATTCCTATGCAATATGCCCATTATACAAGGGCATATATCGTAGGCATCTTAACTTTCTTAACCTATTTACTTCTGGGCTAGAACTCACTAAATTCTT
The DNA here is from genome assembly GCA_020352615.2 of Yoshiicerus persimilis. NCBI lineage: Eukaryota > Metazoa > Arthropoda > Collembola > Entomobryomorpha > Tomoceridae > Yoshiicerus > Yoshiicerus persimilis. Next base: position 43,341,130 of record CM036940.2, read on the forward strand.
TCCGATAAATTGCAGATGCAGAGAACAACAGAGCCAGACACAATGCACGTATAAAAGGGGCTTAATTTAACTGAACGATATTTGGCTGCGTGTAAATTATATTTGCAAATTGTACTTATATATATGCACATATGCATGCATTCAAGTAAAGTATTGTACTCTGGTATAGGCATATACCTGTGTATAAACCAACAATAAGTGAATACATGAAAGCATAACCTTAGTTTAGGGATAATGATTTAAATGTGTGTAGGTAAGGCTAAGGTCGGCTCTCTCAAACAGTCAAGTCACTCCTCCATCCATCTCCGGTATATTCCAGTGTATCACAGAAGTAATATTGATATTGTTTTGTATGTTATACACTTATAGTTCCTGGAGTAAGATTCAACCTATATTTTGCATTTGTATTAGAAAAGCAAAGCTATGATGCTAAATGGTACGTTCTTAGGGTGAATGTGAATATACCTTGGTGCTCTACGTATAGGTTTGAAACTAAACTGAACTCGACACTCAACTCTTATTATTAGCAGCATAAAGTCTACTAATGCTAATAAGAACCCAAAAAACAAACCAAAACTAGACCGGGTCGCCCAAAGAAATATTGATTGGATGAATAGGACACGGCGTTGTTGGTTTCATTTTCAGCTCCTTCTTCACTTTAACTGGCGATCCGCTTTCTATTGTGCTATTATGCAAGTTTCTGCTCTCACTACATATTTACGGTTTTACCATATCAGATCAAGTACGTTCCATAGTGCTTATGTAACTCAAGGAATTTGAAATGCTGAGGAGGTCTCTTCTCAAACTCAAGATTAATGCATGTTGCTAGCTACAGACTAGAAATTTTGAGCAGACTCGTTATAATTTTATGAAGTCTTTCTTTCTACGTTGTATAGCTAATTTAACTACACATTAAAATTTTTGAACGAGGGTCTGTGTTGTGCCTTCAAAGAGGTTGTAAAAGGGCTGGCACTATACACTTAGTGGAATAAATACGTTAGCCCTGAAGACCATGCAGATATAGCGTAGTAATGTTTGTAGACAGTGCATTTTTCCCAGTATAGTGCCATATATGAGATAGAAGTACAATAACAAAGCTTAGTGAAAGTAGGTAGAGTGTGTATTTACTAATAAATACATGGAACAGGTTTATGTTTGAGAGTGATTTTGGCATTCTAGCGTAGCATTGGTAGTATCTATGTGTGCTGTACTATTATCTTTGTAACAAAGTCATATTAGGGAGAGTAGTGTGAGTCTTACAGCACATGTAAGGCAAGCGAGACAGATAAGACTGGTTGGTAGATCGTAGAAAGTAGCGTAAGTGTGTCACTCGACGAGGATTCCAGTGTTCCATGGGAAAGGAGAAAGTAGAAGAGTGGGGTCTGCCTGGAGTTGATAGTGGACGCCTATGCGAAGACTTGGTTAGGTTTGGCGTGTTTGAGCGCGTACGTGTGGAAGAGGACGGCACGGGTGGCGAAAGCATAGGAAGCCGCCCTACCTTTCTCCGAACACAGAATGGCTTAGCATGGCATGACATAGCGGGGAAAATAGACTATTCGTGAAAATCCTGTGATATTCCATTTGCACGGATCGATAACATTGCAGTTCTTCTAGTTCTGGTAGAGGATGGTGGCTTGGTTTGGTTTCCTTTGCTTTCGGTCTGGTTGGGCTGGTTTGGTCTGGATGGCCTAGCCTTAGCTTACATTGCGTTTTTAGGCTGGTGAACAACTTTGGAATGGTTGATGGCTGGATGGAGCGGAGCGGAGAAGGGCTGGAAAGGCTGTTCGGCTAAGGTTTGCCTCGAATGGAACTGGATTGGGTTGGAAATGGGAAAACAAGCACTTACTTACTTACGTCGTTCATGCTGGCCGTACTCTGCTGTACTTTACTTACTACACAGCACACAATGTACACACGAACAAGATACGATATACTATGCCATATTATACGAAACCAAGCAAAACGGAGCCAAACGAGCTAAAGGCTAACACCCTGCAGTATAAACTGTAAAATGCCCGAATTTCCCGTCACCAGCAACTCCTTAAATTCTTCTCGCTGGATTTGTGATTATTCTTCCCCTTTTTTCTGTTCATGGAGAGTTAATTAGGGCAATTAACATTTTTCTCTGTTGTGACAATAATACACTTTTCTTCGCATCCCCTACAAATGTTGCGAGAGAAAATTAAGTTGACGGAGAAAAGAGAAATGTAGGCCTTTGTGATATTAGGTAGTCTGTGTCGTATAGTCCTTCGTCCTATATATTTCTGTGTTCTGTGTTGTGTCTCAGTCTCTGTTTAGATTAAGTAATACGTCATCTTTTCAATTTTTCATCAATTTTATATTTACGCCATTACAAACAAATGGCGATACTGATATTGAATGTACAGTGAAAGTTACCTAATTATATCTACCTGGGGAAAATTTCATTGAGGCACAAGAACTACTAACAATACTGATGGTATTGCCTGCTGGTTTGGCATTTAGCATTAGTGTAGTAATTTTCGATTTTTCAACACCGTAATTTCAAATTTAGTGTCGGTGGGTTTCTCTCGTTTTCCTTAGTGCTGTGTCGCAGATAGGTTTCTAGGCAATTTTCTCTAAAAGTGCATGTTGGTTGGTTGGGTGGGTGTGAGTATGTGACTCATCTGTATGAAGAAAGTGCCCTGCCAAGAAAGAAAATTGAAAATGTCATAGGGGCAATTGAAAGTTACAAAATGTGTAAATATAAATAGTAGAATAGTTTTTAATTTACCTTTCACCTTCTTCAACCTCTATACATACCAACTAGGCTGGAAGGATCAATCAAGCTCAATAAATTCTCAAAACATCCATATCCAATTATTTGATCAAGGGTCAAGAGCAGAAACATCTGAACTGCAACAACTAGAAGAAAATGTCGGACACATCAAGTATTTCGTCTGAAGACGGACGCCCCGTTTTCCGCCCATTTACAAGAGAGTCCATGGTGGCAATCAAAGCTCGGATCGCTGAAGATATTATCAAGAAAAAGGAGCTAGAGGCGAAGAAAGCAGAGGGAGAGGTACGTCTTGTTGACCTTTCATTCTTTTCCAAAATTTAAATTTGGATCTAATCTGTAGTAAATTGTTCACTTCGTGTTTATATTAGTACATTGTTACTCGTACATTTGTTCGTTGTCCATTTGTGGTAATTTGGAATTTTCTATTCGTTTATGCCAATGTAAGTTGTGGTATCGTGATTTTATTTGTTTACATTATTGTGCTGGGCAGAATACCATATGTCTAATCCTCTACCATATTTAATTGTTAACCGTCAACGTACATTACTTGACGGTGACTCAGTTTAACCTACTGTGTTGTCAAAACCAAACCATGCCTTTTAAATTTATTTCCATTCATTTCTCCCTGTCACATATTGTTGTCTGTACTCGTTCTTTCTCCCTATTCTTGTCCGGTCAAAATTATTGCTTTCGATGTGTACATTAATACTAATATTTAATATTAATGTTTGTCCTAATGTGTGCGAGTTTTCTTCGTACAAATTGTTCTAATAATGGGAGAAACAAATCATCTAAACTTGAGCAATGTATGCTGCAAAAGTTACTCTATTAATATCTGTACTAACGGCAAAATTACAAATTGTTTGCTGTAGGAAAAATTTAACTTTTTAAGGTGAAAGTCTTTTAATGTACCCTTGCGACATACAATAAATGACGAACTGTCGATAAAAGGCTTTTACTTTTCAAGCAGTAGAAAAGGCAAATTGTATTTTATGACGTATTTTACACTCGGAAAGCGAATACTATGCTTTCTCTAAGCATTTCTCCAAAAGTATTCTATTTTAAAATTAAACATTTTAACATTAAATTTAACATTAAATATGTCGCACACAATATGTCATTTAGGGACATTATATGACGTAGATAACAAACACAGCAATAATTCTCAGTCTCCTGACAAAATAATCAGAAGATCTTTCTGAAGTGAAAGTTAGGTGAAAGTTGCTTAGATGTGCGTTGTCACTGTCAAAACATCTAAAAGAAGTTTTGTAACAATTCATTAATATTAATGCATTTTTCATAGTCTGAATAAAGTTATTGCAGCAGCTACATTATTAGCTACGTAAAAATTACTACAACCTTAGGGATATAAAGTGGAGAACTTTCTTTACCTAGACTTTTAGACTGAACTGGAAACCTCAATATTGACCCCAATAGTAAACTATGAATAGAACGTCTCACACGTCAGTTTACCTAATTTGACGAAACTTGTAAAGAATGTTTTAACTTCCATTCGCAATCGATAAAACTCGAATGAAAACAGTCATTCAATTCAAGGTAACATCTAAAGCAAATTGTAGGTAGCATTTATGTGTAGTACCTATGTAATGTACACAGGACTAACATGCAGTATCAGTATTTAAGGTATTTATTTATGATTTGACATAACAAGCTCTTTATTCTTAAACTTTATTTATGTGATCTTCAACTTGATTTTTTTGGTATGGGTAATATTTGGTATTTACTTCTGTATATTGGTATTCGTCTCGTATCGTATTGTCGGTATTGTACTCGTTGGGTTGGTTGGTGTACTGAATTGTATTTGTATTTGTTGAATGTGCTATGTATGCCTCTCTGACTCTGTTTCTGTGTTCTGTCAATTTTCCTGTACTTTCTAAACACGGAATTCTCTATGTGATGGAAACAACAAATATGGATGATATGGGATCGGATCTGTTCGGTCTAATCTGAAATCTGATCTGATCTTCTCACTGTGCCTATGCCATTCTTCGCGAACATACTGACATGACATGACATGACAATTTACATTGTCACTCTACTACTGTCTATCATCTACAAAAGGAAGGAGAAAAGGCGAAGAAATCAAAAAAGGAAGTAAGGGCAGCTACTTCTACTTAGTCAGTCTCCTAAGTACATATTAGACTAGAAATCTGTAAAATTTACATTACTAAACCATATATTTTACTTAGCACTTGAATTTAGTATTAGCACATGGAAACATTATTCCAAGTAAAACTCCTTCCTTATAGTTACATCATGTTTAGTTATTCTAATGTCAACTCGTTCTTGCTCTTTTCAATACTCACCATATAGTCAATTTAGTTTTTAATTACATTCATATTACTTATCATGAATCCAATCTGCTGCCTCTTGATCTGATCTGACTGAATTGAATTGAAATGAACGGAAATGACAATTGAACGTTTTATTAGCACTTGTTTACAAGCATTCTCAATATTATGTGCAGTTAAGTATCATGCCATGCATAGTACGAAGACTGTTCTGGTTTCCTTAGGTGGCCCGTTTCATTTATACAGCTTTATTATTCACCACTAATATTATGATTCTATATCATTTACAGTCAATTCGATTCACTTACTCTTTAGTAATGACAAACTTAAGGCTTACATTCACATTTTGATATCACAAATTCTCAATCTTTTACTTTTATTTACATTTTACACTACTAACCTCATTACTAACTCATGCATAAAAATTATCTACTCATCAACTTACGGTCATTAATGCAATGTCAACCAAAGGAAATTTTTTTCTTCCATTTGCTACATTTTAGTATTCAGAATGCAGTTATTTATTGTTCTAAAACTAAAAGGTCAATTCTACATTCTGCTAATTGCATTTTGCAATAAAGTTTTGCTATTCCTAACAAACTCCACTGTGCCATAAAGGCTTAACTGGCTTTTTAATTATTTACTTTTACAACACAATCCAAATCAGGAAAAGGTTTTAACGAGCAATTTTTAGGACAAATAAAACTTTGAAAGCTAAACTGCGCTCAGTTACACTGCGCTGGTGATAATTTGTAGTTTTAAACTAAAATTAAGTCAACACGTGATACAAAACAACACTTGTTTCAAGTTCCTGTTCATGAATTTAGCCTTTTTAACAAAAATCATTTCCTATATATTTCCTGTAGACAGGCAATCAACGGATTACGAAATAAATTAATTACAGATCAAATCAAGTGCTAACGTACTCTAATTAAAGGACACAACGACACAAGTTTTAGTTTTTAAAAAGCATAATGTCAAATAAATTAATTTCAAGTAAAAAGCGGTCCCTTAAAAACATTACAATGCATTTAAAGTAAATTAAGATTTACCACAATGCAACTTATCAAGAAAATCAATAAATGCAACCACTGAGAAGTCACTTTCAAGGGCTTATTCTATTTTGAATGAAAGTGCCTGTGTTCGTGGACCATCTTGCACTATTTATTCCCATATGGTGCCTACACTAAGTAGTTTAGAATTGATCATGCGATGTCTAATTATTTAAAGAATATGAGTAATCGAGTGTGTAAACCAGACTAGACCTACTTAAGTAAAATATCTGTACCAATGATTTACTGATACATATCTGTATTCTATACATGTAACTACAAAATTTAACAAGTATCTAGATTTTGCGTACAATTTTGCCATTTGCAAGTGTGCTGGTTCGTAAACTAAGAATCAAAATTATAGATCTGAAGCATAAATCAGCGTCCTACGATAAATGGTTTTAGGAAGAACTATAAATCTATAGCAAGGAAATAAAGTTCCTTATCATCTTTCTCTTCATAAGATTTGGAATTCCTTTCAATCTCAGTAATACCCACGACAAGTTTTGAATTGAATTGAATTTATTAAGATCTCACCCTCAATAGAGGTCATTGTCATTACAATATCAGAGAACAACATTGTCACACATCATCATCACTTACATTTACCATTAATGACAAGTCACATCACAGTTTCCCTCCTTTCTACCAGATCTAAGTGTTTTCTACCAAATCTAGTATCCGTTTTTTAGTAGTGTAATTTCAGCATATGAGCAGTGTAATACTTACGTTAGTATTTTAGATGGAAAGCATAAATATTATATCATCAGAAAAATCAGGCCCATGCTGCCTTCCTGCCTTCTAGTTTACCCGTCTCTTAAGAATAGGTTTAGATACAAGGCAAAATTAATTATTTGTTTGAAGGAAGGCTGTAAAGTGTGCTTTTTAAAAATCAATTCATATTTAACGTATTTTATTCAAAGTTAAACTGGACAGTGCAATACGTCGCTACATTAATACTTATAGCAGTGCTCCTTGTAGCACCCATGTAATACTCTAATTGGCCATCCAATAAGATTGAAGTGGATAGACGGTCTGGAAAAGAGAAAGTGTAGAATTCAGAGAATTCACTTAAGTTCTCTACGAAGATGGACTAATACGGTGAAGCCGAAGCGAATAGCAAAAGAAAATATAAAAGTAGCTAGGGAGCCAGATCCACGGAGAATTTTATTATCGTATACCATTCCATAAATTAGTAATAGTATTCCATAACCCGAAAGTCATTTCGCCGTAAATAAGCCTACATTGTAGTTGAATGTTGTAGGCCCCTGGTCAGGAGTTATTTAGAAGTTTACTATTGACTTGATGGTGGTACTGTGTATGACGAAAAGAACAAAACAACATTGTATCTTGCTTCCTCTTTGTGTGTATTTATTTAATGTTTACAACAGTAGCAACTAGAAAGCGCCAAATAACTCAATTGTGTAGATGGAGTTTACAGTTTACATAATTATATGTAGCACTAACTACTATTACTAGTCATTTGATTTCCCTGTTCTTTTATGTATTAGTTTAGTCTTGATTAGATATTAGAGTAGTGAGTGCGCATCTCCATTCTCCACAGTAATGTCGATAAAATCTCTTCTAAGGCGAAGAATCAGGAAATATTATCGCTGCAGTTTTAGTATTATCTTACCAGTGAATAATGTCTTTGTATCGTTGGTTTTACCGATCCGATGCTATCAATCAAAAAACCATCAATTTATAACCTTCCTATAAGGTTTCTTTTAAATATTTATTTAAAAAATTCCATTCACTTTGTTTCAGTTTTATATTCTATATCCTTTCATATTTAGCTTTTTTGTACACCACAAATTGATTTACTGTAAGCAAAAGAAAGAAAAACATCATTCATTCGAAATGGGATAATCTAGTGGAGTAGTGGTAGCGATACATTCATATACATATATTATTATTTAACATTTATCCCTTATTACGATTAATGCTCTGTATACATGTACATATTAACCATGCTTTTGGATTTTAGTATTATCCTAGTCATTAAAGAGTAAAACTGTCATGAGAAGAATTGATTTGCCAATAATAAGCAAACCAAGATAAGTAAAAAATGTCGATGGGATATGAATGACATCGTAGGACAGCGGTTGCTTTCGCCCGGTCCGAGAATATTTTTTTAATTTCAACCGTTTCCTTTCTGGGGAAAGTCGTTCTTGTTCCCAAAGTTGTATTTCCATGCAGACGGCTACCCCTGTTGGAACTGTACCTCTCCATAATGGAAAATTTAAATTTTTTTTTAAATAATCTGACGAGAGTACCTTATAAGAGCCAACCGTTGCTGTAACTAATTTGATACAAATACATACAACTTGTCAGGCAACTAGTGGACTCAGTGTATCGTGCAGTTTAAATGTTCGGCCATAAGTTGGATTAATGGATTAATTCCATTTTTGCTCGTATTGAAGGCCGAAGGTGTACCAATGCCATATTTGTGCCTACCTAACTAATTAGTCTAGGCTTCTAGGCCTAGGCCATTAACCAAATTAAAGCATCATCCCATTACTTCTCTGCGTATGTACTGTTAACCCTCAAGTGCAACTTTAACATTATAGAATTGAATTATCAGTACAGAGGTGTGTATACATACTTGCAAAGTAGGCACTCAATATTCAAGAGGGCTTCGGCTAGCGGAAGTCAGGACAATCTTATTTTTTAATTAACTGTTGCATTTACAAATTATTATCAGAATGTTTGTAGGCATCTCCTATTAATGTTAAGCACACTTTCTATTAATCTGCAGACTGTAGAACAACGTAGTAATAGTAGAAAGTCTTAGGGGAAATGTATAGCTGCATCTAAACTGCAAATACTATCGACATCTCATAACTTGGTTCTTTTTCAATAAGCTCTGGTTTCTCACAACATATTTGAATGTAATTTGTTAGAGGGCAGGATTGCAAAGTACGTAATCCAATTTAGGCTATAAATATATCACCTAAAACAGTCACAGTCTGACAGCCTCACAGTACAATCAACAGTATAATACTGATTGAATGTACTGTAAAGACATTACATAAAATTGACTTTTGTTTCTTGAGTGGAAAAAACTTCGGCATGTGGAATGCGATCCGATATGAATTCTTGGATGCTGAATTGAATGACTAATTGAAATGTTCTGATGCTATTGTTGTACTACTAATCAAATGTTTTGTTCGTTATGCGATTGCGAGAATGTCCTAATTACATTCTTAAGAATTATTTGATGTGATGAAATGCAAACTGTCTATCGCTTTATGCATCACCCTGAATTTATTGTTACCTATATCGTTTTGTATGCATTCCTTGGGTATGCGAAGTAATTCAGGGGATGCCATGTATTCAATAAGATCCACGTTGCTTTGTTGTCTTGTGTTTTGCTTGGAATTGTATGCAGACTTAGAGAGCATTGTATGCTGCCTTTGAATGTTGCTGTTGCTTTTTATAGCTTTCTCCGCTGCGCATTCAATTCTCTGTGCATTATGTATTCTGTATTTAAGCAAGAGTAGCGTACTGACTTAAAATAAGTGAGTACTATTTTGTGTTGTAATGCCGCTTTCACTGTCTTTGCTTCTGTATTGTGTTGTGTATTTATATTTTGTTAATATATGTAGAGTTGTTACTACTTACCATCACCATATCCATCCTTTAATGTTTCGTGAATTGTCTGCGTAGGAAACTCTTCAATGAAAGCTAAACGGAAATTATTTCGTTTCGTTTTATTTTCTGTTTATTAACTCTTAAGGTATTGTTTGGTATTAAAGAAAATGCATATTCCCAAATGCTGTTTTCATCACAGTATAATGAAAAGCGTATTATAATCCAGGTTGCACCTATTTAAACAAAGGGGTGCCAAATACCTGTATTTGTCAGATTATAATTACTGAAGATGGATATTTCATTATCTATCTTCCTTCAGGTGTCACGGTCACAGAACTTTCACATTTTATATGTGTAAATTAACAATGCAAACCTGTTAAGACAAAATGTGTAAAACAGGGATTTCATGCGGTAGTATGCAATTGTCTTTAGTAGAAGATCGATTTTATTGAATGAACTGGTGAAAGTTAATCGCCCCGACTCACAGGCACGATACGATGAAGATGATGACGACGAAGGACCTCATCCAGATCCCAATTTGGAGCAAGGGATGCCCCTACCCATTCGAATGGCCGCGGCATTCGAACAAGAGCTCGCTACTATTCCACTAGAAGATTTTGATCCTTTTTATTCAAATATTGCTGTAAGTCTTAGAATTATGTCAGTATTTTTATATCCCTCTGCTAACTACTTTTACTATATTTAAGAACTATTTATGCCCAGTGCTAATGTTGACTTTGTTGTAATTTCAGACATTCGTCATAGTCAGCAAAAACAAGAGCATTTTCCGTTTCAGTGCTACGGACGCCGTTTATCTTTTGAGTCCATTCAATCCTATCCGCAGAGTGGCCATTGGTGTCCTCACTCATGGCCTCTTCTCACTTGTCATCATTACCACCATTTTGGCCAACTGCATGGTCATGATCATGCCTTCCTCTCCTGTCACCGAGTCTACCGAGTTAGTGTCATAGATGTAGTTTACATAGAATAGTAATTGTATTTCTAAAGTTACAGTTTAGTTCCCTTACATTGCAGCGATCGTAGATTGTACAGTAACTAGTAGGTATTTACTCATTTGGCAAATAGTAAATTCATACTTAGCACTCTATTCATTCTAGTTCTATGTACTGTAAATTACTATTTGCAAATTAAATTAAAGATAGCTTTTGAAAATTTTCCTATGCAAAAATATTTTCGGCTGGTACCTAATTAACAGTAAAAGTAATTTTTAAATGTGAGCAGAAGTAATGCGCAGTAACTTTAAACTTTAAAATTGAATTTTTTACTTTTATTATATCCATGTACTGCGTATGTAAGCTTTAGTCTCTTTATCCCTAAATAGAGAAATGAATTGTACCATTAGTTATATTATGAAATAGTTTAATTGATTTCTAGATTAGATAGTTAGTTGCAAATGAGAGAAGTGTATATACAACTCGTAGATATGATATTTTAATGAGATAGCGGTAAAAAAGTACAATATTGGTATACTTCTAGAGTATATAGTCTAGTAGTTTAGTAAGGAGAAATGCGAATCGATCCCCACAGAAAACATTTCAGAATTGACCTGAAAGTAAGTATACTTAAATAGTTATAGCTGAACTGTCAGTGATGGTATGTTAAGTATGAAATGGTATTGATATGATGATAATGTGAATACGGTTATGAATTGCATTCTCGTTCTGATTATGACATAACGAAAAAATCTGTACTTGTGTATTAACGTAGACACGATTGATTACTTAATACTAAAATGAATTATATAAAACCTAGTGAACGAGAAATTTAGAGTATAGTTATAGTTTATCTAATTAATTACAGTTATGTTACATAATGTCAACTAGTGACATTTATAATGTGATGTGATGTTTGTTGTTGTACTTTGTAGAGTAATATTTACTGCGATTTACACATTTGAGTCGGCCGTAAAAGTGATGGCTCGTGGATTCATTTTGGAAAAGTTTACCTACCTTAGAGATGCGTGGAATTGGCTAGATTTCGTAGTTATTTCCTTAGCGTGAGTAATAATACATAGTAACTTTACAAACTATACTTAATATAGCTTGCATACTTTCAGCCTACCTTACTTACTAGTTGCAATTAACTTACTTAGAATTCTTTGGCTTAGCTTTCACATAACCTCTATTCTGTTCTTAACGTTTCTTTCTATATTTGGTTCCCCATTACTGTGAAACATTATAATTACGCTTTCAATATGTATCTAATGTAGTTCGGGCCTTTCGAATATATTTTCACTTGACATTTACTAAAAATACCTTAGTGTCAAGTTAATGTATAGGTATACTAAAATACTAGTAATAGTAAACTAAAAAAAGTCAACGCAAATACAATACCTACCTAATAGGTGTTTTGCCTTTTCCTCATAAATTCTTTTTCTGTCATTAACTACCAAAGTACATAAAGCTACTTCAATGTTCCTTGTACGTATATATACACAGATATTTCCAGAAGCTAATGCTTTTGGAAATTGCTACATCTATGTAGTATACCTGATTATTGATTTTGCACGATAATAGTCCGATTAAATATTCAAGAACTAAAACTTAGCTGACTATTCGTCATAGCATATAATGTACTTCTTTTTATATATACTCAAGTATGTTTACGCACACACTTTCTTAGATTATTTCATTCTATTACCTTATTGACTATTTCACATTACTTAATAATGAGTACTTATTATTTGCTTACGTACACTATTACCACAACTGTACTTCCTTTCCGATGCATTGCTGTTTTGGTGCTCTTTAATTACTTAACACCACTGAGTTCAACTTTTCCATAAAATTATACATTCTGTCATCTGTTTTATCGGTTTCTATTTATTCTCTCTCTCTTCTTCTTCTATTTAAATTTCATCTTTTCGTTAACCTTCCGCCCACAATGCTCGTTCTGATAGCAGAATTCGAATTGATTCTTCACTGCAACATCTTTATATACTTAAAAGAGTCATCATGTATTCTATGCAGGGTCTATTATTTTGTAAACGTAAAATGTTATAATAAAAAACCGAAAATGGCAGAGATTATAAATCTCGGGTGGCCCAGTGTAAGTATGTTAAGAAAAGGCTAATCGGAAAAGTCTAAAATTGAATCTTCAAATTACTATTATAAACTTATAAACTATCTTAACCCAAAAATTGTAATGAAAAACAGAAAAGCCTACCTTACTTGATGAAGAGAAGGTTAGATTTGAGTAGGGAATTTTATTTTTCCGCATGCATGAATTATTAAGAATGTATACTTTCCGACATTGTTCTGCCTTGGATGCATAGAAAAAGCAAATTTTCTTAATTTTTCGTATAAAGTATTTTTAATGAGGTTGGCAAAAATAAATGCGGTCACCACCACCTCCATTTTACTAAATGCAAAGGGTCACCTTAAATTTGATTAAATACCCTGTACTACACGCATAGTACAAGAAGGAAAATCTCTCTATATCTTTAAAATATTGTTTCTCTGATACAGAATCATGAATATATTTCGTATTTGAAGATAGAAGGATAAAAAATTTTCATTCTCTTAACTATATTTTAGTTAATAATGTACGTTTGCAAAATAATTTCTCTTTGTTGTTCAGAACTTAAATTTTCTGTTTTTGCTGCTCATCCGCACGCATTCTATATCTATGCACATCTATAACATTACTTAGTATGGAATTCCTTGTACGATTTACTAGAAATTAAACATGATTTCATCTAAATTGATTTGAAATTTCCCGACGTGAGCTTTCTCGTGGCAGACAGTTAGATCAAAATAAAAATGACACTCAATGAAACTTTTTAGTTACGTCACGATGGGTATCAATTTGGGAAATCTAGCCGCGCTGAGAACATTCCGAGTACTTCGGGCGTTAAAAACTGTCGCCATTGTACCTGGTGAGTAATTTTTAGTGAAATAAATATCGACGTTGAGTAGATCATGGTGTGCTATACTGACCTAACCTAGAATTTTCAATAGTGGGTCAAATAGTAAAACAATGTCAAATATTTAGTAATGAAAAAGAAATTGGACTAATGTCACACTAAAATGCACAACTATGGCCAAAATATGTTCGTTAGCCTATATTGGATTCTAACAGACTTTTTCCTTGTGAACATTTTTCAGGTCTGAAGACCATTGTGGGCGCCGTGATAGAGTCAGTAAAGAATTTGCGAGATGTGATAATTCTGACAATGTTCTCCTTATCTGTGTTTGCCCTAATGGGACTTCAGATCTATATGGGTGTGCTTACACAAAAATGCATTGCCAATTGGCCGGATGACGGTTCCGAAGGTCCGGAAAGAGACAAAGCATACTTCGATTGGAATAAAAATAGCAGTAAGGAACTCTTCATATTACCATTCATATATTAATATCCAACATTTGGGTCGACCGACTCAGCATGCAATTAATACATCCTTTTCATCCTTGTAATTTCATGAGATAATATTGTATATTCCGTGAGTCTTCGTGTAGCATGCTTGTGATCATCTAATATTATATCTTTATTTTACAATGGTGACAAATATTTAGTAAATACTTCTGAAGTCTTAAATTATAATAAATTGCACAAGAAATCATGACACGTATAATATGGTTTTGCTTAGGTGTATTATTATGTGCAAACAATTATAATGTGCAAGCAAGTTACATTTACTATACAAAAACATGTTGCTTATCTTGCGATTAAAGTTTAAAGTAATCATTCATCTATGTGCCAATAGTAACGTTGAAACACTGGTAGATAACTTCTTTTATAGATGAATAACTATAGGATTTACTTTCATTTTTACCTATTTATATTGTGTAAGCACTAACCGAGTGTTTATAATCTCGTAGGCAATTGGATCGTGCATGAACCTACTCCGGATTACCTTCTGTGTGGGAATTCAACTGGAGCCGGGTAAGTGTTTGCTAAGAATAATTTGGATCACATTTGAGCTACCTAACTAACGTGAATGTTAAGTGCCTTGTGATGGCAATAAAATAGCAATAAAATTCATTAATGCTTTCTTTTCTCTCTCGTGCTTTGTACAGACAATGTGGCGATAACTACACATGCCTGCAAGGTTACGGCAGAAACCCGAATTACGGCTACACTTCCTTCGACTCCTTCGGGTGGGCTTTCTTGTCAGCCTTTCGATTGATGACACAGGATTTCTGGGAGAGTTTATACCAACAGGTAAGAGGATTAAGGCAATAATAATAAATCCTGATTTGCTCAAAGTGTTCCATCTGAAATGGATAGAAAGGCAATAGAAGCCAAGTACCATGCAAGGGGTTATACGGTACTTATGAGACTACTAATGTTCCAATAGATTTTGAGAGCGGCTGGTCCATGGCATATGCTATTCTTCATTGTGATAATCTTTCTCGGCTCATACTATCTTGTGAACTTGATTTTGGCCATTGTCGCAATGTCTTACGATGAACTCCAGAAGAAAGCCGAGGAGGAAGATATGGCCGCTGCGGCAGAAGAAGAAGCTATGCGGGTATGCGTTATTTGCACTTCCCGCTCACCTCCCTTGTCACCTCAATTAACTACAGATCACAGATCAACTCAAACTTAAACACAATAATACTCTGAATGTCTTTTCTAAACAGTAAATTCATGCATGTGCACTCATGTGTATGTATTGCTCAATAAATTCCTTATAAACCTTTTAAAAGCATGTCCCTTTTTACATTTTAAAGAAAGACACAAAATGTGAATACTTTAACCAATACATGTATAATGACTTCAGGCTGAAGAAGAAGCTCGGGAGCTGGCCCGAAACGGTGGCCCAATCGATGTAGAGAAATCTCCGTCACAGTTCTCTAGTCGTAGTTACGAAATTTGGGCAGGGGACCAAGGCATGGACGAAACAGCGAAAGATGTGAAGTCAGAGTGCGGGGAGTCGTTTGCAGGCTCACAGTCTAGATTGAGTCATCAAATGCGAGGTCGAAAGGTAAAACGCCTCTGAGTCAGTAGAGTAAATTCCACATTCCGAAATCGCATTGTAAAATAACCCAAATTCGTTGTGAATGAACGCAGCCGAGTGTGAGTCTACCAGGGAGTCCATTTAACGCTCGTCGAAGCTCTCACCAATATGTAGACAAGAAGCCGATGGTGTTGTCGACTTACATGGACGCCCAGGAGCATCTGCCGTACGCCGATGACTCCACAGCTGCCACTCCAATGTCCGAAGAGAACGGAGCGATCATTGTTCCTTTCTGCAACGGTTTACACCAAACTCATACCCTTCGCAGTTTCGGCGAGCATTTAGACACAGCTTCTACTAAATTCACTTCCCTTTACTCTTGTGGTGTACTAATTGACATGTTTGCTTTTTATGGTTCCGTAGCTCTGGGATCCCGCCACTCCTCCTACAATTCACATGCCTCTAGACTTTCCTACACTTCCCATGATGTTCTTGGAAGACATTACGGAGGGGCTTTGGGCATGGCACCTGTCACCAAAGAGAGTCAGTTAAGACAAAGATCGAAAACACTTTCCTCTTATGTTACCGATGCGGATAAGAGTTACCAAAATTATGATGGCGTAAGTTTTATAAGCTATCCAAATGTTGACGTTCAAATATGGAACAAACAATATTTAATTGGTATACCTATTTACCGTCATAGACGAGGCTTTTGGTATAATTTGCTGTATTTGCTTGTCCAGGACGCTTCCGGTAGTGTCGACGACTTCGGAAAACCGAAACCCCCAAGAGAAAGTGTGGATTTCTATGCGTCACATCAATTACATCCCGGAACCGCTGTAGACATGAAAGGTAACTTAACAGTAGTCGAAATTATGTATGTCTATATTGCATGGGTACAGAATATGTTTCTCATAATGCATATTATAACACCTAAGATATGTATATACTTTTATGTAGATTGTGTCTTGATTCAGTCTAATGGGATTTATTTATTACAGACGTAATGGTGTTAAATGATATAATCGAACAAGCTGCAGTTGGTCATCAAGAAAGTCGAATGAGTGATATTGGCGAAGACGAAGTTGACATGAGGGCCATAATAAAGCAGAAAGTTGTAGAAGGCTGTTTCCGGTGCATCGACATCTTTTGCGTTTGGGACTGTGGCTTCCCCTGGAGCTTTGTTAGAAAAATCATTGCATTTATAGTTTTTGATCCTTTTGCTGAGTTGCTTATTACTTTGGCTATTGTGGTCAACACTGTTTTCATGGCGTTGGATCACTACGGGCTTGAGGATAATCAAATTTTCTTCAACACGCTAAAAGTGGGAAATAAAGTGAGTTTAACCGTCCTTATTACCTACTATGATATTCATTTTAAAAGTTACTATATTAACGTGAAACCATTTCGTCCAGGTGTTTTCCACAATATTTGCTGTTGAGGCTTCTATGAAACTAGCAGCTATGAGCCCTAAATACTATTTCCAAGTAGGATGGAACGTTTTTGATTTCATCATTGTGGCCTTGTCTCTTCTTGAAATGATGTTTGAAGATGCTAATCTGCCGGGGATCAGTGCATTAAGAAGTTTTCGTTTGGTTAGTATTTTGTTCAGTGATATTAATTGATTGTCTGGTATCCTTATTCCCATGTTTACTTGGGTAATAAATAAATGATCTTTTCATTTACAGTTGCGAGTGTTTAAACTGGCTAAATCTTGGCCAACGCTAAACTTGCTTATTAGCATTATGGGAAAAACCATGGGAGCTTTGGGTAATCTAGTCTTCGTCCTTGTAATCATTATCTTCATCTTTGCTGTCATGGGCATGCAACTTTTCGCCAAAAACTATTTCGGTACAAAATTTATTTTAAATTATAACCACAGTTTTAAATTTTGAAAGCCGCAACACGTACTAAAAGAATTAATTGACAGATAAAACGCACATGTTTCCGGGCCAGGAACTCCCCCGTTGGAATTTTACTGATTTCGGCCACTCCTTCATGATTATCTTTCGTGTGCTGTGTGGAGAGTGGATTGAATCTATGTGGGATTGCATGTTAGTGTGTGGCAATGCCTGTGTACCTTTTTTCTTGGCCACGGTCATTATCGGCAACTTGGTCGTAAGTATCCAACAAAATACACGCATGCACGATCATGACAGGAAATTTTAATCTAACGATTCATTAAATTTCTCCGTAATTTTCAGGTTCTCAATCTTTTCTTGGCCTTGCTGCTCAGCAGTTTTGGAGCGTCCAACCTGTCAGCTCCAACAGCCGATGCTGAAACAAACAAATTAGCAGAAGCCTTCAGCAGAATAGGGAGATTTATTGCGTGGATCAAAGCGAGTATCCGGGCGTTCTTTTGCGCTATAGGAAATCTATTTACTCGTGCAAAGAATCGCATTTCCTCTCAAGCTCAACCACCCGAACCACCAACAACGAATAATATAGAGAACGGCGGTTCTCTGGAGTACCCTGGGACGGAAATCCCCGAGGGGAAAATGCGCCATCGTTTGGCCGAAACTGCCCGTCTTGTCATGAAAACAAATAAATTAATGAACAACATTCAGCAAATGAAAGCTGAAAGAAATCTAGAAATGAACAAAGAAGATGAGACCCTAAGCATGAAGTCCTATGGCTCGCACACTCACTACCCTAAACCTAAGCAGAACAAAAGCGTGGACACACTCGGAGATGATGGTGTAGACGGGAGCGACACAGACGGAGACGAAAAGAGAGATTTCTCCAAGGAGGAAATGGACTGGACTGAGGAGGAAGCGGAGGACGTGAACAAGCCTGCCGATCCCGTACACGCACCAAAGCCACCCGGAGAAGACGAGGAGGAGTACCCAGCCGATTGTATGCCTCCGCGCTTTTATGAAAGGTTTCCTATCTTTGCTGTAGACGACACGCCCTTTGGAGTTATCTGGGGAAACATGCGTTTGAAGACTTTCCGACTTATCGAAAATAAATATTTTGAAACTGCTGTTATTATCATGATTCTGTTGTCTTCACTTGCACTGGTAATTCACAACTCAATATATCCATTGATAACTCTTTACTTCAGTTGCGTAATAATTGACTTAATGTAAAAATAATTGTAAACCAGGCCCTAGAAGATGTCGATTTACCAAAGAAACCGATTTTAACTGACATCTTGTTCTACATGGATCGAATTTTCACAGTCATTTTCTTCTTTGAAATGTTAATCAAATGGCTGGCCCTGGGATTTATCGCTTACTTTACAAACGCTTGGTGCTGGTTGGATTTCGTCATTGTCATGGTGTCCCTTATCAACTTCGTGGCAGCCTTAGCAGGAGCTGGCAGTGTCCAAGCTTTCAAAACTATGAGAACCCTTAGAGCCCTTCGACCATTGAGGGCCATGTCCCGGATGCAGGGAATGAGAGTTGTCGTCAATGCTCTTATCCAAGCTATACCCAGTATCTTCAATGTGCTTTTGGTCTGTCTTATCTTCTGGCTTATCTTCGCCATTATGGGAGTCCAACTTTTCAATGGAAAATATCATAAAGTATGTGCCTATCAATTCTAATCATGAATATTTAATTTTTATTTTAAATTCAGATACTCATTTTTTAATGAACTTTGCTTTTTCAGTGCATTGATCCGTTTGACGGCAGCATACCTGATTACCGCATAATAAGAAATAGAGGGGAATGTTTAGCAAACAATTTCACTTGGGAGAATTCAGTGATGAACTTTGACCACGTGGGGAAAGCTTATCTATGTCTCTTCCAAGTCGCCACTTTCAAGGGATGGATTCAAATAATGAACGATGCAATTGACTCTAGGGATATTGACGACCAACCGCATAGAGAAACCAGTTTCGTCATGTATATATATTTTGTCATTTTTATTATCTTTGGTTCTTTCTTCACTCTCAATCTCTTCATTGGAGTTATTATCGACAACTTTAATGAACAAAAGAAAAAGGTCCGTTCAAACAGTTCAAAGTTACCTTTCCGTAATACTTATATGTGCTTCAAAAGAATAATACTTTACAAAACATGCTTGTTGTGTGCATTATGTTTGAAAAACTTCAAAATTATTCAAATATTTTCTTTGTAGTCTGGAGGTTCTATGGAAATGTTCATGACAGATGACCAGAAGAAATACTACGCTGCTATGAAAAAGATGGGCTCGAAAAAACCATTGAAAGCTATTCCACGACCTACAGTAAGAAGCAATTCTGTCAAATTTTCAATCATTGACCTTAATTTTGCAAACAATTATTTTTTTGCTATTCTAGTGGCGACCACAGTCTTTGGTCTTCGAGTTGGTGACAAACCAGAAATTCGACATGTTAATCATGTTGTTTATTGGTTTTAACATGTTAACAATGACTATGGATCACTATCAGCAAGCACCGGTAAGTTCATTACGTTCTTGACTTAGGTATCAAAATGTTTCGGCGCATTTAATACATAGGATCATAGGACATACATAGAAATTACGTAATATTCTGATAAAATTAAAGACAAAGCCACTATTGGATTTTTAGATATGGGACGACACATTAAACATCTTGAATGCTGTATTCATTGCTATATTCACATCAGAATGCGCCCTGAAAGTATTTGCACTCCGGTACCATTACTTTGTCGAACCTTGGAATCTCTTTGATTTTGTCGTCGTCATTCTGTCTATTTGCGGTACCAATACTTATTTAATTTCATATAAATAAGTAATTAAGTAAGAGTAACAGCACCTTTGGCGTCATACGGCGCATTTAACAATACTTACAGTACTATACACGAATCTATCATAAATAATTCTTGATGGACCTTTAAAATAAATATTGTGTATTTACAGGAATGATGTTGAGTGATCTTATTGAGAAGTACTTTGTGTCACCCACTCTGTTGAGAGTAGTCCGAGTGGCCAAAGTGGGTCGTGTTCTCCGTTTGGTGAAAGGAGCCAAAGGAATTCGGACGTTACTATTCGCCTTGGCCATGTCTTTGCCTGCCCTTTTCAACATATGTTTGTTGCTCTTCTTGGTTATGTTCATCTTTGCCATTTTTGGAATGTCTTTTTTTATGAATGTAAAACTTCGGGAAGGTTTGGACCCAGTCTACAATTTCCAGACTTTCGGACAATCAATTATTCTTCTCTTTCAAATGTCCACCTCAGCAGGCAAGATATCAAATTCATAGAATTATATTGCAACTAAAGTTTACGAAAGTCTAACCTGAGTATTTTTGTTTGTTTAGGGTGGGATGGAGTGTTAGCAGGAATAATGAATGACCAAGAGTGCGATCAACCAGATCCAGAACTTGGTAAAAGTGGAGATTGTGGGAACCCGACGGTAGCCATCGCCTTTTTACTGTCCTACTTGGTGATAAGTTTCCTGATTGTCATCAACATGTACATTGCCGTGATTTTGGAGAATTACTCGCAGGCGACTGAAGAAGTGCAGGAGGGGTTGACGGACGACGACTACGACATGTACTACGAGATCTGGGCCCAATTCGACCCCGACGGTTCCCAATACGTCCGCTACGACCAACTTTCGGATTTCCTCGATGTACTTGAGCCGCCCATGCAAATTCACAAGCCGAACAAGTACAAAATCATTTCGATGGACATCCCCATTTGTAAAGGGGACATGATGTATTGTGTGGACATTCTGGATGCCCTCACACGAGACTTCTTCGCCCGCAAAGGCAACCCTGTCGAGGAAACGGTGGAGCTGAACGAAGTGCAGGTGGCCGTGGACAGACCTGGCTACGAACCCGTCAGCTCCACTCTCTGGAGACAGAGGGAAGAATACTGCGCCCGACTGATTCAGAACGCTTGGCGCAAACACAAACACATCCGGTCCAAGAGTCAACAGGACTCCCGCACTGACGACACAGACGAGAATTTCACCTCTTCCGTGGTTGTCGACGAGGGTGAGGGCGGTCACAAGGTCGTCATCCACTCCCACTCTAAATCACCTTCCATCTCCTCTCAAATTACTGACGTCTAATTTTAATGCAATATTTACTATTACTACTCATCATAAGCTAGCTAGCCTAAAGTTATTACAATATTAATATCCATAAACATTACTGCGGATGTGATTGACGGAAAATGGAAATCAAACTATATTATTAATTCAATTACCATAAGCAGTAATCAAATACGAAACGTACATTATTTAGTGACATACTGCAACTTACATTACATATGGTCCTGTGTACTGTACTTGTTAGTCAACATGCACGATAGTGTTCTCCTCTACACTCTACGTTAAGAGCCCGGCCAATCCACTACAGTCAAACAATCCTCCGGCATAACATGCAACGAACCTTTTCGCAAAACGCAAATATTTACGTAACTAACTCTAACTGCCCTTCCTACTAACACAGTAAAATAATAATACAGTGTGCAGAATGGAAATGTCAAGATCTACCTACAAATGCGTTCCTCATTTATACATCTAAATCACATCAAATGCAACCAATCCTATTTCCTCATCTCGTCTCACATTTCAAGTCAAGTCTCAAAAAGAAAACCGTCGATACTTAAAATACATAAGTAAAATAAGGAACAAAGCGCAACATTTCTCACGTAATTAGATCATACACCACAGTACTTGTATTTATAGTCAACAGTAAATAGCTTTAGTGTAATTACCTATGACTTAATTGCATATGAACATTACTATATAGTTGTACGTATATGTATACCATGTAATAGGATACATTCTTATACATGCTTAATTTGATCTTCGTTTTAGACATTTTAAATTATACGATTCAGAATGTAAAATACAATAAATATCAATAATGATCAGGCAATCTTAAAATTAACTAGTTAAAACAGTAGTATTGTAGTAGTAGTACTAGTTAGCAAAGTTAAAAAGTTAAAATTACACTTTAAATAAAAAAGAAGGGTAGGTAGAAAGAAAATGCAGATTTTTGTCTTGGAAGTTTGAAGTATATTTATCATTCTTATCCCCACTCGTAAAGAAACTTAATATGTGCATACACTTAAACTTTTAAAGGGTAGACTAGAATTTAATTACATATTGACATTTAATTATACATTCGGAAATCAGCGTCACATCACATTTACTTGATCTCATATATGTATTTACTTACAATTACATGTAAATAAAATACTACAAGAATTAGCCTAAAAGCGAGCAGTATGCCAGTGTATCGATGCTTAGGATGAACTACTTATACTGTATTGATAAGGATATGGATGACAGTAGTGATGAAAACAAGAGTATGGTGGATTCATGAACAACAATTAATCATAATCAAAGCTTCCCATCCCATAGCCTTTAAATTTGAATATACTGACATTCCCAATGTTACTCACAATTCAAGCACGTCCTTTAGTAACTACATTAATGTTACATAAACTCTTTCTATGACTGTTATGTGTGCAAATAGTTATACGCGTGCATTGTTTGTATTTGTATCTGATTGTGAGGGAGAAAAGTGTCCTGCAAATAAACTGACGGTGAGAAATGTGCTCTAATGGTACTCTATAAATACTTAAGCAAGAGTAAGCTATACCTAGTTTCAAAAGTTATACTTAAGGTAATTAATGTAATTGTATACGTCGCAACGCAAAATCTATACCTACTTACATAATACTGACAATTAAACCTAAAATACAAACACATAGTTGCATACAATGTGTTATTATAGGTAATCCAGCAGTCCAGTGATATATAAAAAGATAGACATTGAAATATAGTAAACCAATTATGCTAAAGTACAGATAAAAGGAAGAATACAATTGTTATTATGACTAACTACATGCTGGCAGGTCCACTTGGTCACAAACATGTGAGAATTTATTACTTCTGTGTATCTTGTCGTGTTACTATCCGTTGAAGTCAGTCTTTGTGTGTCGTGGAATCACATTCAAGTATGCCTGTCTGCGATAGTTCTTGTTTTCGCTAAGAAGTCTCATAATTGCAAAACTAATTTCTACCAATGAACCTTTTAGCAAAAGTCATATGCCGGATGCTAGCTATTTGAAATAATAACACGCTACTGTAGAGACTCAGGTTAAGGGTTTTTATGGAATACGTAATTTACGAAGTAATGTTGTAGGTTAAGACAGTTTAGAAGGAGAAAAGTGTTATGCAAGTAAAGAAACACGTCCCATTCAGAATGTAAAAGAAGAATCTGTAAAATAAGTAAGAAAACGGTTAAATGTAAAAGAAACTACAAAACGAAATCTATATGCACAAATCAAATTAAAATATGTAAAGAAGAAACTAACGACTCAAATGAAATTCTGGATGGCAAAATGAGTCAAAATCTTGTAACAAATATTAAATAGGTACAATAGCCGATTTACATACCGTAGAGTATCGTAAAAGATAAAGTTCTGTTATACAGCTAAAGTGGAAAGCGGTGCGACATTTTAATTTAGTGCTATCAATTCAGGTGCAATGAAAGGCGATCCTTAGATAAAAAACGAGTGTAATGCATAAATGCGTGTAAAAAGGAATGCCATGGGTAATTAATTTGCTAGCTTAACCGTAAATATCATAATATTGTTAATGATTGCTAGAGTTTTAATAATTGATTACTGTGCATTACACACTATGCATATGAGTATCTTACATTTGCTTACTATTGTTCTAAAGTTTCATTTCATTCTAATACTGAAATAAAACTACTGAGACATCGAAAAGGCTTTTTAGCAAAGCATGAACAAGCAAATAAAAAATCCTGCCTAATTATATGACTAACTTACAAGGAATTAAATTAGCTATGTGACATTGTATTGTATAATTAGATAGCTAAGTCATTTACTATGTAACGTACATAATTACTCCACAATTCATGTCCTTTCCTTTCCATTAAACTTACGTCCATTTCACGGAAGGCACAGTCCCATACTCCTTCCACTGTTTCAATCTTTCAATGAATCAACTTAATTTTCTAATCCTTTCAGAGTTTTTTCTTTTATAATGGATACCGAGATTTACAAATGGAGATTAGATTATAAAATGTTTTCTGCCTCTCGTTTTCTTTCGAGTTACCTTACGAATTATTTTCTCTTCTTCCATATTCCTACCTATGTGTTAAACTGCAGATTTATTCAGCTCAGTATTATTTGAAATGAAAACCTATGTTAGAAATTGTTTAGAAACTTCAACTGCTACATATATTTGTTAAAACAGTGAGTATATAAATATAGATTAAGTAAACTTACCTATTATTATTGTGAAACAATGTAAAAGGTAAACAAGGAACAAATGTGATGATAATAAGCTGTTATTGTATTTACTAGCAGTGCGTAGGTAAACTACATTGTGGTATTGTAAATCACAAAATCCTATTGTGCTCGTTCGTTTGTGCTGTGCATTGCATTCTTTATCTTCTTTGCTAACTGATAGTCAATAAATACAGTAGTACGTAACCAATTTACTGCTATGCATTCAATATGTTACCTTTACCTACCTTTTACCTACATTGCTCCTGCTACTACTACTTGTATTTACGGAAACAATTAGCATAATTCAGCGAAGAATAATGATGTGATTTTCTAAAGGACAGACTAGCTAAATAACTCATTACAGTTAGCGTAAGCATAATCTAATATCATTAGTCATTATGTACAGTACACCTGAGCTAAAATATTTATCCCTGTTTCAATATTTCCGTCTTCTAATATTTGTGATTTGTATGTACATTTCGTTTACCTGAGTACCTACAGACCTCCAGAATTAATTACTAATGAATAATTACTCTGCGTGTAAGCACATTTTATAAATAAAATAGCATCCATGGTAAATACTACGTAATAACGTAAGAGTATATTTACTGAAACGTGAATTCGCAATTTTCTTTAAATACTTATGCAATTTAGTACCTACCCTACAATTTATGTACACAAATGCGTTTAATGCTCTTATGGAATAAAACAGTTTAAAGTTTGACAGAACATCTGGGTTACTACATAAAAAGTGCAAGTGCAATGTTAAGTAAAACAAACAAACGAGAAAACTCAAAACAGATTCAAAAAATGAATAATCAATTAAATTATTACCAAATGGGTAACTTATACTAACTAACCAATGCCATCTTTTGTAGCAGACATTTTATATATCAAATCCATATTAAAAGTCCGATAATCCGCTGCTAAATACAAAATTATAAACATTTTCTATTGTTAAATTGGAATGTTGAATTATGTAGTTTAGAAACGCATATATGTAAGTAGTGTCAGTGAAATATTTGTAATCGCTGAAAATTCTACGCAAAAATAGCTCTGCAAATATAAAGACGAATGTTGTACATATGTCTGTAGAGCTGCATCATGTTGCAATCCCCTCCTTGGCTTGGCATTTCCCCCCGCAAGACTATACGCAGTCGACTTAACTGTAAAATCCGGTAACAGTTAGATTTAAAATCATTAACAAACTTTATGCTTGGATAAATTGCTGACATTCGTGTTTGCATTAGCAGTTTTTAAATAGTGTACTTTTAATTTCAACATGCTAGTCTGTATGCGTAGTTATGTAAATGATAGTGGTATACCATTAGTGCTACAGAAAACATCATCGTGTAATATATCCTGAATTGAATCAGATGTAATTTTAACAGTTCTCTGTACCGTAAATCGTAAATAGCGGATCTAAAATTGTTTATTCATAAAAATACGTAAGTGAATAAAATCGCTGTGTACTGTACAGGAACAAACTGACTAAAGAAATCCTGACAAATGGCAACATATAAACTAATTTCCTGATGATACGAAACGAAGATTGAAGTCAGTGAAGAAACAAACGGAAAACAATTAACAAACTATATATACAACTAACCAGCCAGCAGCCAATGTCTCTGTCTTGCCTTATTACATACATTTATTACATTACATTACACTCATCAAAATAAATCATCACGTCACGACGATAACACGACAGTCAAACAAGCAAAGTCAACAAGAAATCTAATATTAAAATAATAAACAAAATACATACCCTACATGCATAAATATATACATACAACAAATTACACATTTTACTACGTCGTTATTGTCCAATTCTGTTGACTTTAGTTCAACCAAATACTAATCAGCCTACTTACACTCAAATTTTTGCAATTAAATGTGAGTAGGTAGGTTAAAGGTCAATTATCTATATGTACAATTTTCTTAAATTATCTGTTACTGATACTAAATCAAAAGCTCATTTTACTTTTTAGCGTTCTACTGATACATTATTGTTCGTAAAGATAGTTACAAATATTCAACTAAATTCAATTTCCATTAAAAGTACATAACGTTATTGTAATATTACAACAATGAATGACTAGTTGTAAGAAGGCACCGATTTTATTCATATGAAATGACATAATCTGTGTAGTTGCATATAATTAATTACAGAAAATAAATAAAATACTTGTGTACCTAAAGAATTCCCTATCTTCATCCACTCATTTTACATTTACATTGCGCATTTACATAAACTGCATCAATAATAAAAATCGAAATTTAATCAAGTTTTGAGTATTCAAAATCACTGTTCGGATGCGAATGGGACTTTGGAACTAATAATACATGTAAAAGTATTTAGTTATTAAGATTTAAAAGTTAGTAAGAATCAGCAGAAATTAGCTATTTTGCAAAATCATTTTGGAAAAGTAGTACCTGTGTATCCCAAAAAGTAATATACGAAAATTCTTTGCTTTTATTAATTTTTCGAATACAAATGCACAGAGCAGTGTAACACAATTCGATGGTAAAATAGTATGTACGTGAAATATAAACTTCATCAGGAATTATATAACCCATAGATTTAAAAATTAAAATGTTCGATATTTGCTAAACGTTTACATTAAACGGCGCAAACAGTATTATTCCTCCTTCAAATTCTACTGCAGTAATTCATTTAACGTACATACTACGTTATTATTTCCTTTAGTCATCTTCGTCATCATCCTCATTGTCTCTCTGAGGTTTGGCTACTGGAGTGTCAAAATACCGCATCATTTGTTTGGTTTTTGTTGTTTTCGTGAGCCGCTCTCCTGCTACTTGCAAGCTATATTTTTTGGCTGTCTTTACTCTCAGCTCCTCTACAGTTTCATCAGCGGCTGCCCATTCGAGCACCAATCGACGACCATATAAATGAGTACTTCTGGACAAAGTTGTAAAAGCCATCTGAAAACAAAAAGGCTTTGTATATAAGTAGACCACTTTTGCGGGTACATGCATTTACCTGACTTATACTTGACAAGTCACTACAAAAACTATCGCATCCACGGTTTACCATAGCATTGGTTAAATTTATTGTTTAAGATATTTTTTTTACCTTTGCGTCTTTCTGAGTCTGAAATTCAACGAAAGCAAATCCTCTGTGTTCCCCACTTCCATCCATTTTGGTTGGTAAGCGAATGGCTTTTATTTGCCCAAAAGTTCTTAAAACAAAACATTGTATGTAGTAATACACAATTTACTTATCTGAACTGAATAAGTGAGTGTTGGTTGGAAACTTACTTAAATAGATCAGTTACTTCCTTTCTTGTGGCCTGGAACGGAATATTTCTAACCAAAATCTTAGTACTTTGTTTTTCTTCTTTGGAACTATCCTTGGGCAAATCAGCTGAATCCGGCCTGTTAAAAAATTAATTTAGATGCTAAAACACAATTCTCATTTGTAAACTAACACACATACCAATGAAATGATTAAAACACTTTGCTGAATAATATTATGTTTTATGTCTTACTGAAGTGTTCTATTAGACTTCTTTAATTCTAAAGTGTGATTCTGAAGAACTGATCCTTGCAAACTTTTGATAGCATTAGAAGCATCCGTCATACGATAGTATTGAACAAATCCAAATCCCATTGACAACAATTTTCCGGGTTGCTTCGGATCACGTTTTGTGGCAATACTGACAGAAAATACGGGGCCACTCTTTTTAAAGTGCTGAAAGCAAAACAATTTAAATTTATTGTTTACTTTGAAACTACTAAGTAGTAGCAATTCGTTTTCAACAAACCATGACCATATGTGCATTTAGTATATGTGTCACCTTCCGTGAGAGAACGCGGTCTCTGAGAGCTGGCTGGGTGCTCTCAGAGAGCGGGTTCTCTCAGGGCCTGTGACATATGCACATCTATAGGATGGTGCTTAAAAAATTAGAGTCACTCACTACAAAACTTTAACAATGTATTATAAATATTGTTAAAAAATTAGGTGATAAAACACAATTTTCATTTTTCTACATTAAATATTCAGTATTCAACTTTTGAAAGTAAAATTTGCATTCCCAAACATAATTTACATTAAAGTTGAAAAATAACGGTAATTTTATCGATTTTTGAACGAAATATTTCGTGAATGTTCATACATGTACATGCTTGAATTCTAGGCAACATTAAAACCTACTGTTTTTAAATCAGCTTCCTGGGTGGTAAAATTTAGATTTTTAACAAATATTGTTGTGTCCGGTTCGGCAACTTCCAGCAGTATTTCTTCCTCACAGGTTGCTGTAATTCCAAATTCGAGTTTGCTAGGCTGAGAGATTTCAGAAATTGTTGCTTTATCATCTTTAGGTTTATCAGTCTTTCCAACGTCTACAGTAGCCTGTTGTATTGATTCACTGTCTTCGTGGACCTTGTTGATTCTTCTGGAACCATTGTCTACAGGTGGACTCTTAAACGCATTTACAGGAGCCCATTCTAAGTACATAGGCATTTGTCGAAATTTCGTATACGCCAGATTTGTAAAGGCTCGTCTTGCTTCCGCTGGCTCCAAAAACTCAACGATTGCTGCTCGATGTTAAATCACTGATTAGAGTTAGGACCTAGATGAAATATTGAAAGGCAAATATTACACTAAAGTGGGTTTTACCTGTAATGCCAGAAGGAGGCATAACAACTCTTCCAAGGACACCGTGTTTAGCAAATGTTTCCGTGAGTTCATCAATTGGAGTGCCCGATACTAAATTTCTAACAAGCAATACGGTTCTCGACCTTTCAGGTTTTCCTTTTTTACTCTAACAGAAAATTGACAAAGATACATTTAGTGCTTTTCATATTTCAAACGAAAAATTATTAACAAACATTTACAAATATGTTCCTACCTCAAAGGCTTCTAAAGAAACGCCATTCTCCTCCAAAAACGTTTTTGTTTCAGCAACTACTTCAGTTTCAGCTAAAGCCATTCTAACCGCACTACTAGCCTGATACGAATCCTTTTCATCATTGTTATCTAGAAGGAATGCTGCTCGAGAAACACCGTACTTTTGTGATACTACTTCAGAAACAGCGTTTTGGCCCAGAAATAAAGAATTCCAGTTGAAAACCTGTTCGGCATTTTTCTTTTGACGGATTTCTTTTGAAGTTTTATATGACGATCCTGCATTAACAACATCGTTATAACTATCATCCTTGCTTTTCGATGGAAGCAAATGCAGCATCCTTCCTTGAAAAGTCGTTCCGTCTAAAGCAGAGAAGGCAATTGATGCATGTTCAGGAAGCATAAAGGAAACAAATCCTATGCCTTTAATTTGTCTTGTTAATCGGTCAAGTGGTAAATTAACTTCAGTGACTGGGCCAAACTGTAACACAAAACGCACAAATCCTCAGTAATTGGTAGATTACAAGTTTCAATTTATAAGATTTTCCATGTTTAACAATGTTTTGACTTTTGACAAATAGCCTTCATAGGAGTTGTGAAAAGTACGTGTAAACTACTGGGAGATAAACTCTATTACCATACCTTTTCAAAAAGTGTTCGGATATCATCTTCTGTAGCAGAATATGACAAATTTCTTAGAAATATCCGTCCACTCTCCCCCACTGTTTCTGTTTCCTTTTGTAAGGTCTCTTGTAATGCCCACTTTGGTTTGGACACTTCGGAACTTCCCTTTTTGGTTTCGTATTTATACACAGTGATTTTTTTACCCAACATAATGTTTTTATTTTTAGATAACGCTCTTATTCTGTCCTTTTCGTTTTTAAATCCGACGTATGCAATTCCACGTATTTTTGGCGGGATTCTAATTACAAGAAGTACAAAACTGACAATTTGTAATGATGACTTCAATTAAGAATATGTAAACATTATTCCATACTTAAAATTTTAAGGTACCTTATTGAATGTAATGGTATTGGTCCAAAGAACAACTTAATATCTTTCTTTCTGGCCTTTTTAGGCAAATCTCTGATTTTGACGGTAAAAAATTCGTTTTCTGGCAAAACGGTAACTTTTACTTTACCCTTACCATCCTTAGATGTTATTGATACATCATTGGACTCGTCGAATGCGATTTCTTCACCTGGTGCAGATTCTTCTACTTCTGTTTTGCGCTTGACATTTTTCCCTTTCGACTGTGATACTGATTTTTCTAATTCGTCCAAAATATCATCGTTTGCCCAAGCACTAGATTTCTTATGACTTTGCAAAAATTCTAAAAAATCCTTATCTTCTTTACACTTTTCTAGAATTTCTTCTTCTTTCTTTTTTTTCAAAACTATCTCATCATTAGGCTGTGTTTCCTTCTTCCTTTTCTTTATCTCTTTTTCGGGAGCATACTTACTCCAAGCCCTTGGTTTACTAAGATCACCTATAATCGTAAAAAGGAAAACATGTCAAGTGTAACATTTTGTCAGGAGATAAAAAGTCAAAAAATATTATTATCTACTGGTAAAGAAAATTGTGAAATTGAGGGTTACGCATGACGCATAATCTATAGAAATAATTAGTTTATTTTGACTTGTAGTATTACGTGATGTACTAATTTTACCTAAGGCGGCACATTTTTCAACTTGAATTTTAGTAGCACCAATGTAAGTATTATTAAAATATCCACACGCATTGGAAGCTTCTTCTTCATTTTTGAAACCGATGAAACCAAAATTTCTGAAACGTCCTTCAGGGGTATGCTTTAGTTGTACATCAGTTACATCTCCTTTGCTACCGAACAATGTTCGGAGTTTTTCAATGGAAATCTAAATAAAAAATATAAAAATATTATATACTGCTTTACTTATTACTTTTAAACCTGCAAGATTTTTTCGATAACAAAACATGACGATTGATTACATTCCTTAAAAAATATTAGTATTTTCTTACTGAATTTGGAAGATTTTTGACGATAAGACGAGAACTATTTTGCATTACAACAGGTCCTTTACGTTTTTCCATATTATACCCTAAACACAATCACTCAAGGAAGACTTAACAAATGAAATTCGTTCACATAATAATTATTATCATAAAAGTGAATAAACTGGAAATTTCCCCAAAGGGAAGAATGAAATCACTAAATCACTATTTTGCAGCTTGAGGAATCAGAGGAGAGAACTTCTTAAAATTATACATACATTTAACATAAGTCGCATGGTGTGTTCTGCGATCTGAAAAATTTAACTAGTCTACCGCTTAAACGGTGCGTAGAATAGTGTTGTTTCACACAGCTCTTTGCTGGCAACCTACAGTAGTGTGTTACATACAGTAATAGACGAAGCAAGCTTACTAAAAAAATTATCCTTCCTTTGGATTTTGTATGATAATGGCCAGGTAGTCATCGTCTGAAAAAGTTACACATTGCCTTCAATCATCTTTAATTTAATACCAGAGTAGTAAAAACTGGCGGAACTAACTACAAATTACTATAGAAAAATATACATCGTGTAATGTGGTAATGTTTAGAAACGTGCGCACTTAAACTCCAAGTGTTACTGCAGAGCTGAATCAATAATCTGAAATCTAATTATTAGTTATTTATTGTTAGTTATGTATGTGTTGAATTGTGTTGTACTAGTTAATTCTTAGTTATCAGTCAAAAAAATTTCGTTAAAACAATTGTGAATTGGACTTCAAAAACAAAAAATATGCATTAATGCTATAACTAAATACTCAGGACACAGAAAATACACATAATGCTATAACTAAATGCACTTGAAATCTTGAAATCTGCAAACTTTGAGCACACTTATTCCCTATCTCACCGAACAAAATTCCCAAATCGCTTTTAAAAATTGTGATAAACAATATTGAATTCTTATTCCATAAGACTAAAATTTACTATTGCCGAAAATGCTTTTAAAAAACTCTAAACGAATATGTAATAATACATATTACATAAAAGAAGCAATATGTAAGATTAACCTTAAAATGTTGTGAATTTACAAATAGTTGCTAAAATGTACAGCGACTAAATGAATGCTGAAATCTTACCTGCGTTCAATAAAATTTCATATTTTTTGGTCCTTACTCTCAAAAAATGTAACTCATTACTTGCATCGATATCTCGAACCATAGAGAGTGCAACGGAGTATAAATCTTTAATGCCGCTTACATAGAGAATGGTAGATGTATTATCTAGTGTTGACCGAATAGGTGTTCCTGTCAGTTACATTATTCCAATTATTATTATCCTCAGCTTCTCAAAAGGTGATTTACACTACACCTACAATTGTAAATTATTAGTTAAAAAGATTCAAATTCAAACCGTCTTTCAATGTCACTATAACACCTTGTACTCCCTTATGAGATTGCAGACGCTTTACTGTTTCATCCGAATTTGGCTCTTGCTAAAATAAATCATATTTTTAATCTTTTTCTTCTATTTCCTCTGATTTTTTAGCCAAAAGTAGAATGTAAATCAGTATCTTCTCTATTGGATTATCATTTGACAAAACATCTCATCTAGCTTATAATTAATTTTGAACTGAAATGTCAAACGCCAAATTTCAATTATTGGGGTTTTTCTGTCCCAATAATTCTTTAAATTAACAGATTCGTACAGCCAGACTTTTAACGAAACGTAGAATTTATTTATAAACATAAGACATCAATTATCAGGTTCATTAGGACGTTTTTGACAATTATCTAAGCTTAGATAACATGCCCAGGAGTACTTATCACTCTTCGACTCGTCGCTACGAAATCTAATGTAAGTCTGTGGAAGTGTACTCTTTTCACAGTAATTTAGAACATTGTTTAGTTATGAGATTAAAACATACATGTAGTAAAAACTACCTTAGTAACTAGCATAAATTTCTGACACTCCCACCTTGAATCTTTTACATGTATAGAAGATTCAACTAATTTCATATTTTATATCATATTATCAAATCAATTTAAATATCAGCATCGACTTAATCCTCTGAGGCAGCGGATTCAATGACAATGCTAATCCAATTTTCAATTGCTTGCGATGCTCAGAATTCAGTTCTATAAGATACAGGCGTTGCACTGGTCTTACATATGTTCCACTAGTAGGTTTCACACGAACTACACGTACACCATCATTTTTTTCAGGGAATAGCTCCAGACCAATGCCCAGAGGCCAATCTTGTTTACTTAATTTCAACCATTCTGGCCCCTCCCACCAGTGAGTATATAGTAATTGTTTCACGGAACATCCTTGCAATAGAAGATCTGCTAAATTCTCACTTCTTGGAAAGTAATTCCAAAATTCCAAATTACTTAGTTTATGAATTTCTCCAACTCGATCCCAAACGACAGTTTTCCATGTTTCTTGCAACAAAATCTTAAGATAGAGAGGTATCGGTGAAGTAAATCCTAAAGAATCGTAAATCCGATGATCTGCTGACAAAATACTTCTCTTGGTTTCAATCAGATCCTTTTCCTCGAACATGTTTGAAAAATCACATTGTAAAGTATCCACTTCTAAATCCCAAGTTAATCTGAGAAGTCCAACTTTTTTATTCAAATCTTGATCACCAACATTTATGATCGATTCTCTCAAATCAAGTTGATCACCCAGCATAATTGAGATTGCTTCTTTCTTAAACTTTGTTACAGACTTTTCATCCTCCAAACTAAAGACACAGTTGTCGACATAACAAGAAATTTTCAGTTTACTTGCTGAATCCACATATTCTCCTTTCTCTGTGTCCAGTAAATAATTTATTACTGCAGCTAGTAGAAATGGGCTTGATTTCAAACCAAACACAAATCTTCGGTGTCGCAAAATTTTGATTTTTGTCAAATCTCTTCCCTCCCACCACAGAAACTTGACAAAGTTTCTGTCTTCGGGTAGACTACTGATTTGAAGACACTCTCTTCGAATATCAGAAATACCTCCGTATTTATTCATTCCGAATCTTGACAGCATAGATGGAATGAGTTCCAAATAATTAGGTCTTTTCTCTTCTGCTGGAACCTTTTCTAAACAGTCATCTAGACTAAGACTTCCCTTTTTCTTTGCACTCGCATCGAAAACAGGTCTCTCAGATGTAGTTAAACTCACTGGCTTAAAAACAGATCTGTGAGCATTGCAATGACCAAAATCATTCAATTTTCTAAGTGGAACTTCTTCTATGACACCTTCCGTCCCAAAGTGCAACCAATCTTTTGAATCACCTCCAAAATCCTTTGGTTCACTTGTAGGAAATTTGTAATCATTAGAATCAGAATCCATATTGACATTTCCGTAGCCACTTCCTTGAGGTGAAGTTACGGCTTGTCCTTTTCTTTTATAATTTTTAACTTTGATACGACATTGTTCCAACCTTTTCTTATAGTCTCTACAATTTATGTACTCTTCAAGTAATTCTTCATCAGTAGCATCATCAATCATCAGATCCTTAATACGCTCATCAAGGTTAAAAATTGATCTAGCTCTGTCTTCCAATTCACGAAATAATCCTTCCACTTCGGTAGAATTATCTTTTTGAAGTTCAGCATCCAAATTTACTTCAATTCGTCCAAAAATAGTCCTCGTTACAGTTCGTTTCTTGTCCAACCGCAACATCTTGACCAAATCTTCTAGATATCGTGTTTACTGAATAAATCTTCTACTTCTGACTGCAATTCTTCCCAACGGTCGCCAAATTTCAATTGACGTTAGAAAAAATCTTCTCGAGATTGCTACTTCTGTCCTACGGTCGCCAAATTTCAATTATTGGGGTTTTTCTGTCCCAATAATTCTTTAAATTAACAGATTCGTACAGCCAGACTTTTAACGAAACGTAGAATTTATTTATAAACATAAGACATCAATTATCAGGTTCATTAGGACGTTTTTGACAATTATCTAAGCTTAGATAACATGCCCAGGAGTACTTATCACTCTTCGACTCGTCGCTACGAAATCTTGGGTAAGTCTGTGGAAGTGTACTCTTTTCACAGTAATTTAGAACATTGTTTAGTTATGAGATTAAAACATACATGTAGTAAAAACTACCTTAGTAACTAGCATAAATTTCTGACAGGTAGCATAAGCATAAACATAGCGCAAGTTGTCCCAGGTCGGATTATGATATATGACGCTTCTAGTTGTTTCTGGCCCACCAGCACTTACATGTCAGATGTCAGCACCTTCCTTAAAATGCTAAATAGCTATAATGTGTACCTGATTTCTGGGCAATACAATCTCGGTTATTTAAAAAATTAAAGAATTTACTTTACTTACGTCTATACTTTCACATATTAATATTTCGCAACTTTGAAAAGTAATGTATGTTCACTTCTACTTTTTCTTGTGGTATTCTTGTGGTGTATAACCGTGTCGGTGCTAAATGATAATTTTAAAAAATCCCCGGAAGTATGGGCTATTTTTACATATATAAACTGAGAGGTTAGGCTCAGGCTCGATATATGTTATGAAGTTATGGTGCAGTTAAGAAATACGCCAATAATTCCAAAACCTCCCTTCGTCAATGTACATTTTTAATTAATGTGTTTATTACAAAATAATGAATTTTCTCAATATATTTCTGCTGGATGAAGTGCCTGAATGTGATATGTGGTAGCATGTGTACGTTATATTATGGTGATATTACGTATGTAAGACCATCTTTGATGCATATGCCATTTAATGGGCTATTAATACTCACCATTTTATCATCAGTCAGAAAAGCTTTTGTGACTCAGATGGGCACACAAAAG
Source organism: Yoshiicerus persimilis (assembly GCA_020352615.2). Lineage (NCBI taxonomy): Eukaryota > Metazoa > Arthropoda > Collembola > Entomobryomorpha > Tomoceridae > Yoshiicerus > Yoshiicerus persimilis. The sequence continues at coordinate 43,377,614 of CM036940.2, forward strand.
CGTTGCCTCTCAAAAAATGAAAATATAGAAAAATACGCACGTCTGTCCCAGTTTCTGATATTATTATAATCCTGAATTCAGTTTGTAGTAGTAAGGAACGAAGTAATCTAGTATATCAATAAAAACATGTTATTGTGATAATGAACAAATAAAATCCTTTCAATAGTAGGTTCAGATTTTAAAAGCTCTAATATATAGGATTTAGAAATATCGAATTTTATGGTTACGTATGACACAAATAAGTAGAAAAAAAGGGTGAAATATTACTCACTTTACGGGAGCAAAAGCTTCAGCACTTTTCCAGTTTGCTAGTGTGAATAATACAGACTAGTGTTTTGGGAAGAAAAATTCTCACATATATAAGTAGCTGCACTTCGACTTCGACTATCGCCTGTAATATCGATATGCATCCCGATCCCGATGTCTTGCATTTAATGCATCGATTTAATAAAACCGAAGTCTCTAGATTATAATAAAGCCGAAGTCGTGCCTTGCGAGTGCTACAAAATGCTTATTTTCTACAGTTTTACATCGAGTGATGATTGCAGTTGTATATAGTCTGGATTGACATCGAAAATTTTTGTTTAAAAATAGGATGAATTTACAGATCTGTAATTTAGCTAATAAATGAGCGTTTTACTTTGAAAGCTTTAATGACTTAAAACTCATACGAGGGTCAAAAAGTTGTAAATAACGGTCAGATTTCAGCTTTTCAACCATGCATTTGACAAAATAATGAGACCTGTTAACTGTTAATAGTCAGCATAATTGCCAGACTTCCACCGGACTAAATCAGAAAACCTTGACAGACTTGAGGGGCTTGACCTAAGATATGCAATTACAACAACGTATTCGTATTATGACCAAATAAAAGCTACGTAACACAATGTGTCAAAGAACGAGATTAAAATGAATATAATCTTTGGCAGCATATTACAGCCGTAATTAAAAATTAACCATCTGTTTAAAACCTAAAGAAATTCATATTATAAGTGTTTTTTAATGCTTCATTTCCTTTTTGTAACAATACAAATACCATACGTATCGACAATACGGAAACCTCGCATACCGTCAGGACCCGGACACTACCCCCAGCACGATGAAAAAATTGACACCCTAAAATGTGGGCATAACAGTAAAAGTAGGGAAGGGGGGAAAAGCAAATAATGGCAGTCACGCAGTATTCCAAAATAGGAAATACAAATTTATACTTCTCTATAATTAATACCTGTAATATACTGCTTCATTTTTGTTGACTAATATTTGCGAAAACATCAGTTTCTTGCATTTTAGCATAAAAAATGAAAAAAATTTTCGGCCCTCGCAGGCCGAACGCCCCCGCCCCTTACATTTTTGGGGTGTGGCTTGGGACACCCTTTAATAAGGTTCGGTTTGAGTAGGTCTAACTTGGTAGGAGGTTTCCGTCTATCGACAACTTTAACTTCATGAAAAATTTCCTTATTTATAGTACTAACATTTACATTCTTCGTATAAATATTCTTTTGCAATCATTAACTGTCCAAATAATGCCACATATTTCGCAATTATTTACTCTGCTCCGTTCTTGAAGTGCCAAACAATTTCTACATACAATAATATGTGTACAAACTCCATTATAGAAAACTGTTTTTGAGTCTTTTGTTGCTTCACAAAATGTACAAAACCCTTTTTTCTCAGCAACGCTACTGTTATTAAGAACATTGGGAAGGAATGTTGAATTGTTCAAACTAGAACTAGGCTCAAAAGTACCACCTAGAGTTCGAGGCAAATTTTTAAATTCTGGGCTATTTGAATGTTGAGTCAAAAACAAATCTATTCTCGATTTTAAGGAAGCATCTGCCAAAGGTTTGAGATTGTCGTTGAATACGACACCTGTAAAAGGATCATTAGGCAATCTTCCATGTATAGCTTCTTCTGTTACATACTTCTCTAAAGTACACGAATCGACTGCTAAACCACTTGGTAAGCGAATTGGCTGCGTCATAAGTTCGTAAGTCAAGTTGTCAAGAAAATCATCGGGAATTTCGACGATCTCAGGTTTCTTTTCGGAATGCTTTTCTGCTAACAGCTTCATCCTTTTTGGGGCCACTCTTTCATCTGCATTCTAGAAAAGAATAAGTTAAATCAGTGACAGAAGATACCTGCTCAAGGTTGGACAACCCACATCACAGTTATTGCAAGATTGCAACGTATTAATATTATGTTCTGAGAGTAAATACCGAATGCTCCAATACGGAAGAAGATACAATTGTTTTTTCATTTTTCTTGCATACATCATTTTTCAAGTACAACTCTATTAATTTCTGCACTTCATCATTAGGAGACCGAATACAAGGCTGACCCCAAATTTCCAAAACTCGCAAACCAGGAACAGACGAAGCTTCGGTTCTCAAAATTGTGATCTCAAGTGACGCAACCCTTTCAAGAGCCTGGAATTAGACCAACAGAGATAGCTCAAGTAAACTTACATATTTAACAGAGTAATTTTTCTAGTAATAAATTTATAAATTATGGAGACCGAAAAGAAAAATGAAGTAATTGCCGGGCCAAAGTCAAACATCGAAACCTATCATTGACTACTGCACCAGTTCTGCCTCGAAATCATTTTTTCTCACAATCCTTTAAATAACGGCAACCTCTGGTCTATGATTGTAATTTGGATCATGATCATGATATATTGATATACCTGTTTTATGCCCAAGAGCTAAGAGGTATCAGATTTAAAGAAGTTAAAAAAGCTGTTTAACGGCAGTAATCAGCAGTCCAGGTCCAGACCTAGACACCTCACGAGGTTCCTCAGAAACCTGTGGAGGTTCCGCCAAGGAACCTGTGGAGGTTCCACCAAGGAACCTGTGGAGGTTCCACCAAGGAACCTGTGGAGGTTCCACCAAGGAACCTCGTGAGGTTCCCCTGTCACATGTCCGTCACGTGGGGAACCTCAGGAGGTTCCTGAGAAACTTTTTCCATTCAAAAAAGTTCCTCAGGAACCTCCTGGAGTTTCTAGGAACCTGCTGAGGTTCCTTCAAAAAAAAGTTCCTCATGAACCTCCTGAGGTGTCTTGGTCTGGACTGATCAGCACGTCAGTGTTATACCCAAACTCTAGGAGTTTATTGTCGTCTAGCAAATCGCCAGTTTTAATAGTGCAAAACAAATTATTTACGATCGTAGACCAGCGCTTTGAAAATGTAAAGTAACTGTGAAAGAAAGGCCGATCGTCGAATACACTGTACTGTACATTGTATACTGTATATGTTACACATAAATATTGTACATAAGATGCTTTGACTTGCCGTGAATGTGGGGTGCTTTAAATCACATGTAAAATCCTCTGTATTTGCTCTTTTGTAAAATTCTTGTAGTAATGGCAATTTCCAGAATGGCTTCCTTAAATTAAATCTTGGATTGCGAAATATTATTTTGGTAGGTAAAGGATTTATGTTTATAAATTCCTTGCTTACTACATGCTTGGAAAGGGAATCTCCTCTTTCTTTCTTCCAATTCTGAAAAGGGAAAAGATAAATTCCATCAAAGCATAGCCTTAATAGAAATGATAGTGTTGGATCGTTGGATGTCAACAATAAGGGACAACAGTCATAAAAGGTCACATGACGAAAAAGAACACAAAAAGTACCATAAAACAAAGAACTTTTAAAGTGAGAGCTCATGATAAGTGTTGAATGCTGAGCGTCTTATTTTACCTTATCAATGGTTTCCGTTTCAAGAAGAAAAGCATTTGACACTTGCTTGCCAACTTTTGGACATATCACAATATGACTAATTTCGATGCAACAGGGGAAAGTAACAACAAGCTTGACTGGCGGCCGTACAAAATGTGCTGCTAAAAATCCATTACTGCATTTGTCAAATAAAGATTCCGTTTTTCCAGCTTCGTTACACTTTAGCAAATTTTCTGATTCATATCCTTCAGCTTCGGGGGTATTTTCGGTTGATATAATGGAACCAAGATTTGCATTGCAAAAATTCATAGTACCTCCAAACTCAAACACTCGTAATATTTTATATACATATGCAGCTCATGTATTAGTGGAGAGCAGAAAAAAATACTAAAAAATAAAATATTATGCAATATACAATACTTTTTTAAAGATTTTATGTAATGCAACAAAAGCGTTTCGCTGTTTTATGTACAGATGATGTACAGTAAGAAATAATATTATAATGTGAGATTTCCCCAAAAATCGATCGCGTAATTTAGTCCCTAGGAAAGGAAATCCTATGATGATGTTGGTAGTTATGTTGGCGTTTCATATTCGACTGATTCGACGGTCAATATTTATTTGTCACTTTTGTAATTTTGTACCTTAGTGTTGTTAATTGTATTGTTATTTGTTAGTCATCTCAGTCATCTGTAATAGTGATAGGGCAGTCGGGAGCAGACCTAAAGAATTAAGATTGATAAACTGCGGACTAGTGACGTAGTGACATCAAGCATCCTCATCTCTCTCGAAGGTTACCTTACCATTTCAGTATTTCCTAAAAGTCGATTGTGCGATGTGGGAAATATAAGCAAGCCAACTGAGAGAAACTCTGTCGACCGTTAGTCACATGGTAAAGACTGCCCTGTGTAAAGTGCCTACTCAAAATTTTAGCTTTTGATTTCTCCAAAATTTTGAAAATGGGACTAGTTAGCAAAATTTGGCCCCCAGATATCAAACAAGCAAGTTATTCTGATAATTTACAAAACTTAAAAAAATTTTTTAACAAATATTTGAGGCCGTAGGAGCCATTTCAAAACGGACTTTTAAGCATAGAGTGACTACGAGATTCAGACATTTAGGGTGCGGTAGGGCCTGGCTGATAAAATCCATCACCCCAGCTGTGAAGCTACACTAGCGCCAGCCCCTAGCTATGCTTCCTTATAGCGGAATCAATGAAATTTTAGTTAAGTTAGGTATACTGTATATTCCACGAATTGCAGAAGGCTCGGCTTCTTTGAAGTTTGATTCCGCTATGCTGCTCACAGTAGATTTTGTAAATGCTGAAATGATCACATACGCAATACTTGCTAATGTAAGATATTTAAATCGTTTCCTTTATTATTATTTTTAGAAGGTATCTTATCAGTTGAGTTACAACAAAAGCTAAAAAACATTTCTTCTCTCTACTCAAGAAATTCGGGAAACGGGGCAGAACAAGTTGGGCATTTTAAATTCGGGGCTAAATGAGTAAGTTTGAGTACTTAAGTAAACTGATTGTGTACTTAATTTTTCTAAATTTTTCCTAGTCATAACCAATTTCAATTTACTTAATATTAGTCTTCACTGCCAAATCGCAAAGCAGTGAACACAGTAAAAAAGAATGGCCACTGCAAACGATTCAGCTCCATCAACCCCAGCTCCTTCTGAAAGTGAGTATACTAGCCATGGACACAGAATGCCTCAAAGTATGGATGGAAGAATGAATGAAGAATTTTTCGGAATTCTTTTTGAGGATGATTTGATTAGTACTCAGAAAAACTTAGTGAATTACATCACCGAATAGTAAGTCCTTTATGTTTTCAATAAACCAGTTTGATTCTTTAGGTCACTTGGATGGAGGCTACTTAACATGTAGCTTTTGTGTGCAAGTAATAAAATAAAGTTAGTAAAGAATTCTACATAACAGTAGGAATAGGAAATGTCTTGTTATGTTGTGCTTAACTATTGCATTTATTTGTCACAGCGGTATCGCTCCTTACGATACGATACTGTACTGCTACGACGGATCTCAACCAATACCAGTTCATGGACGTGTTTTAAGTGCATTTTGCCCGTACTTTTTTCAAATGTTCACCTCTCAAAAAAGTTTCCTGCAGGGATTTGCAAAATCATACATACTAGATATCGAAGGGGTGCTCTGCTGCAATATTATACAGTATGTCTACGATTCTATTATGAAATTGAAATAACATATTTAGTTTAACTTGGTTAAAAATGTCTGTATAATATAAACGTGTATAGAACACAAATGAATATTTTAAATTAAACTAAATTCTTTTTAATTCAGTTACCTCTACTACGCTCATATCTATATCTGCCCAAGCAACGTTTTCAGCTTGTTAAGAATTGCTCGTGGTTTGGAGCTTTGGCGATTGGTGAGCAAATGCGAAGAAGTTTTGCGTAGGGGTATGAAGAAAGAAAATTGTCATTTTTTGCTGATGCATGCAAAACTGAACCGAATGCATTATATTGAATCCGATATAAAGGTGTTTATGAAGAGAAATAAGATAGATGCCATAAATATTCCATTTTCGAATGGGAGTACTCAAAATTTGGCAGATTTCACCTACGATCAGGTTTTAGTTACTTTTCCTTTTGTGAGTTTCTACCAATATTACATACTCTAACTCAATCCTCACCACACGTTCACCGGGCGTGTTATACATTACTATATCCATTTAAATGTACTCTTTTTGCCTTAACTTATTCAGAATTTCAATTTTTTATTTATTGTACACTACAACGTGAAATGATTTGACACAAGGAAATTGGCGCAGCTCTCCTGGATAAAGTAAAGAACCTGAAGTTGTGTCACATCATTTCGCAAAACCGTGTACGAAGTCCAATCGATTACTATTACTAACAATGAATTATGTCTGAAGTAAAGTATGCTTACATGATCATGTATTTGCGTTTACGCTTGTAAATTTAGGTACTGCAGTTCTTGGCATCCCGGCCTACTTCAACAAATGAGGAGGAAGAAAAGTGGGCTTTTACTAAAATGTTAGAATGGGCAGGAATGGATCCTAATAACCGTGCAAAGTATGTCAGATATCTGCTAACTACTATCAAGTTAGCTCGTCTTCCGAGCTCTTATCTTATGGCTCAATTCCGCATGAATCCCTTACTGGCTGGGGATAAAAGCTGCCAAGAGGTTTACCTCAGAACAATGGAGACCTTAGTAAGCAATCTAGAAGAAAGAGATGAATACACTTTTGTAAGCAATGACAATGGAGAAAATACGAGTACTCTTTGTGAGTTATTGTCGGATTCAGGAGATGAGATAGACGTTGTGAACAATTTTGAAGATGCGGAAGTATACCCCACGCCCTTTAACGAGCATCACCTTGATAGTGAAGTGAAGCCTAAAACCTCTATCGCAAGCACTTTAATTTCAACCCACAGGCACAATACACGTAGAAAGTTTATTCCTTCTCATCGCCATAACCGTAAGAATAAAATAAAACGTGAGAAGCCATGCAACTCGGCAACCAGTAGTCTTTTCTTCGAGCAATCTGGAAATGTCATCAACGGTAATAATATACCTGGAAATGTAGTCACCGATTCATCTGGGAATGTTGTCAATGGTTTATCTGAAATCGTCATTAATGGTGTAGCTGGTAATAATACCATCCATGTTATGTCTGGAAATGCTTTCGATAGTGTTTCGCTAATAAAACCCAAAAGACAGAAAGCAAAAAACAAAACACGTATCAAAAACCGAACAATTCCTTAAGTTTTTATTCCCAATGAACAGTTTGAAGTTTTTAATGACGTTCCTGCTCTTCCACTAATGGTATTTTCAACAGGGACTAAAGCTCGAAAAAACGTGTTTTATGCCTACAACTTTCAGGTAATATTAATTGACAGGATGGCAAGTGTATACGGGGTACCATTCCAAGCGTGGTTGGCTATTAACGTAATGAAATTATTATGTAATCATAGCTATTAAGCAAAGATTTATTGTAAAAAATTAACTTATGTTCTTTTGTTTTTCAGAATCAGCAGTGCCACGTTTTGACGGAAACTGTGTCTCGTCGGTTTCAGTCATCATTTACTATGAAGGGTAACATTATTCTGGATATTGGTGGCCACTCTCCACAAGGCAGTAGCACAAAAATAGAGTATTTTGATACAACAGGAGTCTTAGCTCCAGCTCCCGTAGTGCAAAAAGGATGGAAAACGGGACCCCATATGAAAATTCCACGCACAGATTTTGCACTGGTTACGTTTGACGATTTCATTTATGTCGTAAGTTTCATTTTATATTATCTAATCTTATTTTATGCCAGTTTGCCGGTTGTATTGATGGGCATCAAAACCCTGTTGTTATTTTCAAGTTGGGAGGTGTCAATATACTGATTAGCGCAAATCCCTTAATTCATGTGGAAAGACTGGAAATGAGTCCTGATGGTCGTAGACTCTCGAAATGGCACGTCATGTCTCCTATGTTAGTTGGCAGACGAAGCTTTGGTGCTGCAGTGCTCAACAATCATATATTTGTGGTAATTTAAGTTTTCAAGTTCTATACTAATACTCTTCTTGTTTTAACTTGGGAAGCCCCGTAGCTCAAAAACCGGAAAGGCAATGCATCGGTAACCAGTATAGGCTTCAGTAGCAAAAATATACATTATGGATGCTAATTAAAGGGGCTTAAAAACGTTGGAACTTATCTTTAAAATTTATTTATTTTAGCTTAGAAGGGAAGTATTAATACTAAGAATTAATAGCAGGATAGTAGTGGAATATGGCTTATTACACGTATTTAATCTGGCTTAAAGTAATTAGAAATTATTCAAACGATAATACATATTCAGTGATTTATACTAAGTCAAATAATAATAGTTGGTTTATCAGCACCAGGATTCTGATCGTTAAACCAACCTCCCGGCCGGTATTCTTCCATTACTAATCTGATTAGATTAGAAATGTTTTTAGGACAATTTACCTAGTTTTTAAGCCACTTTACATATAATTCAAATATTAATATTTCACCATCCGATGTGGAAAATTCATTCCTACAGTTCTCTAAAACATTTTATTTAACCTCCTTTTTATGTCAACTGATCCATGTCATGTATATTCCCCTTTAGTAAAATAATTTTCATTTTAGTTAATGTTCATTAATGAATCAAATCATGCAAATGTATTAAATGAATTAAGGTTGGTGGAATAGGAGATCACCAAGAGGAACTGTCAACAGCTGCCAAGTATAATATAGATCTTAATACTTGGACTGAAATTGCTTCTATGTCCCAGAGGCGTAAGAATGCTCGTGTTACTGTTTTGAATAATCGGCTTTACGCAGTTGGAGGATGCTGTGGGACTGACGATACGCCTTTGAAGACTTGCGAAGTTTATGATCCGGAAATGAACCTTTGGACGTATTGTGCTGACATGACTGTTCATCGAAACACTCCCGGTACACTTACTTTTTAGTGACTTTTACTTCAAAATGCGATTCGTTAATCTTTGGATTCAAGTGTAATGCCGTTTTTATTTTTAGGCGTTGTTTCTCATGGGGAAAAGCTTTACGCTTTTGGTGGAAACAATGAGACTTTTAGTGCAGAACGCTACGATCCTTTGTTGAACACTTGGGAACTCTTCAAAATTCCCGAAGCAATGAGATCAGTAAACTTTCATTGTGTCACCCTTTACCATAACCAGTAAACCTTCTAGCCAGTTTCGACATTGCTGTTTGGTGATTGTTGTACAATTTAGATAGAGCATGCTGGCTATTTAGCCCGCAAGTAATCCATAGTAAATTATGTTTGTATGGGTGTATACGTAATTTTAGATTATCTTTAAGTCTATTGTGTTTATATTGTCCGTTAATGGTGAACAACAACAACTAAAGTTTATAACATGTCAAGTAAAAAAATGTATGCCAAATTGTAATTTGGTGTTAATGAAAAATTCGTTTCATGAGGTCCACAGTAAAAAAAGGTTCAAATTGTTATAATATAAGTAATTATGAACGTTGCCAATTATCATTTGATGTTAATGAAAACATTATTTAAGAGGTACCTAGTATAAACGGTGTCAATTATGGAGTTTCTTAATGTCAACCATATAACTTTTATGGAGGGAGATCTGCTCCGAAAAGATTTTAAGATATTTGATCTGTGGAAATCTCCCTCCATAAAAGTGAAAAGGTTGACATTAGTAAACTCCGTAGTTGTCACATTTGGTGCTAATGAAAATCTCGTCCTTACTTATGAGGAACCTAAGTAATTATTTATGAGCAGTGTCAACTGTCATTTGATGTTAATGAAAACGCCTTTATGAAGTACCGAAGTAAGTATGAACAGTGTCAATTGTCATTTGGTGTTAATGAAAACATCGTCTTTATAAGGGACCTAGTATAAATGAAAACATTATATTTATAAGGGACCTAACCGATGTGATTAATCATTTGGTGTTAATGAAAACATCTTTGTGAAGTAGCCTACCTAGTCTTAGTATTTATGAAGTAATTATGTAGGCATGAACAGCTGAAAAGTTTACTTAGCGCTTCCTATAAAGGGAAACAGCTAAAAAGTTTACTTAGCGCTTTCTGTAAGTGGAAGCAGCTAAAAATTTAGCTTAGCACTTCCAAAAGTGGAAAGAGCTTAAAATTAGCTTGACGTTACATGAAATTGGAAACAATAGAAGTCCTGGAAGTGGTTAGCGGGGTAGTAAGGGAAGTTTCCCTCTGCTTCCACTTCATATAGATTATAATAGTCAAAAAGTGTTTTTAAGTGTTAAAACAAAGGGATATTCTACACCCAAAAAAACTTTTGGCTTTATAAGCTATATGAAGTGAAGCAGAGGGAAATTTCCCTTGCTACCCCCGCTAACCGCTACAAAATCAAAGGGGAGCCAATGATGCACATGATACAAAAGATCAAACAAAATATATCATTCTTCTTAGCAAAGAGGCATTATTTCAAAGTGAAGTCAATTCGAAAGTGTATTTATACCATGTTTGCAATATATATTACAAAAAATAGGAAAAATTCAGAATACTACATGAAAATTGAAATTACCTACAACATGAATTCAAATATAATTACTATTATCTATTCATGTAAATAATAAAGTCTATTCTGTACCGATTATCTTTTCGTTTGCTTCAATAAAGGCGTCGTTGAGTCTTTTTGAAACAGCCCCAACAGTTGACTAGTTACTTCAATCATTACTAATGTTATAAGCATTAATCTGTACTTGAAAATGAGGTTTGGAATACTTTTCATTGTTAAATGACTTTGTACTAGTATCGATTGCTTTTTTATTGGTTGTCTGAACATTTGAAGACTAATGACTTCGAAAGGTCAGATATTGCCTCTTCAGTTTTCCCTTGTAATTCATGTCCTGCAGAAATGTTGGGTATATGCTTCTGTAGTGGACTGGGTTGATATTGTGGGCGATCCAATCCAGCTTCTTCCATAGCCTCCAAACCACTCAGGAGTTTAGAATGACCATGCACATGCAGCCGCGTCTAATCAAAATATATATTTCAAAAATTTATAAAATCAAGAGTGAGGTAAAATTGAAGTAGAAAAGGATTTCTCAAACTACTACTCTGACTGAATTGTCTTTTCAATCGCCCTCATGCAATGCTTTGTAGCAGAACGAAGGTACTCTATGGGAAAGGATAAGGATTAAAGAGCTAACCGACTAACAAATTCAAGGTTTTTAAAATTCAGATTTTGCATGTACTTCATCCGGATAAACTTAAGCTGCTGAGTTTCGACAAGTCGTAGGCCGTAATCTATAAACGTAAGGGAAAAGTGCAACAAAACGGTTGTCGGTGTTTCCGAGTTAGGTTAACCCGTCACAAAGAATTAGGTTACAGAGTGTAGTGAATATAAGGGTTAGAATTTAAGAGGGCAATCTACTGAAACAGACGGTGTCTTTAAGGGTCAATGGGTGGCGACAAGCACTTCTGAAATACGGGGTGAAAATTAGGGATAGGTCTGGTGAAAGAACGCTTTTATCAGACCTGTCCCTAATTATCCTAATTGAGACACCAGACAGGGAAATTCTACAAAACTATTAGGACTGGTTATGATTTATTTATTATTTATATATATTACATTACACCAGACTAGAACTATTGCCTTATTGCCTACCTTATTTCTAGTAGGGTACGAAACCGAATAAGGAAAAAATCGTTACGTTAAAGTTGTTTTGAAAACTGTCTACATCTCTCATCGAATTAATATAGACATTGAGATTGAGAGAGACAGTCTCTCTCAAATTATAGTTATAGTTTAATATACCTAGTTTACAATTGTGCCACAATACTATATTCCTGGGGTATGTTTATGTTGATTTTAAAAAATTCTACCCCACGATATTGCAATTTATATTTATTTGAGCCCTTCGGAGTGTACCTACATACGTATAGTAAAATGGGGAATGATCTAATATGACTTATTATGAAGGGAGAGATGCAATAATCATTACCCCAAGGGGAAGATCCAACATGTGTGCATACGTACCCTTTTCACCCATCAATTTACTATTAAGCCCACCCACATAAAATACATTAATTCTTTATGCTTACGATTCGGTTAAATTCATGTGGTTCAATGTACACAATAAAATATGCATTACTTCATAAATAAATATGATCTCATGAACCTGTAAGTATAATTGCTTACGACTGAACGATAAGAGTACGGCAGAAATGATGAGCGGGTGATGACAGTGATGAGAATCAAAAGGAACAGGCCACTGGAATAAATCGTCGTCAGTTTCTGTGAATGTTTTCTTGTTCGTCTGAATACACGGATCGTCTGGGGAGTTTTATTTCCACATAAATGTTAAATTCACCACAAGAGATATGTTCACACAAAAATACTATTCCAGTACAGAAATAGAGCAGGGGGGAAACAAATGACTATAATGTCAAACTCCAAGAATGATATTTGCTTGACACAAAAAGGGGCAAAGGTTACTTCTACGATAATGCAAACTTTTAAATTGACAATTAGAGTTCAATAGGAACAAAAGAAAATAAGGGCAACGACAATAAGAACGGCTAAATGATTCTTAATACAAAAGTCGGGACAAAGGAAATCAGAGTAGATTCAGAAGGATCCTACTCGTTAGCGGCCAAGTTCGTCTCTGCCTTGTTGCTTTCGTGGGCGTTTTCCGCCGAGTCTAGAATGCTGAACTCACTTCGGCGAGGTAAATTACTTGAATTTTAGTAGGAAGACTCGTTGTGGAGAGTGGGAATTTCGGAGGAAGGCAGAAAAGCAGGAGACGCAGATTATATCTGCTTACATCCCGTTGAATTAGATAAGACGTCCGGTACGTGGGGTAATAAAGGGGGGGTTTACTGGTAACGACATCCCCTCTCGTGGTATCTTTGTCCTCCTGGGCAGGTAGTCAAAAGGCAAAAATTACACTGTAGTTGAATTGTAGAACGTCGGGAACGACGATCCCGACAGAAATAGGAAACGTGACCAGTCCTTCGGCATAGGAAACAAACTGGTATGCCATCCGGGCGGCGAAATACTCTTGTCAATGGTAATCTTCGGGATGGAGTAGATGGGAAATATTCTTGTAGAGCCTGAGATGGGCGAGTTCCGGAAATTGATATTGGGGAAATGAAACGCCGGTTGACAAAAGAATATCTCGCTACTTGGGTTGGCGGCGGTTGTGGAGAAGCGGCGGGAGTTCTCGGAGGAAAGTTCCAAACGTCGGCGTCACGAAAGGACCTTCGAGGGTCGAATGGAGCATAACGATATTCGGGTCGTCTGGAGTTTCTTATAGTTGACTGTGGACGTATCGGCAGTCTATGTGGCATCCGGTTGTAGTTGCCACGGCGGGCTCCTGGTGATTGTGGCGGAGTTCGAACAGCCTCCACGTCCCGGGGGATCAAAACAACTTGTTCCTGGGCAGTTCTTGGTGGTGGAGCTGCTCGGACGCTCACGGCCCTTGGTGGAGACGGCAAAATGGGTATCACATACCTCTGACTCGACTCTTCCGGCAGCTTAATAATTAGGGTTGGAGTATCGACGTTTTCCATTACGGCTTGAGCCGTGTGCACTTCTTTTTCGATAAAGACACCTTCCTCTGGGAATTCTCCGAAAGGATTCCAGTCATCGGCTATCAAGGGTTCATCATCAGCTAACAGAGCCATCTCAACGTCAATCGGTATCTCATCCGACATGGTGTTTCTAAATAGAGTAAAACAGGGAACACCAAGAGAAAATTAGACATGTTATACAAAAGTTATAGCGGCAAGTGTATCATCGACATGGAAATTGTTTAGCGACTAAAAAAAATCACGTTTTTAATTTCGCGGGTTACATGGACCTAAAAATAATGAAGACTAGTTACTTTAGGATTTAAGTGTGATCATAAAAATCAGTTAGTTCATGAAAGGAAATTGTTCAGTGAGTGAAATAAAAGGCATATGTAAAAATCATAAAAATTATGTCTTCAAGATGGATATAAAATTGATTTTAGTCAAAAGTTAAGATTTTTCCTGGTTTGAGTCAGGAGTTACGGCTGAAGGTTTAGAACTTGGTTTACTAGCCCGGCTAGGTCTACTAGTAACTTTTGATGCAGTACTTTGAGTTTTCAAAGTGGAACGACTGGATTTGGCGGCTGAAGGTTTTGAGGATGTGCTACGAAAATTCTGATATTGTGTGTCGTCGTAGCGGTTAGGTGCGTTTCTCGTCCGTGTACTTTTTCGTGTTCCGGCTGAAGAACCGGCTGACTTCTGAGTTGATTTACTCGGAATTCGAGTTTTAGGTGCAGTTTTCGTCTGAGAGTCGCTCTCCGTGTCGGTTTCGTTCAGCGAAGCCTGACCCACCCCTTTTCGAAAAGAAGAGGTCGGCTGGTCGCTTTTTAACGGAATAGGTGTGGTATCTCGTGAAATTGATGAGCGTCTTGGTGGAGCTGTCGGCTGCTCAGGTATGAGAATTTGGCTTTGATCTATGGAAACTACTGACTCTGCCGAAGCCTTGGAATGCTTTGAGCTGGATGACTTACTACTCGAACTTTTAGACTTTCTAGAATGAACTGGCGACTGTTGTACGTCACTTTCGTCTGCGGCAGACGACTGAATAGTCTCCTGTGCATTATGAAGGTCAGAAGTGTGGCCTGGCGAAGTATTAAGTGTATCATCAGAGGAGCTATCTACCAACTGTGGTTCGTCACCAGAAGTATGTTTGGATGAAAATACGTCTGGGATCGAGTTTTCTATTGAAGGATCATATGACAAAGTGGTTGCGGCGGCAAAAATATCGTCTGGAATTTCGTTATCTTCTAGCTCGGTCAAATAGTCGACCTCGCTATCGGACACAAATTCCTCATAATATGTTTTTAAGTGCCTAACGTTTTCGATACGTATGAAGCCTTTCTTTTCAGGACGCATATCCTCGAGCTTATAACTTATGGGTCCCGTCTGTTCGATAACTCTAAATGGGCCGCGCCAATGAACTAGCCATTTTGCAGTAAGACCGACTATCCTTGCGAAACTAGCTAATAAGACCATGTCGCCTTTATTGTAAGTGACCGACGGATGTTTACTATCCCATTTCTCTTTCCTAAGTCGCTGAAACTTGAGTGTGCGAATTCTGGCTTCTTCACGTGCCTTAGCTGCTCTCGTCTGACGCATCTCCGGCTCGTCGTCTCCGACATAATAATCAACCTCGGGTAAAATAGTATCGCAATTTAACCTAGGCTCGAAACTTTTCAGAAGGAATGCTGCACTATGTCCAGTTTCGGAATGCTGTGACACGTTTATATAATGTTTTGCCCTATGTATGAACTTATCCCAATTTGTGTGCGTGTCGTTTACATACTTTTTAATTATTCGTTTGATAGTATCATTGTGCCTTTCGACTATGCCGTTGGTCGTCGGATTATATGAAGAACTGAAAGCTAGTTCAATGTGATATTTGCGGCAGTACGCTTGGAATTCGGCTGATTGAAAGTGTGAACCTCTGTCTAATACTATCGTTTTTGGGATGGAATGGTTAAACAAAATGGACGTTTCCAAAGCTCTGATGGCACATTTCGACTCGTTAGTACGAGTTGAAACTATTTCGACATATCTCGTCAGATGGCATACAGCCACAAATGCATATCTATGTCGTGCTCCCTGCGTCGGCTTGAATGGTCCTATGAAATCAATGCCGATGCGCTCAAAAGGTTTTGATGGTGGTGGGTCGGGTTGTAAAGGCCCTGGTTGTGCAACAGTTCTACGATTATGAAATTGACATTTCTGGCAACTGAGAATGTATCGTCTGGTGTGTCTATACATTCTAGGCCAATAGAATCGGGATTGTATGATCCGCCAAGTCTTTTGAAAACCTAAATGTCCAACGTCTTCGATGTGAGCTTCGTCTAGAACCTTCTTACGTAAACCGGCAGGAACTACGGTTAACCAATATTTAGAATTTTCGTCAAAGCTAGCTCGATAAAGAATATTGTCGATGAGTTTAAAAGATGCATATTTGTCTTCCAATTTCTCGTCTGGAGATTGTTCAAAATATCTAAGGGCGTCTATAATAGGCAATAATTGTGGATCTTTGCGCTGTGCGTCGGCTAAGTCTATTTCGTCTGAATTGAGAACAAACAATCTTTCGGAAATGTCTAGAGGCTCTTCGTCTGGAACAGGTTTACCGACTGGGTTTCGCGACAAACAATCAGCATTGTGGTGCTTTTTGCCGCTCTTGTATTCTACGTCAAAGTCATAAGGCGTTAAACGCATTGACCAACGAGCTAATTTAGAAGTCAGATCTTTCGTTTTCATTAGTTGACATAAAGAACAATGATCAGTAACGACTGTGAAATGACGTCCGTAAATGTACGGCCTAAAGGTTTCAATGGAGAATAGCATGCCAAGGCATTCCAGCTCTGTAGCGCTATAATTTCTTTCGTAGGACTTTAAGGAACGAGATGCATAAGCGACTACTTTCCATTGACCATTGGGTTGCTCTTGTTCTAAAGTAGCACCTAAACCTTCCTTAGAAGCGTCAGTGAAAACTTTCGTCTTAGCATCCTCCCTCGGGTATACCATAACCTGCGGTGAAATTAATGCGGCCTTTAATTGTTCGAATGCTTTTTCGTGAACTTCTTCCCACCTAAATGGAACTCCCTTACAAGTTAATTTATTGAGCGGTCGGCAAAGTGCTGAAAAATTATGAATGAACCGTTTATAATATCCACAGAGGTGAACAAATGAGCGTACTTTTGTTGCATTGATAGGCCTAGGGAACTCGGAAATAGCACGACATTTTTCAGGATTAGGTGAAATACCTTCTCGAGAAATCACGTGGCCTAAAAATGGAAGCTCGGAGCAAGCAAAATTACATTTCTCCGGTTTCAATTTCAAACCAGCGTTAGAGAGTGCTTCAAAGACTAGTTGAATGTGTTCCAAATGCAAATCAAAAGTTTTACTGTGAATAATGATGTCGTCTAGGTATGCCAAAGCGACTGTCCATTTAAGATCTCCCAATACAGTGTCTATGAGCCTCTGGAAAGTTTGAGCGGCATTACAGAGACCAAATGGCATCGCCTTGAATTCGTACAAACCGTCGGCAGTAATGAATGCGGTCTTTTCAATGTCCTCAGGTACCATGGGCACTTGGTGATACGCGTCAGCACAATCACAACATGTGAAATACTGATCGCCGGCAAAAATATCGACTGCGTCGTCTGCTCTAAGTAGAGGATATGAATTTTTCCGCGTAACAGCGTTTATTCTGCGAAAGTCTATGCAAAATCTAAAGCTGCCATCTTTCTTCTTATGAAGTACTACAGGTGAAGCCCAAGGGGAGTTTGAATATTGAATTACGTCTTTATCCAACATTTCATTCACCTGATTTCGTATTTCTTCACGTTCTCTGTATGCGTACCTATATGCTCTCTGCTTAATTGGTGGATGGCCCTGGGTGTCAATCTCATGAGCAATTAAATGTGTACGGCCAACGTCTGTAGAATGTTTTCGAAAAATTTCAGGATAGTCGGCTATGAGATTGAACAGTCTTTGTCTCTGGTCTTCAGTAAGGTCTTTCCCTACAGTGATTTTATCGACAAAATTACGTGCGTCTGGTTCTAATGATTGTAGTAATTCGTCAGCGGACATAGTACTAGAGCTTTCAGAACTTTGTGATGATCTTTTGGATTCTAAGTCCGATTCGGCGGTGTCCATGTCATAAACAACATCACTGTCTTCAAAGGGTTCGCAATCTCCCAACACAGTGTTTGGAGTTAACTTTACACAATGAGAAGCAGCATTCATGACATAAGCACCACCTTTGCCATCCGACAAAGTAATGACGGCGTTACCAATAGTTACTGCCTTTATGTCTTTTAAATATCGGCTGGGAGTAATAACGACGTCTGATAAGGATGAAGATTTGGCAAATACGGGAACATAAGTCCATGCATTAGGTTCAAGTCTGACATGCTCTAAGACTCTAAGTTTACATTTTGGAATGTTCGTTTGGACTGGTTTGTTAGCGGCTGAGAAATTTTTAATGAAAGCTAAAGAAGAAGGGCGACTGAATTCAGAATTTGAAAGACTATCAGGCGTCACATCGTCTGAGTGTGTGGCGTCTGTAGAGGTACCCATAGTGCTAGAGCCAGTGAAAGAAGTTACAGGTATGTCATGTCCCACTAACGGCTTTGGAACTCTTGGAGCGTCTGTGTTCATATCAATGCCAAACACCATTTTCATAGTTTTAAAATTCCATAGAACCTGATATGATTCAAGGAAATCCAAGCCGAGAATTAAAGCGTGATTTAAATGCGGAACTATGAAAAATTTCCAAAGAATTTCCTTGTTGTCGTCTATCTTTATGAACATTTCGACTTGACCGGTGACAGTTTGTGATTTTTGTCCGACTGCAAGTCCCAATGTAAAAGGTGTTACATACGACACTCTATGTATGTGGCCTTCGTTAGCGGCAGTAAGAGTTTGTAGAGTTTTGGGGTGAATAGCAGAACATGAAGCGCCTGAATCGAAAAGAGTTGAAACTTTAATAGAAGAAAATGTAACGTCACAAACACGATAGAATCTTTGAGATTTACGCTTCCTATACCTGGCAGGAAAGTAACCAAGTTTAGTATATGTAACAGGAGTTTCGTCTGAGTGCCACGTGGCGCCGCTGTCGGACACGCTAGGTGTGGGCTTATTATCGTCTGAGAAGAAAGCTTTGATATCATTAAAGAGAGGTGATCGATAGAAAATTCTGGTACGACTGTGTTTGTTTGTGACTGATTTTTGTAGCGTCTGTGAAGTATCAGCATATTGAAAATTAAATCTAGAGAAATTCTTAAACCTATTATTAAAATTACTGGGTCGAAAAGTATTAAAAGAACTAGGAACAAACTTATGAACTAAGGAACTGTCATCAGAACTAAAGTTATGAACATTAGGAACGAAATTATGAATTGAACTTAAATTATTAGCTGCTGGAACGAAACGAAATGAACTTAAATTATTAATGGCTGGAACGAAAAGAAATGAACTTGAACTGGAATTATGAACATTATTTACAGTATTGGATCCACGTAATTGTTTCGTCAACGTCTCTGGTTTTCCGGCTGAGCTACGCGAGCGTCTTGTGATTGAGCATTCTGCGGCTGAGCATTGTTTTGCGCGTTATTGTTATTATGATTCGGAGCATTGTTGTTTTGTTGGAACGGCGGCGCTTGTGGTCTAAATTCAAATTCTTGAGGTTGCGCCTGGCCATGTTGCTGGCCATTTCTCCATTGATCATTGCGGTTACCATTTTGATTGTTTTGATCTCTAGCTTTCTTGCGACAGTATTTTAAAATATGTCCGGCAATACCACAGTAATTACAGATGGGCGAGCCGTCTGGTGCTCTATTGTTTGCACCTCTAGGGGGATTTGGACCTCTATTTCCATCCGCTCTCGGCTGTTGTGCGACATTGGGTTGTGCATTGGCTATGAAAGCTTTCGACTGAAATGAACTTGTGTTGGAACCAGAGTATGAATTTGATTTTGTAGTAGGCGACAGAGTTTTACTCGGCTGGTTTACATAAGTCTCAGATATTTTGCGCAAAGTGTTCAAAAAGTCTACTGAAGTTGCCATATTTGTGGTAGCCAACAATCTTTTAAGCTCCTGTGGTAAACCCTCTGTTAACTGTTCGACTTTATCTTCCTCCGACATATTTTTGCGCACGTATGAAAGGACCTCTAGTTTAGCAGTGTAATACGTCTGAGGATCATCGCCAATTTTGAATCTCAAGTTTTTGTTTTTCGCACGATAAATAGCTTTCTGGCTTTTATGATCGAAGATTGTAATGAGCGACTGTTTAACATCACGCCAGATTGCATCATTATCCGCGCCAGCGGCTATCATTTTTGCGTTAATGGTTGGCCATTCTGAACTAAACCATGCGCGAGCGTCACCTTCCATGAGTCTATCAAGATTAGAAAGTACCCATAAGGATGATAAACGCATAGTATCTATGTCGTTTTGTAAGCGCATGAGATATTGTTCGACATTTGTTTTGCCATCAAAATGTCTTAGCTGTGCAATAGCTTCGTGGTGTAAAATGGGTGGAGCGCCCGCAGCTTGTTGCGCACCTGCGGCTTGTTGCGCACCTGCGGCTTGTTGCGCTCCTGCGGCTGCTTGTTGGAGTTCCATAGCGGCTATGCGATCTAACAATGTTTTAATGGTGTCCTCCAACTGTGTAACTCTTTGTTCCGTCATTGTGAGTTTATAATGAAAGCGCGTGTGTAAATAAAAAGTGTGATAATCGCTTACGAGTTATGAGATACAAAGAAAGTTGTGGAATGTTCGATGGGAAAATGTGCGTTTATGGATCCACAAATAGCGTCAATAATTTTATTTACTTCTGCTTCGGAACTAATCCGTATGATCCACACGTGTAAAATATTTTCTGTACCAGTACACCTACACGATGCAGAAGGAACGTTTGCTGGAGCGACAGAATAAACGGCTGATTTAATTAAATCGGCTATGGAATTGTACGTTGCAAGATCAGAATATACTTGAAATTCGCTAATCCTAAAGGTTACTGCGATGTTCCACGATGTGAACGACATTTAGAAATAGTAACGTAGAAAATTAAATTAATTGCCGTGAAATGTTCAAAAATGCTTTAAAAATTGCGTAAATTAACTAAAAAGTTCCAGTTTATAAAATGTTCCAGTAGTTAGTTAAAAATCAAAAAGTTAAAATAAATTAAGTAGTCTACAGTTAAAATTGAATAAGAGTGTACATAGTATAATGTCGATGCCCTAATATGTATGTACTATAGGTAGGTACTAGTGAGTAGGTACCTAAAAGAATCATGAATGCGTAATGAGCTAAATAACTATAAAGACCAAGACTTACAATTTACGCAGTTAAAAGAAACGAACGGGATTTTTGTATTGTAAGGTTAGGCGTCTTTTCTTTGTTCGGCTGTAAGGTCAAAAAAGATACGACATTAGATTTAGGTACTTGTGTGAGCTAGCTTCCTTTGTACTTTCCTGCAATTAACTGACAAAAGAACAATGTTAGTTTATACTCTGTAATGTATTAAGTGCAATAGTAGCTTTAGGGCAAGGGCGGGGCTTACGGGTTATTGACTACTTTTTAGTGAAAGGAGCTTTAAGCCACGTCAGCAATAACCACTAAACTGGGCAATATTAATGAATGAAATGAATGAGCATGTACTGAATAATGTAATAAATTATTCGTTAAATTTTAATTTCGGCGAAAGTATTTAATAAATTAATTGGAACGACTGAAGGGCTGGTAGAGCAATTTTTAAAATATAAATGGAGATTCGAAACGGCTGGGTTGTTTTCGACAAAAGAGTATGGCTCGACTGGGGATTACTTTCAATTAAATGTAGCTCAAATAGTAAAGTAGCTGGCCCACGACAATTAAGGAAAAATAAATTTAGAAAAGTAAAAATGAGCTTGGAGTGAGTGTGGGGGTGTGGCAGTTAATTTTTGTATTGGGTGGCCAATACAAAAAGTAGCTGTCACCTTTTTATCGAGACGCACCTTGCAATTTATATTTATTTGAGCCCTTCGGAGTGTACCTACATACGTATAGTAAAATGGGGAATGATCTAATATGACTTATTATGAAGGGAGAGATGCAATAATCATTACCCCAAGGGGAAGATCCAACATGTGTGCATACGTACCCTTTTCACCCATCAATTTACTATTAAGCCCACCCACATAAAATACATTAATTCTTTATGCTTACGATTCGGTTAAATTCATGTGGTTCAATGTACACAATAAAATATGCATTACTTCATAAATAAATATGATCTCATGAACCTGTAAGTATAATTGCTTACGACTGAACGATAAGAGTACGGCAGAAATGATGAGCGGGTGATGACAGTGATGAGAATCAAAAGGAACAGGCCACTGGAATAAATCGTCGTCAGTTTCTGTGAATGTTTTCTTGTTCGTCTGAATACACGGATCGTCTGGGGAGTTTTATTTCCACATAAATGTTAAATTCACCACAAGAGATATGTTCACACAAAAATACTATTCCAGTACAGAAATAGAGCAGGGGGGAAACAAATGACTATAATGTCAAACTCCAAGAATGATATTTGCTTGACACAAAAAGGGGCAAAGGTTACTTCTACGATAATGCAAACTTTTAAATTGACAATTAGAGTTCAATAGGAACAAAAGAAAATAAGGGCAACGACAATAAGAACGGCTAAATGATTCTTAATACAAAAGTCGGGACAAAGGAAATCAGAGTAGATTCAGAAGGATCCTACTCGTTAGCGGCCAAGTTCGTCTCTGCCTTGTTGCTTTCGTGGGCGTTTTCCGCCGAGTCTAGAATGCTGAACTCACTTCGGCGAGGTAAATTACTTGAATTTTAGTAGGAAGACTCGTTGTGGAGAGTGGGAATTTCGGAGGAAGGCAGAAAAGCAGGAGACGCAGATTATATCTGCTTACAATATTCGTCAATGCAATTAATAATGATTAAAAGATAATTACCAAGAACCTAACATGAAGAATTTCTTGTAACTGTGAACGCTGTTCTTCAGACAGTGTAGCTTCTTTGATTTCTTCCTTAAGAGTTTCAGCGTTTGACTTCCTTTTGTCTATGACCTGGCAACAGTTAAATTATTGCTGTTACTGTTAATATATTAAGCTCAATGTGTAATAATATTATTATTATTAGACCAAGACCAGTAAAGAAACTAGTTTTCAGCCAGCGAACCTCAACTTATTGACCGAAAAACTCAAAGCCTAGGTTATGATGATAGTTACAGCATTCTGTTAGACTACAATTTTGACTTAAAATAGGAAATGAGAGATATTTAAGTATTTCATTTAAAAATAAAATTAGTTTAGCAATAGTCAGCACATTGCAGGCATGGATGGAAAGTGTACATTAGATAATTTCGTTAAAAGTCCTCGCAGTACGCTGAACGCTTTATCACTTTCCAGTACCTTTCTCAGCATTTAGTATGACGGTATATATAATATATAAGCATAGACAATATATATATAGGCAGAGACAGATAGTCAAATTATTAGATTGAACACATTCAAAGTACACGCAAATCATCGAGGCAGAATGCAGTAAAAATAGGGGCACATATAGTTTTAAAAGGGTAAAATTCCATTTTAATTGGGGCTACGAAAAGTACACGTTGGGCACAAAGTAGTATTTTTGAGAATAAGTATTTTTTGGGGCAACATTTCAGTTTAATAGGGGTATCGATAATTACAGTCCATTTCGTATTGTACATATTGTAACATTGTAAGGTAAATATGTACACTGAGTACACTCATAGTTATAGTCTATGGTTATACATAGTTACGATTACATAAAAAAATATGGAGCCGGGCGAATGCTAATAAAAGCTAGCCGAAGACTGTGTAATGCATTGCGAGGTACATGAATAGAAAAGGCACCACCACCGGACAAATCGAAGGAAAAAAAATTAGTGATAGGATCACTATCACTGCGCTACCTTCGCGGTTATTTATTTCTATCGTCCGAAGTCCACCTTATTCTTTTCATTATTTTCCTTATTCTCTTATCATCTCAATGAGTGTGCTGGCTTGAAATAATGATTTAATTATTTATTTATATTTGAAAGATTATATCAATCTAAGTACGAAGTAAGTAGACGAACTTGAGCATACTCCAAAGGCATTTCAAAGGGAATGGTACACTTCCACTCGTCTGTACCGAACGGAAAGGGACACAAAAATACCTCCTCGGGTTTCATCAATTTGTAGCTTAAATCCTGCACATTTTCCTTGGGTTGGCCATCGAACCCTGCAAAATCAATTTCAGCAAAATAAATCATAATTATAGAAAATAGAATGCTAATAATAGCCGTTTTCAGCCGGTATCCCAAAACTGCACGAAATTGGTACACAATATAGTGTGAAAGTTTCACTCTACGATCTCTGTAGTTGGAAAGTCCTTTAGGGTTTCCACCGGCTGTGTTTATTTAAATATACTTTCACTTCGAAGTTGATCTGAAAATTGTCCCGAGTCCCCACCCCACAATGAATACCATTTGGTTTTGGAAGTCGATTGCATACCTAAATCAACCGGATTTCTGAAAAAATTTTGGATGTTCTTGGTAATGTTGGCCTTCAAAATATGTTTTTCCAAATCAAAATAAAAAGTATCGTATGGTCCTAGCCGCAAATTTCGGTTTTTTCCGCCACATAAAATAGGTTGACTTAGACTCATTACAGAAAAATCTCCATTACAGCAGTCCCTGAAATCAAAAGAAAATGGAGAAAGTTAGCAAATCCCGTTAGCCATAAATATAGCCCGAAATACAAGATTTTAAATTAGGGTTTTTATCATGTGATTAAAATACTTTATAACTAACATGACTATAAGAGACCGGCAGATACCATGAAAAGTTATTTTGCTACATGATACAACTCTGACAACTCGACAAACAGGTCCCAAAAATAATGTAGTATTACGACACTTTTCAACGGTTACGTAGGTAAATACTCCGGGAATATACAGATAAGAATTGTTACATCGATGAATTTTCAAGGATGCGAACATTTTGAACTGACTATAGAAGAAAACTTGATCATTCACTAAAGAAATAGTGCACCACCTAAAATCATCAAATCAAGGTAACATGTATAGTGTGCATTATGTATATAATTTTAGGCAGGGTGGTTGTTTGGTGTTGTTACTATTTCTATACACTAACAGCAATTTTAAAGTTAAGATTCTAAAACAATTTATTGTTGAAAACACAAAGGACTTTCGCAAAGACATAATTAATTTAATTTCCCTACTGTAATTATCTAAGGTTACCCATGTTCACATAACATTTTATATATTTTATTTATTATACCTATAGATCTTCATTTTACTTTCTGTCATTAGTTTGAAAGTAAACAAAATTATCGATATCTTGAATAAATGGGCATGAAAGAAGAAAGAAGTAAAACACTCCCAATTTCTGAAATAGACTACTGACTGATACTGACGTTCCTAAAGGATTAGGGGCGATTTTAAAAGATAAAAATAGTTCCAGGATGACCAAAATAATGATACAAAGAGAATGTCTATAC
Source organism: Yoshiicerus persimilis (assembly GCA_020352615.2). Lineage (NCBI taxonomy): Eukaryota > Metazoa > Arthropoda > Collembola > Entomobryomorpha > Tomoceridae > Yoshiicerus > Yoshiicerus persimilis. Next base: position 43,402,887 of record CM036940.2, read on the forward strand.
TTTCCAAAAAGTTAAAGAGAGCTTAAAAATATTGTTAGAAATTTATATAAATCTCCCATAAAGGTGGGATTATGGAGACGCTGCGATTGATTTCGTTAAAAAGGCACAGGTACACTGTGACTGTACTGCTACTGTGAAGATGAGTTGTTTGGCAATACGTGTAAATATAAGCTTCATTCTAAATTTTAAAAGTGGTGCATTGCATGGTTACTGTATTTAAAAGTATTAATGGAACATGGTTACAATTTAGGAGGTTTCTGGTCATTGTGCCACATTCGGTTGAAATCAGCAACTGGAAAACCTTCCCAAGTTCCTGTAAGAGCTTCAATTTCTTTCATCACTACCCCTGGGCTGGAACTGCTCCATGGGTTGGGAAACAAATATTGCTTTATCCACTCTACAAATCTGATTTTATCAAAGCAATGGTCAGATTGACTGTAGCCAATTGCTTCTGCAATTTTGCTATTGTTTATAAGCTTGGCCAAACTCGCATATTCTCTGTAATATTGATTTTATCCAATTAATTTTTGAAATACATACATATCCCAATTCAAAAAAGAATTTAATGTTTTACATTTTGTTATCATTATCAGCCAATGCAATGATGAGATCCAGAGCCTGCATGATTTTCAATTCGACACGGTTTGATATTATTTCTCCCTTTGAGAAATCCAAAGAAATTATTCACAATAAATACCTCTACTACTCTCTACAAACGCCAAAATTTTTAACTAAATGTTATTTATAAACAAACAAACAAGCTATTTATAAATAACCAAGTTATGTGTTTTTGCTTTTATTTCTGCTACCTCTTGTAAAAATGTCAAAATATCACGTAATTCATTTGATACGAATTTAACATATCGGCCTTCCCACTGCGATTTGTCTTTTGCTCCTTTTCTTGTGCTCTGTAGCGATTCATCAGCTACCTGTGGCCACCTATTTTTTCAATTTTTACGGGGGAAGAATAAGGATATTCATAAAACAAATTTTAATTGAATATTGCAACATACTTACAACATGCAACATTGCATTGCAACATGCTTTGTCATACTGCCACTAGTCCGAATCTTTTGCATTTGTATAGGTTTAATTATTAATTCAGAATGCATGCCATTTAAATTATCATCTATAATATTATTCTATAATATGTAGGGTAAATCGATGTGTGCATTTTATTTAGATAACAGGATAACACGATTTATGATTTATCAAAACACTCCTAGTATTGCATCCATCTATGGCTTGGTTAACAATACTCTGCGTTTTGCATGCAGAAGTCATATATAAGAAACTTTGCAATTTTAATGTAAACTTTTGAAAACTCTTACAGTTCGTCCTGTTTGCCGTTATTCAATCTCCTGTAAGGACGATTCCAATGTTGTATGTACAAGAAAAGCAGAAACTTATAGGTGTCGATGTTAATACCATCTCCACCAATAGGTAAGTCACTGTCACTGCCACTGGCGTCGCTTACATCCTTAAGTCCTGCTCACGGTTTATTATTTAAAGAGGATCAATTAAAGAGTTATTAATTTGACGATTTCACTAATGAAATATGACGATAAGATTATGACATTGTTAATCAAATGCTCATATTAAGTACAGATAGGTTTATGTGCACCATTTTAATTTATACGTAGGTACATGAAGAACCTGCAAACTGTTATACCTTCTACATTTAATTTAAAATAAATTGTTACACTCACTTTTATAATAATCGTAAGCTTCCTGAACTGTTAAATCAAAGTTTTTGGACCCTTCAAAGTCGTCTTCACTGTGAGTAATGGAAACAAACAAGCGAAAGTAGGTCTATGTCAAGTCATACGGCATTTTCATTTTTAGGGTACCAATACGAATCCATTGAGATAAACTCATCACTGGAAACATTCCTTTTTCTTTAATGTACGCAACAGCCTTTTGAAGTACCTATTACACAGAAAAAATGTCCAAAGATAAAGAAAGTAAAAGAGAGTAAATAAAATGAAAAGGCAGGTTTACCTTTGTTCCCAATTGTTTGCAGGTCTGAGGCAAGACTCCAAATACAAAAGCTTCTTCACGAATTACAACAAAAAATTTTTTGTTATGCATTCCGCATTTTGAGGACACGGGTATTGGCTTATTTTGCAGCGTTTCCATTTTAGGTCTGAAAATAGATTAAAATTAAATGAGCTGATTTAAAATTATCCAGTCAAGGTTTGACAGTTATTTCAGATGAGGTGGAACGTTGTGTATTAGCAAGGACTCTCGGTCGGTGTGGGCCTCAAATGAACTCAAATAAACACGTGGTCACTTTACATAGTGATCAGTGATCTTTACGTAAGAAAGATTGAGAAGAGTGTAACACTAATCTTTACGTATGATTGCCGTAAACTTTGAATCGACAAGGCGACCAGAAATAACTTTTAAACTTTAAGGAGATAGTTTCTGTAAAAAGCAAAAATCATGGGGACGCTCATTTACTTATAAATAAAGTGCTTATAAATAATTTTTACTCTACAAATAGATATCAACTTCCAGTATAACGTATTACGAATTCTTGAATGATTATATTAGATTTGCTAAATAAAATCATTAATATAAGCGTCTATATTTGTGAAAAATCAAAACGTAAAAATTGGGGTTTTCCTTCTACTGATTTTTCAAAAAGCATAGAAATATGTATTAATGATTTTAATTTGCCAATTTAAAATAAATATTTCTGAAGTGAATAATTGCAATCACATAAGTATTTCGGAAATTGATACCAAAGGCAAATCATTTTTTGCATGTAAATGATGATGGTCCCAAAGATATTTTTATTTTACAGAAATCGCCTCCTTAAAAATGTGAACGATAAAATCGAAAATAAAATAGTTCCTTTTTTCAGTTCTACAAAGTGTAGGTAGCAGTCGTTTCACTAATTCCATTAATTCTAGTGTTCACAAGAACAAACAGATTAAAAACAATTATAAAATCACTCATTAGAAATGAAACCTAAGAACGATTCGACGAATGGTCTTAGTAGTCAAACAAATGCCCCTCAAAGAAAAGCAAATCCTGATAGGAAAATACAAATTTTAAATGATATTGGGAAAAAATTGGGTCGCATGAAAACAGAAGATATTTCTTTGACAAATAATCCATTTCACAATCAAATCAGAGCAAGTTAGTAAGACCAACTTATTATGCAAAATATTTAAGTACAGATAAAAGTTAAAGTGATATTGACATTTTTGAACATATTTATAAACCTAACTAACTTGAAGAAAAGTGATCGTGAGCCTGCATTGTTGCTTTAATTCAATGGAACAAAACTGCCAGTATATAATAATGGCAGTAGATTTATATGTACCATTAATTCAATTGTCATTAATAGTCTGACTGAAGGTTACTAATATTACTAATATTATAGGCAGAGATTAGAGATCGAAAGCGCTCGTACTAGTGGAAGCAGTGTAGAATAATATAATATGTAGAGAACAAAGGATAGTGGTAAATGGTAATAAAATATAATAAATTAATATAAATATTCCTGGTTGCATATAATATAAATACACCGTGTTTATTAGAGGAAGCTTAATAGTAATACATATCTAATTATTCTATTGGGAAGACCACAGTAGTATTATACTTAAGAACGAAAGAATGATTTGTAGATTTTATTTAATCGAATAATTGAGTTGCATGACAGATGACACTTTAGAGTAATGTAGGTAGGTGTAAATAGTACCTGTATGTAGATACCTACCTGTAGTACCTGTAGATAGGATTTAATTGTAGTAATAGTTTGACTTTAATTGTAAGTTTAATTTAGGTTACGTTTTAATTTACGAAAAATGGCTGAGGGGGAGTTTCCCGTGAGAAAACGGAGTGGCCGTTTTCTTTTCTTTGTCTTGTAAAGCCAAAGGACAAAAGTCAACTGAAGAAAAAGAAGAATGTCGTCAAAGAATGAGTAATTGCATGGTCCATGCAATTACTGCAGGTAAGATAGGAATTTGGTAGTAGGTAGGTTAATAGAATTTAGGGAACAGAGTAAAAATGTAAATAGTAGATAAGAAATAGAACTTGTCATGCTCCTGGAACTGGAGTTGGAGATGGAAAGAAGTTGGCTTTGTTGGCTTTGGCTTGGTGTTGGCATCTGCATATATTTGCATGATGCCACACGACACATTTATAGATAGTGGGTAGTTGGTGGTCAGAGCTGGGCAGATTACAGTAATCAGATTACAGGTAATCAATTACATGTAATCAGATTACAAAATTGTAATCGTAATCTGTAATTTGTAATTTGGAAACTTAATGTAATCATGTAATCGTAATCAGCGATACTCCAAGTTTTGAGATGTAATTAGATTACATTTGTGATTACAGATTACTTTATTCTAAAACAGGGAAAATTTTAACATAACTATTTAAATTTGAGAAACTATGAAGCCAAAATTAAATATTTTTACATTGACTTTACGACAATTATCATTTGTGTCTACTTCAATTCTTACAACGAGGTTAAATAACGCGACGGGAATTTTATATATTCAAAATTCTTTGTATTCCTACTTTCTAAAGAATTTGTAGCATCAGATTGCCTTTGTTTATTATTTAACAAAGAGGGCAATACACTGATTGCACTTCAACATACTGAGTTTTCACGAACTTAAAAGCTACAACAAACAATGCATCTAATTTTGGAAAAGCCTTCCGACAATTTCAATCCCTTGAAAATGGTGATAAGGATAATGAAGAAAACGACACTGAAGATTTATTTGAATTTTTTGGTGTTGACAGTATCCTGACAATTTCTCAATTTTTTGGGGAAATTATTCCAACCATAAAAGTAATTGAAAAGAAACTTGTGGCTTTAGTAGCTAAAAATCCAAATTCTAAAAAGTTAGTAAACGCATTTTTAGCTGGACTTCGTAAACAATTCAAAGAATATTTAGAATTTTCACCAGAATGTACTGACGCCATTCTGGCTTTTGTGTCCCATCCGTATTTTAAATTCCGATGGGTGCCAAAGAAAAATTTGGAATATGTAAAATCACTCTTTATTCAAAAAATAAGTTCAGAGAAATTTGTAGCCGATAGTGGACAGACTAATTCAAATGATGCGTCAAAGAAGTTTACTAAATATGAGAATTTCTTTGCCTTTGACTGCGATGAAAATTCCATCTCAACTTCCGAGATGAGCACAGATATCTTCGAAAACAAAATCAAAGCAGAATGTTTTCAGTATATGGATGATAACGACAAAGATATTTTACACTGGTAAAATACCCATACATTAAAAAAATGTTCATAAAGTATAATATCCCTCTTCCGTCTACAGGCCCTGTTGAAAGACTGTTCAACTTTTCTGGAATGATTCTTTCTCCAAAAAGAAGATTCCTATGCGATGAAAATTGTGAACAGATAACCCTTTTAAAGTGCAACAATTATTGGTAAAACAAGTAACGCGGATTATTGTAATTTTAATACATAATATAATTAAATGGTTGACAAAATATCCAGTTAGTTCTTAACGGGCGACCGTTTTCTGCAATTAAATGTCGTTTTAATTTTTCAAAGTAATCGTAATCTAAATTGTAATCAGATTACGTAATTTGTAATCAGTAATCGATTACTTAAAAATTGTAATCGTAATCGTAATCAGTGAAAATAAAAATCGAATTGTAATCTGTAATTTGTAATCAGACACCCAAGTAATCTGCCCAGCTCTGTTGGTGGTAGCGGGGTGAGCTTATGCTTTTACTAATAGCGTACTGAAATTTATTTATGCCCCACTCATCTTTCTTCTTGTGATTTCGGGCAAATATCTTTAATGTATACCGCCGTAAAACATTACGTCGCGTCATAAGCACAATTTAAAGATACAAAAAATATTCTCCATTTATTGTTCTATAATTTATTATTGGTAGCAATTTTAGCAATACTTAATGAAAATAATTAAAAGTTTTACCTAATATTTGTTCTTATGTAGGTACTTACGGAGATATTTATGACGAAATAGAATGGAGAGTCAAAGTTGAATTTGAAAATAGAAAACCTCGGGATGGTGTTGATCGATTTGCTTTGACTAGGGCTTACCACCCAACAGGAGTAAGAATTAATAATTGGGTGGAAGAAAGTCGTGATAAAAACTTTATTAAGTATGGAAGACTTCCTAGGATTTCAACAGTATGATTTATAATTACAACCATACGATAAATTGTAGTCAGGAATTAGGATGACCTATCCAAATTTCTATTTAAGAATTGCATCTTTGGGATCTAACTTTTTTATGCAACCTCTTCGTGTTGAAAACTAAAGCTATAGAGGAACAGTTTTATAATCCAAGACGGGTGCACCCGGGTGGCGTGACGAGTGCATGGGTTATCCGGAGAAGTTTAGAGTATTGTATTAATTTTATTATCTTTCGCAGTTTGGATACTTTTATGAGACGACTAGCAATGCTGCTTATTCGAAAACGTTGTGTGATACTGAACGCTCTCATCTTCAAAATATTCACGGTATGTCGTACGTACATTACAAATAGAAGGTCGTGTAGAATGCGGCTTTCACTATTTATTATTTGAGAGCATGGGGAAGTGTGTACCACTAAAAAGTACTGCAGTTTGTTCTTCGTTATTTAATGGTAGGTATAATACCTAAGGTCTTTAGTCTTTGGAGGATTATCTTTCGCCACAAAATAACTCATTGATATAATATATCAAATTGTGAATTAACCATGAAATAACTTTTGGCACCCTTTTCAGAACCGTTTTCCAAAGGAGCGTTTCCTGGTCACCAACCCGAACTGGACACCGACGTTGTATGGCGATGCAATCCTGTTTCTGAAAGTTGTATTGCTCTCAAAGAAAAAGAAATCAAAATCAAAGAAAGGACTCAACAAGATCGATATGAAAAAGCCGCTGCATCGGATCTAAAAAAGCCCTTAGAAGACTCGGTTTTTAATAGAGCAGATCTTGGAAAATGTATGAATCGCTAAACTACTGAGATATCGGACTTTATCTAAAGTACATAATTTAAACAAAAAACCTCTGGTCCTATTAAACTGATTAAATAATTCTAAAACTAGTATTATTAATTATAAATTAGACATTACTGAGAATGTCTAATATTAATTACCCCTAAAATGTGACTTTTACATCGAATCATCTAGAAATGAAAACCAATCGAATTAGCTACAATAAGACAATAAGAGAACGTCCACCTACACACTGTACACACTCCGTCTTCTGCTTTTCTAGTTATTAAAGGACCGAAGTCTTCTTCCATGTTTTCGGGATGTATGTCTGTCAGTTAGATAGTGTGTTAGTGAGTTTGAAACTTTCAGCGGGTCTTCTATCTAAGAGGTAGAGTAGGGACTAAGTGTAGGTTCTCTTCAAAAATGGGCCATTTCTGACCTTTGACCTCAAAATAAAAAATAAAAAACCAAACGTGAAAAAATATATAAATTAACATTATAACAGTGGGTTTTTAATATTTTGTTTGCTTGTTAGGTGGGCTCTTCGCTCCTTTCTTTATGGTTTATTCCACGTTTAGTGCATTATAGCATACAATTTGTATGGGATTCACAATGAAATTAGCAGTTGCCTATGAAGGCGCCTAGGCGCCAATTATATGTATTGAAAAATCAATAACATGTAAATACCAAAATAGCTTATCTTTAGTAGTAATAGGTAATGATTTTGATTACGAACTTATGTGACTGCAGCAGTGTTCTTTATATGACATGATGATAGGTCTTTGTCGTATCTAATTTTGCACTATTCATCAATCATCAAAGAAAAATATTAAATCAAATAAAAAAGTAATTTTAGAGTAAGCTGATATATTCTTAGTTTCTCATTTATTAGCGAATGAATAGCAAAATTCTAAGATTTTGTCAGAATAACAATTATGCTAGCCCTGCCAATTCATGTTGAACTTTCTTCCATTCAGCAAGAGGTCCGTGTTCAGGTCTGTATTTGACAATGCATCCGTCTGGTGCCAAACGACCTTCACCCTTCAGCTTTTCATACTCCGGCCTCTCAAATTTGGTAAATCCAAATTTCTTTGAAACGAAGATCTGTTAAAAATTGCAAGTCTTAGATATTTTGCAATACTTTATGCCGGATATTTAAATATTTTATTTAAATAATTCATTTATTATCTAGATCTTCTAATAGATTCATGCTCATGGTATATTTAGGGTATTCCTCACATTCAATCACAATCTATTCAATTTTATATATTGTAAAGGTCAAATGCTTCACTAACCTTTTGACGACCTGGAAACTTGAATTTAGCTCGCCGAAGTGCTTCGATAACTGAGGCCTTGTGTTTGTCTAAAGATCGTACACTCATAATTGGTTGTCCAATATTGACACGAGCCACCGTTCCTTGAGGTTTTCCAAATGCCCCACGCATTCCAGTTTGAAGCCTATCAGCTCCAGCACATGACAACATCTTATTGATTCGAATAACGTGGAAAGGATGAAGTCTCATTCGTATGTGAAATTGATCCTTGCCGCAAGACTTTACCATATACTTGTTCGCACAAATACGCCCAGCTTCCAATGCCTCAGAAGACAACTGTTCATACTCGTCGGACACCAAATGGACGCATAATGGAAAATCATCGACTCGCGCTTTCTTCTTTCCCAAATCAAATATTCTTATTTTTGCATCTGGAACACCCCGACAAAACCGAGATTTTGGGTACGGCTTGTTCTTGCAGTACCTATAACTACATAACAAAAAAAGGATCAATTTTCTATTTGGTATAAATGTGAGTAGTTTCCTTTCGTTTATGACCTTTTCGACACAGCGTTCATGTTGTAAAACTGTTAAAAGATTTTTGCAAAATTAATTTTAATTAAAATTGTGCGGAACAACCGAACGAAAAAATTTAAATTGTGCAAAAAATAGTATTTCAGAAACGTCGTCTTACGGAGTAAAGGAGTAATGCCTCATATATTTCTACAAAAACTCAGATTCCGTTCGTTGTGTATTAAAGATTTTAGACTTGTCGCACTCGACAGATTGACCAGACAAAAATAATAAGAAAAACTTTTGATAGCCTCTCTTAAAAGAGATGTAATAATATTAAAAGACATTTTACATTTTAGAAAGTTTCCATATTCATATTAATGTTTTCATTTGAAGTTCACTTTTACATTTACATTCAAAAACGCAAAAGGCGACAAATGACCGACAAAGTTCGTTAATATTTGCACTTGATATCTGGCCGTTACTCATCTTAAAGCATAACGACCGAGGGAAGTGCATTTTAGCTGGAAAAAGCAAGGGATTTAGTGATTTAGTAGCCTAGCCATTGAATGAGGTTCCCGGCCATTTCATTCACCCAAATAAATTATTCCAAGCCCACTTTGCCGACAGGGGAGATAAAGACTTAATGTTTTCAAATTATCACTTAATAAATTTACAGCTTAATATTTAACACATTTGTGGTAAAAATAAGAATGCAAGGGAAGCTAAAATAGAGCATGGTCTTCTGTTTTAACTTACCATCTTGCAGGCCGTCGGCCCATCTTGGAAATAAAAAGTAACCAAAATTCGAATTGGAACTGCAAATAAGTTAAAATTTAATGTTGAGTTATTCAAATTCTATTTTTCACTCCAAAAACTGGATAATATCTGTGGAATTTAGCTTTTAAATGATTACCTTAACTTTCTGGACTCACGCTTCTCTCTCACCGCACTCAAGGCAATAAGACTGGATGTGACTTATGTGACTACTCACTGCAGGCTCTCCAAACCAACCAACTCCAACGTTTTTATTAGTGAAGAAATAAGGATATAACAATAGTTGAAACTCGAAACTATAATGACTATAGTGTATAGTGTACGATTGCCTATATCTAGAAAGTATAGATTTGATTGGATGGTACGATGGTAGTACTAGTCACAGTCAGTCGAAGTAGGAATTGTCTGAAGTTGAAGCGATTAATGGCGCTGCATCTCTCCGCCATCATCTCATCACCCAAATTGCAGAAGCATGCTTTAGTTGGAGCCGTTCATATATTACGGAGACCACTAAGCTAAGGCAATACAGTTGATGCTTAGATTTCAATATTATAACAAAAATATAAAATAGATAGATTCGGTCGAACCTGAAGCTTGAAGATAATGCATTCTTTAGGGTCATCCAATCTTTAGTATATGGGCTAAAACAGCTGACACACGACTATTATAGTAGTGTACAATGTACGCATCCCAAAAACTTAAAGTTTATATTTGTTGTAGAAAAGACACTTAAATTAAGTTATGATATGTTATTATCTTTATCCAAAATTATAGAGATATTTGTTTTTCGAGGGTTTAGTTTTAAGAATAAGAATTGTGACGATTGTGTATCCTAGAGTAGAGGGCTAGCAAGTAGGGTCTTGACGTTGGAGAATTAATGGGGAGTTCACTCACATTTTAGACGACGGCTTCTATGTATGTCTCCCAAGCAAAACTCTCAAAAACCGAATCGTCAACCCACCTACCAGTCGACTTTACAAAGACAACTTCACTGATATTTGATGGCGGCGCTATTGTAGTTGGAGGATGTAATATTAAGAAGCAGCCTGATCGTCTTTTTTGAAGGCGCTCGATTTTCAAATTAAGCAGTATAAGTTTTGTCAATATTATGGGTGTAAAATTATTATTATTATTAATGTTTCTTTCCTATTTGTAACGAATAATGCAGGGGGTGTACTCCTGTGCTTGCATTTGAAGTACAGAAGCAATATTATTATGACTACGAATTTTTTACAGGGAGTTAACTGCAATTTAAATATAATATGTCATTCCGTTGAAACATTACATTATGGATTCTAAATTGAAATCATGCAATTTTTTGTGTTTTCTTGTCGATAAATATAAATACTTGTGAAAGTGAATAGTGACATGATAATTTATTGACATTGCTTGCATTTTAGTTGCTCTTTGTTAGCGTACATACATTTTCTTGTACTGTTCAGCAAACTGCCCTGTGCATGCAATTTATTCCTAAGGTAGGAAAGTAATTGTCACTCAGACCAATTTCCGTCATTCATTCCGAATTCCGACCGTTCCGACATCCAACACGGGTTAATGTTACGCTTTGGTATGGTCTCTCAGTTCTAAGCTATAATTTTCAAAAAGATACTGTTGCAGTTTTTACGCATTCGTGAATTTTATTTATTACATTCATTTTCCTGTTGAAAATTTTTTGACTTAAGGCAAGTATACGATAATATTTGTCATCTTATTATTTTACTATTTATGATTGAAGATTAGATGACGACCAGCGGCACTAGAGACAACAAAAAGGTTCTGCTAACAAGACTTTTGGACGGCGTAAAAGGATGTCAAAGTCGTTTTGGATCCCGTACAGAACTTGCAACAGAGGACGAAGATATCGTTCGTAAACTCTGTGTAGCGTTTGAAGATATATTTGGACATGGAATTAAAAAAACCGTGTCTCATGGTTCTAAAGGATTATGGCAAATGACAGAAAATCTCGTAAGTTCGCCATAATACTAACTTCAGTGAAAAATAATTATGAATTATTGTTAGCCATTTTAGCTTAAATGTCGTTAATTAATGTATTACCGTAAATTGAAATTGAACTTGATTGACAACAAAATCAACCGTGTGGATTTTAGATTAGCGAGATTGCAGATTGACAGTTCACATTTTTGAGAGTTTGTATTTAATATTTACACTTTTAACTTTACCATGTGGGTAAAATCAAAAATATTATCGCTCTACGCTGTCTACGCTAACTACTGTCATTCTATGCTCACGTATCATTTAAAGCATTGGCTTGGCTTAAGTAATGGTTTAGAGTTGAAGATTGCTTGCTGTTGTTGAAGAGTTATGCTTGTAAAAAGAAAAAAAGACTGAGAATGGAACTACTATAAGTTGTTTTTTCTCAAAGGAAATCTTTTCCATATTCTCAGCATATACCATTTTTGATAAACGATTAATCCTTGAAAGATTACCGTCGGATTTAGAATTAGAATTGGAAAAAGTAGAATTCAATTCAATCCGTCAAAATCGTATTCATATTCATATTCTTAGTCCTAATACGACACTGCTTGCATACATTCTTAATAATTCGTAAGGTAAGGTAAGGGGTAAACTATAAATACACGCTGGAATCCTAAATTATTATTCCGATTTTCTAAAGTGTAAAGTAAACCTCATTCTCATCAATATATTGGAAGTACTCAAGTTATTCTCATTTTTAGTCACATTCTTAGGCACAATCTTCAACTTTAATAGTCCTTTTAAAAGCCTTGTAAGGGAAGTGTTTAAATATTAATTTATGTTCTATTCTATTGTAAAGGTACCTTCAGGATTAAGAAATACAGAGACATTGTCGTTTTGGCCACTAATAAAAGCACAACTTTCAAAACACGAAGCTGAAAGATTTCTTTTACTTCATTTCGTTAGAACTGATGTGGGACGGTCAAGGGCATGGCTAAGAGCTTCACTAAATGAACACTCTCTTGAACGCTACATTCTTATTGTATTATCGTTGGATAATTTACAAGTGTATTACGAAAATTGGGCTTTCTTAAACGATCCAGAACTAAGTTCCATACTGCCGCAAACAGCTGCTGGATTGGGTTCTGTCTTGTTCGCTCTTAGTGTTGATAATCCCAATTTAGACAAAGTGGATCATATTATGGACAAAGCAGTAAGTTAAGATCGCTATTTACTATACTATTGGAAAGATATCATTTTAGACAATAAGACAGCAAATAAAAGTTTTTACAAATGGGTAGATGATTACATACTTTTAAGTGTGAATTTTGTATGCCACTAAATATGTCAGCAATTGAAATGGGAAGCATTTTGGTTCCATATTTTATTATTTACAAGGTGTATTGAAAAACAAGAGGAACGTCAGAGACAGAACACAGTATTTGTCGATACAGTCTCTATGAAAAGTCTAAAAGAAAACTATTTCGATTGTTTGGAAAAACCCCATTACCCAAGCACATAATACGGCTAGACGGTCTACGTGAATAATCGATCTCTAGGTCCGCTGTAATGGTAGGGAGGAGGTCGGTTCCGGGCTTGGGTGACAAGGTCAGAGGTTGTTTGTGCGATGCACGAGTGGAAAGGTAAATAAGGTGTCTGTAGGTGATTGACTGGTAGTACGTGAGTGCCTAAGGGAATGGTCTGCTTAGGGCATCAATTTAGTGGTGAAGCTATGAATCCTTTCAGATGGCAGCCTTTCTTTCGGCACTAACAAACAGCAATGCCAAATGTTAAGAGGAGTTTGCAACGTTCCCTCCCTACTACAGAGCTTTCAGCTAAATGTATCCATAGGGCACTTACAGTGTTTAAGGAAGTATATGTGTAAATGGCCCGCTTTTGGCTTGACGAGGAAATCAAAACCAAAGTGCATGACATACATACCAACCAACACCAAGATATTTCCTTATACTCTGGATGCCTATGGATACCTTTAGCTGAAAAGTAACTCCCATATCAAAAGATTAATTCGGTATTTATACCAAAAACTATGCTTGAAACCGTATTTACTCTAGAGGTCTACTAATGCGGTAAATTACTTTAACAATTTTTGTTTAGATATTGGAGCCAATTGCAACATCAGTGTCTGAAGTGGGTTCATTAGCTGACGAGGTAAACACACCTGGAGCGATTGCTGGACTGTCCATATCTGCTACGTCTTCTGAAGATGGTAAACCAAGAAAACCTAGGAAAAAGAAGAAAAAGGTGCCCACAAGTTTTGTGTCGTTTGATGATCGTGAATCAGGGGAATCAGATTTACATTCGTCTGCAAATTCTTCCGTCCCACCTACATGTTTTAACTCACCTATAGAAAAAGACATTCACGACAGAGAAAAATTGATAACAGAAGCTCATCGGAAATTGATGAGTACAAGTAAAGTGGAAGTTTCTGTAGAATCTGCACTAGTATCTTCGGCGAACCTGATAAATGAGAAAATGCCTGAAGCATCAGTTCTAAAAGCAACACATAGTTTATCTTTAGATGAAGCACCTAGTGGAGCGTCTCCGATTCAAATTGTAAATAGTAGAGGCAGGTTAATAGAAAAATCTCCAGGACCTCCTGATATATACTCAAATTCTGTGAAATCTGCTGATTGTCTTTCAATCTATTCTGATTGTTCAGACAGATTGGATAACATTACCATAAATGATGTTTCTCCAAGTCAACGATTGAAACCAGTAAGTACTGGATATTTTTCAGAAAAATTCGGAAATTCGACCAGTAAAGAAATATATCCAGATGAAGATTTTACGCAAGATTTGATCCCTGTTCCAATTTTTGACGCTTCTGTAGATCAACTAGTAGCTCCGCCAGATCTTCATTTGCAATTAGATGGTGAGGATTTTGCTTACTTAAATATCACAAGTCCAGCAACTCCAAGTTGTTCGTCTGAACCCAATTCTCAATCCGTATCTGTGCCAAATACTCGTGTAGAATCATGCAGTGGAAAAAATTCTGAATCAGGAAAATTAATTGGTAGTCATAATTTAAACGTTCATACAAATATGAGCTGTAGTAGGAAAGCGGAGAATATTCAATTTGATACTAACTTGAAAGCTGAAGAAAGGCTTGTAAAACTTAAAGCAGTTTTAGATCGTGAAGTCGAAATAGTTGCTACACTAAGGGCTCAGATAGCTGAGGAGAAGAGGAGTTCGAATGACAGAATTAAAATTCTTGAGGCCAAGTCAGATTCCTTACTAAAGGAAAATGAAATTCTCAAACATCAACTAAAAAAATACGTTGGAGCAGTGCAACTATTAAAAAAAGAAAGCATAAGACGAACAGGAAGCTTTGAAGAGGATGGAGACGACACGTTACTAAATTCAGTGGGAGAAAATGAAGGTTATTATTGGAACGATGGATATAGAAATTCGAATTTGTAACCTTTGCAGTTCTTCTAATATTAGGTTTTATCAATATTTTAGAATCCTCAAATGAAGCAGCGGAATATGAAAGAAAGTTAATTCAAGTTGCAGAAATGCATGGCGAATTAATGGAATTCAATTCTCATTTGCAAAGATCCTTGCAGAGAAAAGACCAAGCGATACGTCGCCTTCGAGAAGAATTGATAGACCTTAGGGGACCGTTAGCAGCTCCTTTGATAAGTACAGGGGAAGAAGAGGAAGATCATGAAACGCTTTTGGTCAATAATTCTAACAGCGGTAGCAGGAGTCGAAACAATCCAAGAAATCTAGACACCTTTGGATTGTCAAATGAACGTACTCTCATTAATATTTGGATTCCTTCTGCGTTTCTCACTGGTGCGAATAACGATTTGCATCACGTATATCAGGTAGTTTCTTCTAAACTGATACAATTTTGGATCTACAAACAAAATGCGATTAATGGAGATTATAATTTAAAATAATCGCAGTTTGCAGACCTCAGAAAGCAAGAATAAAAATTAATGCATATAGGAGTATTGAATATCTTTTCCAGAAGATTTTTCGTATTTTGAAATGTTGATAATTTCTATAAAGCACCTCAGAGACTAAAAACGTTTACCATATAATAATTTTAAAAATAATGATATAAATATAATTACTCTTATAAATAGAAGGAAGAATGATTATTTGTCTTCTGTGTTCTGTGTGCCCAATTCTGTGTAGCCGAATGCTCATTTGCTTAGAGCAGCAAGGGAGCACTTTTTAAAATTCTACTTTTGGCAATTGATACTTTTGGCAACTGTTCAATTGATAAAAATCGGAAGCTAGATTAGTTTCTGCAAATCTTGGATTTGCTTTGCGGGCTAGATTTAAGTGAACGCTCATGGGAACTGATCGGATTGTAATATTATAAATGCTTTATTTGAATTATAATTTCTTACTAAATATCTTTTAATTTCAGTTAGCAGATTTTGCCTTTGCCCCACTCTGATTTTTAGTATTTCGCCCGCATTTTTTATTTTGCCTTCTACGACAGTGTTTCCTTGCATATGCTTAGGCTGGGAAAGAGGGAATCCCGATTAGTGGATAATTATAATTAATAATTATAATTAACCTCTATACTTTATAAGTAATAATATATTATTGTGGGTATGATTTTAAGGTGTTTGTGCGCATCAAAGATACGGAATGGAATGTTTACAGAAGATACTCTCAGTTCTACAGTCTTCACAGAGATATGAAGAAGAAAGACAGCTCCATTGGTTCTTTTTACTTTCCACCGAAGAAGCATTTGGGAAACAAGGTGGCTTTTCATTAATTTTTTTATTAAATTACAATTTACACATTTGCCTGCCGTTTCCGACTTCCGTGTTTCCCAAACTTGAACTGATTCGGTGTACATGCGTTAGCGGGAGGTCTTAACATTATATATCAAACAATTAACCAATTGAAGCTCCATACAAGTTGTCATTTCTCAAAAATCAATTTGATGGCTATGTAAAGAATTTTAGAAATACCCAAGATAAATGAATGATAAAAGAAAATGAAATCCATTTATCTTGGAATCTTGGAAATATCCATGTCTGATTAATGTATACGTTACATCAATCAAATAGTCCAAAAACAAAAACCCTGAAAAGAAATTACTTAGTTTATTTGTTTTAGTTTTAGTAATTAATCAAATTCTTTCTAGCGTATTCAAAGCCATAATTCAATTCTCTTTGATAACCAGAAAAGTTTGTGTGTACTATGTAGTCTTTACGAAGTGCTTCTACTTTTCTGTCAAATTTGACCATACAGTTTCGAAAGGATTTTGTTGGGTGGAGCGGTAGAATTAAGAAAAATCATCTAAAATTTGTTCACTGTACTTTTCAGGACGCTAAGTTCGTTGATGAACGACGAAGAAAGCTACAGGAATATTTAAGAAATGTCATTAACCACACATTACAAACAAATGCTGTTCTGTCTGCCCATCCAGACAAAAATCTGCTTATATCGATTCTTCCATTCTTCGGGTAAATTATTGTTTGCCATTCTAAGTTTTTATGATTGTAATATAGGTACTAGAAATTTTGATTATTTTTTTAAATGACTAAGACCAGAATACTATTTTGCATTAGGGAGTACAACTCACAAAGTCAAAAGCCAAAGCGTGAGAGAAGCAGGAGTCGGAACCTGTTTTTCCGCCAGCCTAGTGCAACATCTCCATCCCAGCAGGGTGTTCAGCAACAGCAACAACTGCATTCCACTTCATATCCTCAGTACACAGGCCTCTAATAGTTAATGAGTGTTGGTGTGTGGTACCCAACTAACCGACACAATATATTTAGCTATCTGCTAAAAATTAGTTGCCAATAAGATGATATGTATTAATAGCTTTACTTAATTTTAAATATTTGTATTCCGCTCCGCAATGTACGCTAAAAGGTCAACAAACTATCTATATCGACTATATCCACTGTGCCACTTGTGCAGTTTTTTATAGTACAAGACACAATAAGTTTCAGTTTCAACGCGATGTTATGTAACCTATAATCTAGGTTGCTTGTTGTAAGCTGTTACTACAAAATCTGTGAAAATGTCTCTAATTTATCATCATAAACGATACCTGTAATAATGATGATCATTTTAAAATTACGTTGATATTGAAATGTCATGAAATTCATCAATGTTAAATGTGATGTGAACGAAAGTGTTATGTAACAAGCCCTTTAAAATAAAATCAATAATCTTTTTATTGAAATTTTAAAAATAATTCGCTTTAAACATTTTTAAGGTAAATAATGCAATTGTTGCATGTCTATTTCATATAATAATAGGCAGCAGCTTGAGAACTGTTTCATTAAACCACGCATTATCCATTCCCATGATAGTTGCATGGAAGTTAATCAGCAGTAACTTTTATTGTAAAACGGGTTTTTGGTTTTTATAATAAAATATGATAAAGTTGGACTCCAATTTTTGGTGGATAGGCCCCATTACCCGGCGACGAATGACGACGAATCATCTTTAAATCATTTGGGTGCTTCGAAAATTGAAAGCTACGTTACATGCCATTCTAAAATTATGAGCTTTTTACTCCAGGTTGTTTTCATGCGAAGTGATGCCAATAAGCTAAGTCGAACTTAAAATTTGGTTGTTAGTCTTTACTTTGTAGATGTGGGATTGCAAGAACTAAAGAATTTATTTATTTTATACGCTAGATTCAAATTCAAGTCACAGCACTATTACGAAGTACAACATCTGAGAATATATAATCATAAAAATACAATCCAAACTACTCTGTCGTCTGTATACAATAATGTAATTTAAAATACTATTCATATATGTATATATTATTGTAGTATAATATTATTATATAATATTATAGCAATATTCATATCTTATGTATGGAATATAAATGTATGGTCAATATAATCAAATACTTTGCTTACAACGAAATTAAGTCAAGAAATATGTCATACTACCGAAAAAGGGTTGCCCATACTCTAATACTAGCTAGGAACTAAGGCAAGAAAATCCACAAAATTGTGGTAGTGGTAATAGTAAAGCAAATGTACAGCATCAGTAATGAAACGTGGCAGACAACTAGAGCTAACATGATTTTTTACCTACGTGTGCCCAAAAAATATCGTTCTTCGATTTCATCATCTGCACTCACTTCCCTTCCCAAAAATTCTTGATACAATTCTTGTGATAGTGATGTAGCTTCAATTTGTCTTGCGTAAAGTGTAATTATTGTTTTGCAATCATTCATTTTGCTTTTACGCAGGCATCTTCGTATTTCATTACAAGGCTTAGGGCGGGATGATATTTTTTCCACCATTTGGGCTTTCACGGTCTCATTCTTGCTAATGATTTTATTGGACGGATAAATTCGTTGAGGCTTCATGGTTGTGGTCTTGTTGATATCCTTTTCGTCTTGTATCGGCATTATGCCAATTTCATCTGGTGATTTTGTAAAATATTTCTCTGGAAGAGGAATCAACTTGGTAACTCTGCGTCTTTCGGACATGATGAGAGAATGCGAGATGAGTTGTAGTAAGCTTACTTTTTAAATCCTTCAATTTAACTTAACCGTGGTCCAAAATTGTACACCTTTGTCTGGAATTCAAATATCAAAAAACCATTGGTAATATGCAACAGACATGAACTAAATGTTAGTTAGCTATCATTTCCAAAGGGTAACCTAAACTTGCAACCACATAGTGTAGTGTATTATGGAACCAACCTTTGAGATTTTTGCTCGACTTGACTTAGAATAGATGAAATGAAATCTTTCAAACTAAAGCACAAACTATAAAGGCGTGTATTTATGATCCAACGTTTTGGCCAAATTTACTTAATTATCATCGGACGCTGTATTCCAACTGCATTGAAAGTGCTGCAGCCTCTTAATTAATAAATCATTCGAAAATATTTTGCGTTTTATTTGTAGCACCTAGCAAGGAAATAGAATTCTGAATTACTTAAATCTCCTATAAATTGTAACAACAAGAATCGAGAATCCAACAAATACTTTACACATAACACACATACATGTACCTACACCTTATCTCGAATTCCTTAAATTGTGTTTCAAGAGAGATGTGAGATAAGATAAAATCCTAGAATTTTTGGTAGTCTCATAGTAGTACTTCAAGTGCAGAAAGTGTAGTATGTAAGCCTTAACCTTACAGTTCAATTCTCCTTGTAGCCAGGGTGGTCAAAGTATTTGTAACCATTAGTCATACGTTCATTACCTACTGCTTACAAGATCATGGGATGCGTGTACTTGATGTAAATGATAGCTACCTATAATATATATAATAGTTGATTGATATTAATATTGCGGTATTGGCATGTATAGAACAAACTTAACCATTCAGAACAGAATTACCAATTCCAAATCAAAATCCTCTGTGTGCCCTTCCTTTTACTTCTAGACAATATTAAGGATGAAAGATGAAAGTATGAAGTTATCGTCATGAAGAATGTAAATTATGAAGTGTAAGTCATTAGCATAAGGGTGGTAAAACCATAACGATTGTAAATATTCGAAAATACAAGAAAACTAGATTAGATATAGGTAGTTTGTTCAATATTTCATTGCTACATACATACTTCACAATAAATTTTCCAAATATACCCTTGTTTGCTATCTGGTTTGGTTGTTAGTTGGATTGGACTTCTTAGCTAATAGCATCTCCAGACAACTTAATTACATTAATTACATAGTGAGAATGCAGTTTATTTCATGATTCAGTGATTCATGATGCATCATGATGCATTTTATGTTGGGTTGTAAATTGAATTTGTTTTTGAGCTGCAATATTGACACAAAACGGCATAAAATATTATTTAGATCGCATTTAAATTTATAGGTTCAAGGTTATCCTTGGTATAGGTTAAACCTTAAACGAAGGTAACAATAATGAAATAATGAATTTGCCATTAGCACAAATTATTTCAAACATTTCGAAGATATTAATAATTTAACATATTCAATGCGGTTTATCAGAAGTAACAGTACATACAGCTTTATACAAGTATTATAAATCTTAAATAGAGCACGGTAAAGAAAGTTATGGCTATACAACTTCTTCCATCGTTAATTCAAAGCTCGCTTCTTCAGGTTCCAGAAGACTCTGGACATCATAAAACACTGCATGGATCGCAATAAGAAAACACGAGGCCCCCAATACCCAAAACAAAGCTGCACCGGCACCAACAATATAAAACACGGGCATGGAGCACAGACCAACTAAACTATATTGCTGCGCCAAAGTTAGTTCCCGTCCAAATAAAGTTGTTCGGCGATCGTGACCTTGGTTTCGGCTAAAAATCCAATAGCACATACTGAAGGAACCCATCACAGCCAAGAGCAACAATGGTGACGTTATTCTATAAATGAAAAAGAAAAATTTAGTACAGATATTACTAGGTTTAAGTATGTCAGTGTGAGGCTAATATCAGAATCACAGAATCAGGTTACCAATGACTTGAAGACTAGAAACTTAGTTGGTTATTTACACTATACTGTATATACACGCAGGATTAATGTACTTTTGATCATAACGCGTTCTTTGAAGCAGCAGCAATCAATGAACTTGAGAAATAGAAATATATAATGGGGATCACAACTGCACAGAATGTACAATGAAGCAATCTCGCAAATTATTAAAACTCATGTATAACTATTAACTAACATGTCATAAAGTTGCCGGTGCGCGGTGCCACCAGAACATATTAATCAACAAAATCAGTAATTCCCTTTGGGACATGAGTCATAAAACTGTAACGCAACGGCAGAATAACGCCCGCCATTCGTTTTGGGGGCTGTATAGATTTTTCGGCGTATTTCATTTAATTTTAAGGATAGTAAACTGCAAAATTTTTGGAGGGTCAACGTGTAAGAGCATAAAATGTGTTGCACCTTAACACTTAAAATGTAATAGAATTTAAGCACTATTTTAAAGAATGAACTTACAGGCAATACAGGAACAACCCTATGAATACAAATAAATAGTTGCTTTGAAAATATTCCACATTTTTTGCAATTCTTCTAGGAAGACGTTGAGCGGACACCGGTGATTTGAATTGAGATGAAGCGAAAAATGTGCTCCAAGGTCGTATTGTCTCTCTCCGTTTTGTCACCCATTCAGATGCAACTTGTTTTGAGAGATTCAGTTTAGGAGGAAGCTGGAACATTCCAATCTTGCCATCATTTCTGTAAATCAATAAAATTGCAAATTAAGTTTGGTCACGTACAACACATCAAAACAATAATTTATGAAATTAACTCAGGGGTTTCAAATTTCTCATGTATTTTATTGCTATCTCCTTCACCGAACAGAAAGGACAGAAAAACGTAACTTAAGGGTTATTTTACATCAAATTAGTTATATGCACTCATATTATTAGATTACAGCAATGTGCTAAATAAAATTAAAATTATTCAATTATCTCCCTGGATGACTGGATTATAAAAAGCTTTTATTTTGAATTTGAATCAGAAACGCAACTAATTATTAAAAGTAGAATGTAAGGACAGATTCATATTATAAATATCGACATGTGGAGTTTTTATTTACTTACGGCAATTTGAAACCTTGAAATATCGCCGGACCGGTTGCGGCAGCCAAACCAGATTCAATATCCTCTTGTTTCATTTCGTATACAGACGCTTTTAGTGTGCTATAGTGTTTACAAAAAACGAAAAAAATTGTCTATTATACTATTTCATAACCAATTTTCATACAATACAGAAATACTTTTGGTTTGCGACGGCAAGTTTGAGTTTGGCAAGATAGCAAGACAAAGATTATAAGCCATGCAGAAGCCACATTCACCAGATAACCTTTTTTTTATCATTCAAAAATGCTTTTAGCACCTAAAATTTTATTTTGGAATTTTGGTGAATAATCATTTTGAATTTTTATGAGGAATTTATGCTTTGAAAGCATGTCCAATGTCCATCATGCGAAAATAAATAAAACAAATAAAATATCTGCTAAGTAACCTAGCGTAATTTTTTAAATACTGTACGAAAAGGAAATACCCAACGTTATTCTATAGTAGTTATTGGCATTTTATGGACGTGAGGCAATTTTCCAAGAAATGTCATTATTCTTTCTCCAGTCTCTACCTCTAATGTAGAAGTAATAATATACAATAGCAGTAATAATGTAATATATTTTATTTATATACCACTGTTTATTTAACGGTTCTTTCTGTTAAAATAATGACCATTTGGCAGTACTTATTACTGTTTTTACTGATATTGGATGCGTATTTCTAATGTCTACAATAAATTTATGAAATATTTTGGTTTTGTTCTATTACAAGACTTAAATCCATAACGGATACAAATAAAATTTTTTAAATTACCTTTTAAAGTTTTGTATAAAATTAGGATTACAGTTATATAGTTGACACGTTGACAGTTGATAATAGTAAGAGATTTTAATTTATTGTTTACGTGTACACCACTATTACAACTATGAGATGTAATGTATTTCTCGTCAGCGAAACAAAACTTCCCGTTCCGTATCTCACTGCACAATAATTGCACTTATGTAGAGCTGGGCAATAGTCTGGCCCGCCGCCACCAATAATTGTGCCTTTCATATTATATTTTGTAGTTGTTTCGAAACCCTGTGCTTTGTGATATTAGTTCTGTTAAATAATTCCATTTAATAAGAATAGTGCATTTTCAGTAATAGGTGTGTCGATAAGTGTATTATTGCAGATATGTATGATATGTATGTACTGGTTAAAAAACCTATTGAGAATGTCACAACAATTTCTAATTATTTATTCGTTTAAATAGCAGTCACAAAGCATTGGCTATTTTTACTGGCAAGCTTAATGTATTTAAATATACATTACTCCGAGAAACTTTCTCAGCCAGGTAGGTCAAATGGTAAACGTAATGGTTGAAAAATATTAAATTATTACCAATGTTAAAAAGTGTTAAGTTAAATTATTCATCAGTTAAAAAGTGTTAAAATTATTCATTGGTTAAAAAGTGTTAAATTATTCATTAGTTAAAAAGTGTTAAATTATTCATTGGTTAAAAAGTGTTAAATTATTCATTGGTTAAAAAGTGTTAAATTATTCATTAGTTAAAAAGTGTTAAATTATTCATTGGTTAAAAAGTGTTAAATTATTCATTAGTTAAAAAGTGTTAAATTATTCATTGGTTAAAAAGTGTTTAATTACTCATTGGTTAAAAAGTGTTAAATTATCCATGGGTTAAAAATGTTAAATTATACTAAGTGTTAAATTTTTTATAAAAAGTGTTAAATTATTCATTGGTTAAAAATGTTAAATTATTATCAATGGTTAGAAGCATTATTGGTTAAAAAATGTTAAATTATTACCAATGGTTAAAAGCATTATTGGTTAAAAAATGTTAAATTATTATCATTGCCTAAAAACTGTTTATTGCTATTTGTTAAATTTGTTTCAGAAAATGTTAAAAATTATTACCATTGAGTTTACGGTTTCCCAAAAGTTTTACGTCTTCATCTGAACTGAACTGAAGCCGAGCTTTGAACATTTGTTAGCAAGGGTGTCTATTTTTCTGCTACTATGTCACCGCACACAAGACGTGGAACTAAAGCTTTATGACATCAAATATCAAATTGCATGACGAAGACGATAGACAATTTTCTGGCTGGTTTCATCCCGGGGCTTCTTTGACGTCTATATCATTTCTCTTTATGCAATTCTTACGTTGTAATATCAAGGATTAGAATAACAAGGAAGAGAAATCCCCAATTTAATATTGAAAAGTTCCCGATTTATATCTTTAATAACTTCATTAGATAAACAAAATGCAAATCCAAGGTTCAATTCCCATTCACGTCTTTTTTAAATTACTTTTTACTCAAAGCCAATGTGTGTCTATAGTTATTGGGATTTTGCTCAAAGCTTAATAAATTAAAAATTCAACACGCCAATTAAGCATTTTTTTGCAAATGAAACGGAGACTCTACATGATTACATTTGCATTTATTTATCTAATTTTAAAGGACTTAATTTTAAAGCGGCTTAAAAACAGTGTAAATTGTCTTAACACGCCTAAAAAATTCAATCAAAATAGTCAATCAAAAAATGTTAAATACTAGAAATATTGTTTGTTATTCAGGTTTCATAGCGAAAACAAAAATCTTGTAAACTCATTGGACTTTCGACAGCTTGTTCCAGAATAACTAATGAAATAAGAATATGAATTTGCGCTTTCTCTAATGGACCTTTTGGAACATGATAAATGAAAATTAAAACTTCAATCGACAAAACAAACTAGTTTATTGGAAAGGTTTCCCGAAGAAGGGAATCAAGTTTTTGCTTAAAAAATATTGAGAGAGAGAGTTGTAATAATATTTTTCCCTCATAAATCTTCAAATACAAAAATTTTATTGTAACTGCCTTTCTATAGCACACATTATTCAAATATCTACGCCCAGCTTGGATTAGCAATTTTTAGTAATTAAAATGTTTCCTTTTCTTCAAAAGTAGTCATTTAATATTAAGTCTCCCAGCCCCCAGATATATACATGTAGGTAGGGTCAGGCACGTATCCAGAAAAATCATCATGGTGGGGCTTAACGATATATATTCCAAAAAGTGCTAACTCGCGCGAAGCGCGAAAATTTTTTGGTATTTCGATGAAAAATTTCCCATTTTTCAAGAATTTAGGTGGGGCTTCAGCCCCAAAGCCACCCCCCTAGATGCGTGCCTGTGTAGGGTACGGATTTACGGAAATCGACATCCTTCTAAATGAATAAATAAATGTCGTTTCTTTGTTTACGAAATCGCTAATTGTTAATGAAGTAGGTACAATAATTTTTCAAACGTATATAAGTAGTTCAAAAGTCATATATCATATATTATAAACCAATAACACTGGGGTAAGCATCGACAGTGAAATAGAGTGGAAATAGTGATATTGGACAAAATGGAAATAGTGAACATGAATTGTGGAAATGAGAAATCAAAAGTACATTTATGAACGACTATGATATGAGGTAATGAGGTTTGTTAATGTTTTTAGAACTGAAAATATACACATAAGAAAATAAGCGAAGAAAACTGTTCTAATCCCAAATTATTACTGATTATTACATGGGCAAAAATTATTACAGTATTTTTGCAAAAGCTACTTCAAAATGAAGCATTTCGCATGTCTTTGTTACTTCTACTTCAAGGTCAGGTACACCATTAGTATTAATTTTAATTAACCTGCAATATTCAATTTATACAAGAATAAGAAGTACAAAATAAGCAAATAAGGTAGTAAATATATATTTACAAAGTTTTGCAATAATTATATTTTGATGTGTTACTCTTTTTTGAATGTTGTTTTGAATTTTTGAATCAAAGAATTGTTTAGATAAAGAAACGGAGAATTATTGGTAAACGGCGGAGGTAGTTTTTCAATTAAATTATTACACATGACACATGAGTACCGTAATATATCCTACAGAGGATTTATGGAATAAGATAGTTTTCAAGATTAAGAGGAAAATATATTGTAGAAAATGTAGCTAAAAATTAATCTTGACAGAGAGCATTAATATTTAAGGAAGTCGGCAAAACAATTTGTGCAACTAAAAGGGGGAACGGTACTGTTAAAATTTAAAATACGTATTTACATCAACATAATCAACACAAGGTAAATGTGTACTAATTTACTTATATGCCAATGTAAACCAATTTTACTCACCTGGCATTTTAAAAAAAGGTACTAAAGTTTATAGGTCTTTAAAAAATGTTCGTTAAATATTTGTCTCTCACCTTTCGCTCACCATTATAGTAGTAAACTCTTCAAGGAAAAAGTCATGATTTTTAGAGGTATGTACATTACACGACATTACATTTCTGAGATGTCGGGTAGATTTCACCTAGGTACAACAGCCAAAATTTTTGATCAAGTTTATCAATACCTTTTTAAGCGTATTTCTGGTTAAATGAGGTTTACCAATTTCATAACCGTAAAATGCCTGTCTGTTTATCAGCCGAAAAGTCAGTCAAACAAAAAAAATTATATTACAATCACTATTTATATCAACTATAAAACGTCATATGGCCGCCCTTGGCGATGAAGCTCATTGTGGAACTCCAAGTTATCTCTGCCAAGTTCATCCATCAATACGACTGGTTGTCTGTCCTGCGAAAAACTTTGTATCTTTGAAGATGTATAGCTGCGGATGAGTTGCTAAATTTAAAAAAAGTCTGTTTATTAGTGATGTGCACTCGTACAGTATAGGTATTTTTGAATAGTATATCATTTATCCAGTATTAGCATTTTCAAATAGAATATATAGCTGCCTTTGTTTTATTTTTGTCATAAATGTTATTCTGGATATCCAGCATCCACAGATATATGTCGTAGGCATAGAGAGGACGAAGGCTTTGAGATTCAAAGACTATATAGTCATTGAAGCTACGATTTCAAAAACTAGTTTTTCAGAGTACGCCATTCCAGTCATTAAGAGGACGGATAATAATCATTCGTTTACCATGTGTACTGCATAGTTAATGACAAAGAGGACAACCTTTTATTAATCACAACATTATTTATATATTATTAATTTTAAAGAAAATGTAATTTATGTATTACATTAACAGAAAAGTATATAAGGTTTAATTTTGAGGATAGATAATATTTGGAGATATCGGTACGTATAGAAAGGTATCCTAGTAATGGTAATGACCCTATTGCATCGTAACCCTAAGAAGGCTGACGTCAATACGATACGAGGTATTATAGGATTTCAAGGAATGACAAAATGGGAAGCACTATCATTGGAAATTCAGTTCAAATCTAACCACAATGGAGATCCCCTCATATTTTAAAGACTACGTTGTGCGAAATAGTGATCAGTTTCCAATAGATTGTGATTACGCGGAGATAAAAGCAATTCTGAAAAAGGGGAAAATATAGAAAATGTGACTATCTCTGAATCGTAATACTACAGCTGCTTCTATCTGCGATTACTACGTATACTTAAATTATTTTATGACTTTTTTATGACTAACTTTTTATGCTAATGCAATTCATAACTATTAATTATAATAATTATAATAATAATTATAATAATTATAATAATTAATAATATATAAATAATGTTGTGATTAATAAAAGGTTGTCCTCTTTGTCATTAACTATGCAGTACACATGGTAAACGAATGATTATTATCCGTCCTCTTAATGACCGGAATGGCGTACTCTGAAAAACTAGTTTTTGAAATCGTGGCTTCAATTACTAGTCTTTGAACCTCAAAGCCTTGGTCCTCTCCATGCCTACGACATATAAATATACTACACTACTACTATGCATCATAGAAAAGATCAAAATGGTTACCTCTTGTAATTTTGTTTTTCTCCAATAGTGGACGGCTCCTACAGCTAAAACGGCTGTAATCATCGTAAATAAGGCAATTATTGTGTATAAACCGGCGTTACTTCCTTGTGGTCTATAAAAGGCTTCCTCCTCCCCTACAAAAATTATTTTAGTGAATATACTTGGACAGGACTTCTGATAGTTATTGCTGTTGTAGTCGGAGACATCAATTGCAATTAATATCTTACATTCTACTGGTAGAAGAGAAAAGGAAACTCCATATCCTGTTTCATTAATGGCAGTAGAACAAGCAAAAAATTGCGGAAATTTGTCCAACAATGAAGAAGTTCGTCTTATTGAAAATCCCTTCTTTGGATTGTAGTTTACAGATTTATCATCGCTTATTTCGGTATATTTGCCCTATAATTAAGAATTTTACTGTATAACTTCAAGAACTCAACCTCTTGAAAAAACAGTTGTCTCCTTTCGTGCGAAGTTTTGTCGAGGCTTATTATCGAAAAAATTATAACAGACAAACAAACCTTGCTCAAACAAAACAAGTAAATTATAAATAGCTCCCAAAGTGCTTGTATATATAAAAAAGAAATTTAAAGGAAGGAGGAATTTTTACCGTATCTTCTTGATGATATAGATGTACACGAACATTCGGTTCCGAGACACGGCATGGCAGGGTGACCCAGTTGTCCAATGTTCTAACTGCGACATTCCTGTGCTGTCCATGTCCAATTACAGGCATTGTCCCGTCTCCACTGGAAAATACGTACACGGACGACAAAACTTTTTCTTTATCGTTATGCATTTTTCTACAGCTATAGTTTCCAGTCGATTCCGTGACATTAGTTGAAATTTGAATAGTCGATTGAAAAGATAATGCAGCACTTTTTGCAGTACTTTCTTTAATAAACTTGAATGTCGAATTGATCTAAATTAAATGAGATGTTTGTTACCAACTTGTGCACTCTAAAGACATAATTTTACATTTGAGATGATTAAATGTATCTTACATTATCATAAACACAATGAGTTCCAGATTAGTACTTATTGTTAGTTATTTTACTTACCAATTGATTTTCAAAGAACCAATCAACTGGGAACCGAGAGGAACAGTCCAAACGAATGTACTTAATCGGCTCTCGAACAGTAACAGTGGTGTCCGTAACAATGTGAGGCACTCGAATCTTCTTTGAAGAGGAGTCCCCAAATCTATACATAGCTATTTCAGACTTCATGGCGCTCTTTGAATCTCCATTCGTCTTGAGCAGGTTTGAAGAATTTCCAAGAGGGACATAATCTAATTTACAATCAATGTATTAAAGTGGTCCTAAGTTTGTTTTTCCTACTTGAATTGAATTGAATTTATTTCAGATAATACCCTCTACTGAGGTCGTTACACGTATCAGATTAAAAAAATGAAAATTCTACTCACATTATTAACCATAATATACTATACTAAAAAGGTTTTACTTCCATGAATATTAAAAGCAGGAAAGGAAAATTAGCTTGAAATGACTACTTACTTTCAAATTGTATATCCATTGAATTGTTTCTCCATTCAGTAGTATTCCATAGCGGTGCAAAGCAAAATAATTTTTTGATATCTCTGTCCATGACATTAATGTAACTGGCTCTGTAGATCTTCAGCTTGTCTTGTCCCATCGACTCATTTTTCAATTCTGGAAAAAAATCATTGTCAGAAAAGATGGATAGGAAAATGTTTTATTGAAATTATTCTTGTCATTATTTTCCCAGATTACTGATGGCGATGACGCTTCAAAACGCATGGCTACATGCAATTTCATGTCGAAATAAAAATTTTGCGCTCCAAAAATGCTTAGATGGGAAATGAAATTATTTTGATTTTTTGGCATGAAAGCGTTTCATAAGTAGGCAAAGTAGGAATAAATGCAGATACTTACTTGATTCCAAATAGCTTATAGAGCCATTTTCATAGCCAAAGGCCCATTTCAATTCAGGGGTGAATAAATAGCCAACAGCTTCACATGTAAATAACATGGTGTCTCCCAAGAATATTCTGGGTTCTGCGCTTCTTATGCGTATTTGGTCATCAGTAGGAATCATGTTATTAAAATCTAAGTATAAAACAAGTTCACAAGATTATTAGCCAAAGAATTAAAAATGCAACAAAGACAGAATAATTATTTTCTTTACTCATAGAGGTAAGCCCTGCATAAACTGGTAGTACTCTTGAATATTGATCTACTGAACATTTGAGAAATCCTGATGTCATTTCTGATAGAATTACTGTTGCTCCCGTAATGTCGTCAGTGCCTCCTTTTTCGAAATGATGAAAAGTCTCCTAAAGCGAAAACAGGAAAAACAACAGGTATAGTTTTGTGCATTAATGCCCAATTTAACATTGGAAAAGCTGACGGTTAAATCGTAAATAACATCAACATTAAGTAAATAAATGTAAATATAATAATGTAGAAAGGATCTCCATTTCATTAGCTAGAGACTTTTTGATTTACTATACAATGAAATACCACTTTCTAATTAGTGCACCATATTTACCAAAATAATGCTCCGTACGGAATAATTCTCCAATGGAGAATTATTCCGAATATCCTAAATTTATGGTCTTTGAAGGTAATAATTCTCCAGGTCGAAATAATCCTTCACCTTTATTTATTATGGATTTACTGTACTTATAATGTAAAACGTGCGATATATTAATGAGATAAACTAATAAGACGAAGAGATAGTGGTCAATAACCATGCTCCATCGACAACGTAATACTCCTCTACCTACTACCTCTGATGGCATTCTTATCGCTTCTGACGGCGAGCTTATGGACATCAACGAATAATATTCAACTATTCCTATTAATTTTTATCTATAATTACATATTCAGTAATTGACTAAGTAAATCAATCATGTATGGAAACAATAAAGTTTCGCATCAAAATAATCCTCCATTGGAAGTTTATTGTGCACATTGCGCTGCCAAAAAGAAACAATAAAGACACGGAGCATTAATTCGGTAAATACGGTAATTTAATTTCAGGTAAAATTACCTCTTTCAGGGCAGGTGACATGATCTGACATTCGATTGGATTTTTGCATGGCAAAAACACTGTTTTAGTTTCAAGTCCAAAAGAATTGTTGCAGTGAAAACGACCATATTGGCTTTTAACAGTGGTGAAATACAGGAATTTAATATCTTCATTACTGTAACGCATGGCGCGGTTATAATTTTCCCAATCCCCTAATACAATACGTGTACAAAAAATGTCAAGAAACACAATACGCTAAATCATGTTAGAAATTTTTTTATGCATAATGTATGTATATATTATGTTCGTATGCAGCAAACGACTTACGCGGAACGGGATCCCAGCCACAATTGCACACTTTTGCTGTTTCAAAATTCCATGTATGGAAAATCCTAGAATCCTTATTTTTGTTGACGGCAACGCAAGACACTTCCCCAGAAGAATCATTGCCTGTTGCTTTTAAAATTAATTTAGCCACGAAGGTATACTTGTTATTAGACACATAACCCATCTGTTCATGTTTGATTCCTCCATCGGTTAACTTTGAAGTATCAAATGCTATTTGTTCATTCGATGAACACATCAATGTTAAGCTTCCGTCTTTGAAATTCACATACTTCTCAGCCGGCTCCACTGCAAAACCTGTAGGTCACCATAAAATTATCAATTCAGGAATTTGCACTACACAAGATAAAACTCATTTAACGAAGTGAATTCTGCCAATTACTTGGTTCTTCTTTGAAGTTAATAAGAACTTCTTCTGATTTCCCATTATATCTTCCATGACATTTAAAGTGTCCAGTTCCAGATATGTACTTTTTCATGAGAAAACCAACTTTTGGATCATAATTAATTGCATCTGAGCTTGTTGATACATTTGACTCCAAACCTTTCTGGATTGTAAAAGAAAAGATATATCAATAACATTTTAAACCATTGCACCAATAACATAAGTAATTAATTAATATGATTTAGCTCTTTCAGGAAATTCACAAAATACAATTTTAAACGACTTCAATTATAGTTTGAATGACTTGAAAAAACTTTTACAAAATAGCAATATTGTCGACCACTGTAAAAGATAATGTTTTCGACCACTGTAAAAATAGAGTCTAATATTAATTTTTCCCACTGTAAAAATAGAGTCTAATATTTTTCCCACTGTAAAAATAGAGTCTAATATTTTTCCCACTGTAAAAATAGAGTCTAATATTTTTCCCACTGTAAAAATAGAGTAATATTTTTCAAACTGTAAAAGAAATGTAATATTTTGAACCTTGAAAATAGAAAAAGTACTGATCTTTGTAAAAATGAAATTTTAAGTATCGTGTGAAAACTAATATAATGACAACTATAGGTAAATATTATTTTAAATTTAGAAAACATACTTCATCTAATTTGACAAGACTGGCATGAAAGTCTTCTACATTGGATGGGCACGGGATGATATAGTCACCTTCTTTGGTTCTACGAACGGTTGTGTTCAGTCTACTTTTAGTGTTGAAAATTCTGCCAACTTTGTCATCTAGTACAAATACATTTTCCAATGGGAAAAATCATGTAATCGTTCAAATCGATATAAAATAAAAGCTTACCATAAATAAATTTGTACAGGGAAGTGGATTTGCTCTTATCAGCTACACTCCGACATGTGTAATTTCCTGTTTTGCCAGCAACCACGTGATGGTTAACATTAGAGAAAATTGGCCACACTGGAGTTATTGGGTTAAGTGTGACAGTGTAGCAGGCGGTAGAATTATCCTGAGGACCCTTTGTAATTAATTTACTTTTAACTTTCGTCCATGTGGCCTAAATAGTAAACCAAGTAAGTCGAATTAATTCATCAGCTCCATAAATACTTATATAGTCTTCATTATACTATATATTATGTGAAAAATAGGCAATAAAATCATTTTTAAGATGCTAATAGATACTCTTTTTAATAGCTACATGCTTAATAAAGTATTCTGTAAAAACAACATTGAAAATAATCCCAAATAGGGTATTAGATTAGCCAACCATGGAATTAATAAATATTTACCTGATTGCCAGCAAAAACCCATTCTACGGGATAAGATGCTTTGCAGTCTAAACTCCATTGACTTCCTATTTGTGACAACCCTATTTCGGTATAGTGAGTTCTAAAACTTGACTGAGTAGTTACTGGAACTCCAGGGCTAATTTTTGGGGCTTCGTTTTCTCCTGGACAAGCGTTAACCCCATTGGCGATTTTAAATATCAGAGCCAACAAAATTCCACAACACAGATACATTTCTGTACAGAATGTGAAGCAAACTAGCCTGGACAAGGAAAATTAGTTATCAGAGACACAATATAATTATTATTCCATTGTAACCTTATGTATCAACACCCTTGCAATGCAATGCACATTCACGATCTGCAAAACACGAAGCTGTTGAGTAGCCTGCCTCAGCTATCTCGTTTTGCTCTTTCTTTTCAATATTGAATTGATATTTGTCTCACATCCAGACAAACAATAATATCAGTTTTGCATTGCTTAGAAGATCAGTATAGCTGATGCCTACACAGATTTCGGTATTCATAAATTGCACGTGTAAAGTGTAAATCGACCTACCGTTAACCTTTTGAACCAAAGGAAGAAACCAGTAAACTTTTACTTTAATGATTATTTCAAATCACTCCGGCTGCGGCTTACACTGAAATATTGTAAAATGCAAATTCGTATAGCAATTCATTGAACATTATAGCATTCCGATAGTTACATAAAATGTATTTGCACCTTGCATCTGTAAAATGATTTGTGATAATATATAGTGCATAGCGTATATGATGGAATGTAGTGTGCTTACGTGTTGGGATTATTGGAGACGGATTGATGAAACACGGAACTTTGTTCAGTTCTCCTCTCTCACACTCAGCAGCCCCACCGCTAATGAAAACAGCAGCCAGCACTCAGGGAATTTGAGCACAATGAAGATTTGAAGGTCTTTAAATCGAGGAACTATAATAATTCTTATGTTGAGAAAATTTTTGCGGTTGTTGATACTGCTGTTTGCTTTGGTGTATGTACTTAGAATTCCATGTAAAACAAGCGAAGCATCTTCTTTGCATTCACTTCACTTATGGAAATCGTCTCTCAATGGACTGCTTCGTTTGTTCTTTGTGTTATCTGTACTTTGATCCTACGTGTCTTCTTTTTCTGCTCTTATATCTACATGTGTAAAATACACGTAGGTGAACATGCATTTACTTATGCAGAAGTACATCAATGTTCTTTACATGTTGTAGTTACAATTCAATTCTAATTCTAACACAATGAAAATGAAAAACAAATGGTGAACTGTTATCAACTTAATATTACTATACAAGTAATATGTACCTATTTGGAAAAATACCACCAAATGACTAATGACTAGTTAAATTATAATATTATTAGCAAGGGCAAGGATGATGTTTGTGAGTAAGATTTTTGTAAATGATATGTGCTAGTATTTAGATTAGAACGCAATTAATATACAATATACGATTGCAGCCCTTATAAACTTGGCGAATTAATAGTTTTAATAGTGAATGCTACTAACTATACAGTCTGCGTTCATTGTGAATCATAATTCAATTCAAAAATTATATACCTAGAAGCCATAATTGCTGTAGTGTTAGTGCCAAGTTTTTTATTGTTGCTATTAACTAGGTACGTAGTATTACTATTAGGTATTAATTGCTCGCAACTATTGTATATTGTATAGTAGTGCATGCAATTTTCAGTACTTGCAAGTACGTAATTGAATGTAGGTATTAAAATTTTCCATTAATCATTGCACTGTTAATGCATTTCTATGTAACATGTATCAGTACTACATAACACCTTTGTATTTATTCCCTTTTCTACTCTATGCGCTTGACTGCTTGAATAAACTTAACAATGCATATTTGAGATGATTTTTTCTTAATGGAATACAAACCTCTTTATAACCACTAGAACAGCTTAAAGAGGGGCATGTACACTAAGCAAGGCAGTATGTGAAGGTATTTTGCATTATTGCAGGACAAAAAATTCACTAAGTCGATTGGACTGGACGAACTGTGATGTGAATACATGACAATGGATTAAGCAAAAAAGCATCAAGGCAGTGAGTTCATTTTACTCTTGTTCATCAAGCTCGAGCTCAAAACAACTCAGAAGTAAAAGTGAAGTAGTCAATTCTGCATTAAAATACAATGCATTGTATTATTGTACTTTTGCATTGCTAAAACTTGAGCATGAGCACCCGTAGCAGAAATCCAATATTACATATTATGACTATGAGAATATTACATTTGCTGCAATTGAAAATTTTCATGAGTACCTGATGGCCTGATACGGGTATAGCCTGGACGGAATAACCAGAATATTCTTTGGGACATGAGAATTAATTCTATTACAATCCGACAATTAGAAATGTTAAGGAAACTTAACATTTATATATATTAACAATTTAAAGATTAAGGAAATCCATTGCAGTAAAGAACACTAATACTACTCGATACCTCGGGAAATTTTATCCTTATACCAATCTTATTCCCGACCTGTCCAGCAAGGATTAGAACCCATATGACCTTCTATTGCTTCTATATAGCAAGAATAGAATATGAATATATAAACCACTAAGCCTCAATAAAGGCCACTTATAAATTGTCGCATTAGCTATATATTATTGAGCATTATCAGTAATAAGGTATTTAACACTTCCCCACAAACGGGTACTTATTCCAATGGGACTTACGAGAACAAGGGTAAGGGAGGGTCACGGTCTTATTTTGCATTACAGAACTGCAGGCTCTGTAAACAACTTCTTAGAACCAACTTTCCTTTGTCATCCTTATGTACATTGAATTGTTATCTCCATTGTTATGAATATTGGCCTATTTCTTATTGCAAAGTTTGTTTGGCTTAGTACCAACTCCCGTACTGATTTTGTATCTACAGTGTTTTGAATATTTTATTATATAACCTACTAATAAAACAACTATATACTACAACAGTTTTTCCATCCTCTCCGATCATAAATCAAAATATATAAATTGGCAATGCCTTGTTTGCCGACTTTTGCGCACCTGGGGACGTGTGCAGGATAGTATGACACAATAATGCACATGTTTCCCAATTATATTTTCATTTAAAAATTGTAATAATAATAATTAAGCGAAATATGAAAAAGCACCAAGCTGCAGCTTAAATGAAGACAGACAACAACAAAAACGAAACTTGCTCTCTTCATCATGCACGGTTTGCAAAATAGTTACCTATGCGAATATATCTTTATTCTTCATTTTCTTGTGCTTGCTTGCAATATAATATAGCAAATATCATTTCAACGTCAAGATTCATGGACTTGATTTGACCTTAACGATTATCTCCAGTTAATGCAGAAGAGTAGAAGTAAAGAAACGCTTTCAGTTAGATTCAATTCTTTTTATGATAAGGCAGATCAGAAACCGGTTTACTGAAAAAATATGCATCCTCAGTTGTTATTCTACAAACGAATTAATGTCATACTAATTAGTCAATTTAACCCATCCAAATCGACTTAGGGCATATACTCTTCAGGCGTAACAGGGAAGAGCACTTCTGCCCTGCCATAAAAGTCTTTAAAGGCACACTATACTTTTCTCCAGAAGAAATGCAATACTTAATTGCCAGCGAAATACAGAAGGCAATCCAGATTTGACCTAGTTGATATACAGTGAGTCTAATTTAAGATTCCGATTTGTTTTGTTTGCTAAATGTCCCTAGGAATTCACCTAAACTGAGAACTTTTTATTTAGGTAAATATGCTTATATTAAGTTTATAATTTAATTCGCAGCTTAAAGTTTGCTGTGAGCTGAGATCGAATACACTGTTCCAGCCATTGATATTTTAAAGGCGTCTTATGAAACCTCCTTTGTTCACAGCAAACAAAAGCCCTAAATAAAAGTTAGCACTCCCAAATTTCAGCTACATAATAGCTGGATTGTCTCGCCAACTCTTATAATATATATTGCTAAAAAGCTCTTGGACAATAATGGATGAGTTTCTACTTTCGTATTCAACGAACGCTACTGTTTTTTGAGCCAACTTCAATGTCATTTTTACTTACACGATTAAGCAAGTGATTATTATGTAATAAATATATATCGACTGCTAACTCATTGTTCAAGTTTTTATAAAAAATTTCTTTGGATTCTTAGAGGTAATCTTGATCCTATTACTGAAGCAAATGTTCAGTCCCAATAATCCCAAACTAGTTTTGTTTAGAGCTTCTTACAACATAGCCCCACTGGACTTCAAACCCACTTTTATAGACAGGGATTCTTCTGGACGGATGAACTACAGTGTTTGTACCCGTGGCCTTGAAAAGGTATTGACCCCAGCCTCTATTACGTGATCAGTTTACATTTATATGTATTTATTTTCTATTTTAACCAATGGAAAGATCGCTTCTCTTACCTCTTATCATTTGTGCCTAAGGACAGGAGTGGTTAGTAAACTGATTCTTGAAGATAACAAAGCAATACTGATTCAGGCTTCCAAAGTAGCAAACCTTAGTAGAGAATGACTTTTACACTTAAGATTTGCGACTTTGGAACCCGATTGAATACTCTTTCAAGTGGTGTAATGTTAAATTCTAAAATTGCAATTCTAAATTCTAAAATTGTAATGTTAAATGACTGTATTTGGCCACGGACTGACTGACCACGGTACCTAAGTTGAAATTCAATGAAATTTATTCAATTGATTTCTGATAGGGTATTTGTATGTAGACGTATACAGACAGGCTTTAAACTTACATGCTAATCGTTTGGCACCTGGACCTGACCTGGGATGACTATTCTGCTTTGAGTATTTAATGGCAAATGAATACATAGCTAAATTTATCAATTAACTATGGAACTGGCACTTATCTTTTTATTTATCATTTATTATTATAGACATTATGAATTTTAGGCTAGGGCCTAGGGCGCATGATTTTCAGAAATGACTTTCTAATAGAAAATTTTGACTTCTCTCTCATACATTGACTACACTTTACTCTTCCCAGTCCTAACTGATACCTATGTCTGTGACATGAGAGTGTCACAGTATTAGTTCTTGGTATTGTTCACCAATTGCTTGGAATTTGACAGTATTGATGATAGACTACTATTTTACTGCAGTTTTGATTAGCCATTTCAGCAATGCCATGAAATCTAGCATACTATCTTCTAAGAAATTTTATAATTTTTATCATCATCATTATTATGCCTAGAAATTGACAATATAAACTTAATGCGTGAGCTTGCCTGAATTATTTGTAAAACTGTTTATGTAGACGGATAGTTATAATGAGTATATATGTTTTATAGAATCAAATTTGCAGCAAGAGGACCTTCCATACAAAGAGAAATGAGTGATGACGTGATGAGACTACAGTACAATAATACACTAAATGTTACCAATACAATATCAAGCTTTCAAAGAAAATGTTTATGTACATGGGTGATTACTACAATGTCATACATTTGTATGTTGACAATGCAATCGCTGTTCTTGTACTAACACTAACAAAATATGCATTCAACCAAATCGGTCAATAACAATTCACTCAAGATATTTGAAAATGGGGAAAGGTCATGAAATCGAAGACATTAGATTTCTCATGCAAGTGCTAAAATCCGTCCAAAAGTGAAAGTCATGTCAAAAAACTATGTTGACCATGTTTGCAGATCTTTACACTATATTGAAAGGGAATATTTTTAAATATACTGGGAGCGTGCAACAAACTCTTTGTTCTTAATTCATAACCGTATACTTAGTTACCTAGTACAACTGTAGAAAACTGCAGAACAATAGAACGTAACAAAAATTCTTACCCATTGTTACGAATCAAGAGATGTCAGCTTAGTAGTTAACTGAAGTCAACTTTATTTTATAAATATGCATAATGTAAAAATCAAAAGCACAAGGAAATATCTTTTAACGGGATACCTTTGATACCTAACTGGAGCATCTGCAAATTGTAGATATGCTTAGGTTTGGAATATTTTTTAAACCCATGGTATAGACGAATGTCATCAAATAATATACCCAGGCTACAATGTGAGAATGTGCAAACGTAAAATATTACGTTGCATAAATAATGTCATTGTCATAATTACGGATACTGTTAAATTGCAGACATTGTCACTTACCCTAAACTGATATACCTAACCAAATAAACAATATTATATTTCAGTTTGCATACCGTTTTCAGGTCGTGGCGAAAAAGTTTTTCAAGTTCATATTTATCAACCTATGAGTTAGATAATTCATTTAGATTAAAAAGGGGATATTTTCTTCAACTAAATTAGAAGCCAATTTTATTCAACGACTCTTAATTGATCATAAAATAGAAAGTGGATTTTTTAATTTTGTGTTGGAAATTAAGTAACTGGATCCTTTTATGTTGATACTACTTCATATTA
Organism: Yoshiicerus persimilis; assembly: GCA_020352615.2. Classification (NCBI taxonomy): domain Eukaryota; kingdom Metazoa; phylum Arthropoda; class Collembola; order Entomobryomorpha; family Tomoceridae; genus Yoshiicerus; species Yoshiicerus persimilis. Next base: position 43,442,088 of record CM036940.2, read on the forward strand.
TGCCCATTATGCATTAACCATTTTCCTATTTTCTTCCGAGAGGCATTTTCACTAAAACTCACTTGGCCTGGTAAACTTCACATGCATTTAGTATTTGTTGGCATAAACAACCACAGAATGTCAATATATTATACTGACTCTGCAGCTCTACTACAATTAAGGGTAAATCACAGCAAATACACTATCAGGGCATTTAAAAATACTTGTTGTGCCATGTCTTAGGAACTATTAAAAACGACTCGCTCTCTATACCTTCATTTTTAGCAAAAACTTACGTTGCAACAACCATGTGAAAATATTTGCAAAATGACGCACACATTGCAGTGCGGCAAACAATAAAAGTTGAAGCCAAAGTAAATAATGTGACTACCCATAAAAGTTAAAAAGAATCATAAAAAATTTACTTGCCATTCTCACAACTTGCTTACAGTTAATATTGATTATCAATGCTTCATTCAATCAAGATTCATTAAATGCGTTTGTTTTAACACAGTATACAGGTACGTTCATACTATTACAAAACAAATTGTAAAGGCTACAATACAACTACGGTTTATTCTGTAAAGTCCGGACCATGCAATACGTTTGCAGAATACTTCGGTTGTTTAACGGTTGAGGACCTCTGTAGTTATTTTGCAGGAGATGCCCATTGTGGAACTTCAAGTGCCGGAATTCATTCATCTAAATGCCAAACACAGACCGAAATTGATGAACAGACCTATACAATTTCTACCCCAAGCATAAACACAAAGTTCAGGAGAATACTTTATAGACGAGTTTCGAGTATCAGAAGACACCTACTTACGGGTAGGGGCACTAAGTTTTCTGCCTACGATTGCATGTGTTTAGCCCATTCCCACAAAATACACAATCGGGCTAAACACATGCAATCGTCAGCAGAAGACCTAGTACCCCTACCTTAAGTAGGTGTCTTCTGATACTCGAAACTCGTCTAATAGACTCGTCTAATGCTAATTGAAAAGTATTTCGTACCTGTCGAGTAGACACTGACAGAGGAGTTTTAAAAACAGTCCAAAACACATTTTGATTGCAGCAAGGTGTGGTTAACGATCCAGCGTAGTTAAAAATTTCGGATTGGGAAGGAATCAAATCACGTATTTTAAGATCAGATCCTTGGCTTGGAATGTCAGCTTCCTGAACGTCGTATAACAGATTTATTATGCTTTGCAGAGCATTGTTATCAGCGTCGGCATCGTTCTCGACTTGAAAGAAAATTCCAAGAACGGCTACAGAAGATGGATCATCGCTGGATAAAGCATGATCTAAATCCGCATATTGAGTGCTATGGTGCACAATGTGTAATTCCATAGCAAAACTGTATAAAAAATGTTTTTTACAATTTTAATTAAAACATCATAGGCTATTTTATAAAAATAGGAAAAAAGGAAGCTGTTAATTGTAATGCTAGGCATTGCACAAAAATTAGTAAAGAGTAAAGACAAGTGGATAAGCGGTGGATTGGCATTTTGGCAATAAGGCTTAATTCTTTAATGACACTACATTACTAAGAGAAAGAGAAAGAACGAAGAAAAGTAATTAAGATTACAGTCTTTATTTTAATATCCTCATACCGCATTTACCGAATTAATGCCCCTTGGCTATCATTGTTTCAATTTGATTTTTTCTCATTTAAAGCTCGCATTAAGACCCCATGGGGCCCTTAAAACGGCGAGGGCTTTTATTGTTTTAACGAATTTATTTAACAGTCAAAATCAATTGTACACGTTACAAATATATCAAATATTATAGTCAGATGACAAAGATGTATGAAATGTGAATTAGTATCAATTTTCATTGGTAATAAAATAGGTAATTTCCATCAATCCGCGTCTAATTCCATTAATTCATCATCAGAAGAAACAATAACGTCATCACATAATATATTTTACCATTTGTCTAATCTCTCGATAACAGCAAATACAGTTATGTAGCTAGAATAAGTACACATCACGGTGCTTCTAAACTCAAAGTATATATTTTGGTAGGGGCTCTTATTTCGAACGAGAGTTTTATAGTTTGGTGAGTCTTTTTAATCATGTTTGGTCGTAATAAGACCCCCTCGGGGCCCTTAATACGGAAGGGCCCATTAATTCGGTAAATACTGTATATACTGAATACCATAAATTGTAATACCAAATATACCTGACGTTTTGAACTACTGGAATGTAGGTACTGGAACAATTGGTTCTTAACTCTGGCTGCTATCAATAAGTAATGTGTAAAAAAAGTAATGTTTTTTCAAAACAAATTACAAAGGGGCAAAATTAGAGACAATAATAAAATGTAGTAAAAGTATAACATTTTGGTAAATAGAACGAATAACTGGTAGATGATGAAATGACATGTCGATTTTCCATTTATTATTATGCAGTCTTATTATATGTGTGACCTGCCATACCTAATTTATATATATTATATCAGCAATGATAATAATTTAATTAATTGTACATTTCCGTATTTATTGCATTAATTCCATGATTAAATTATAATTACGAAAAGCTAAAGCTGAGGTTCGTTTACTGAGAAGTGTTTGGAAAGCTTATGCTATAAAAATTGCATTACCTTTGACCTGAAAGCTTATGCTCCGAACCGACAGTGTCATTTTCTCCCCAGTGAAAATGTAGTCCTGAGACTTTATAGGAGCCTTGCAGAATGCTTCCAGTCATAATTAGATTTTCTGAATTTGTAGGAGTAACAGCAGCTAGAAGTTTTTAAATTATTTAGTAAGTTCTAAAAATACGGTTTTAACTCGTAAAAACTGTTTGCCCTCATATAATAAATAATATTCGCATGAGGATGAGATATATGAGCATAATAAAGCTATCTGGAGATACACAGCGAATTCGTTAATAAAAGCAAATCCTCGTAATTTCTTTTACTATCCAATTAGGGGACCACTGTTCTGTTATGCATATCTTTGGAATATTTAGGCTACTTAAGTAACATGTATGTTTCGATTGTTTTGCTTGTGGGGTAATAATTAATCTAAAATTATTTATGCTTAACTTTAAAATTAAATAAAAACAGTAAAATGCGAAATACCTGAATGTCCATTATTGACCAATTCAAATGTAGATGGATAAGAGTACTGAGGACTAAGGAAGATATCAGATGATGCAGTTATAAAACCCACAGGAATATCAATCGGTGATTGTCTGGCCCCTGTTATGCAATCGTGGTCTATCCATCTCTCTGGAATATCTGCAAATTGTACACATAACAGGAATGTATATCTCTAGAAAATAAATTATTCTACAATTGTGAAAAACTTAAGCTTGTGAACGAAATTGGCAGATTGTTAATGGAGAATTCTCATCTAAACAGGTAACTAACCACATTCGAAGTCAAAATACTTTTCCTCTTCGTCGTAACACCAATCTAAAAGAATTCATGAAATATTTTATTCTGTAAGATTTCTGAAATTGAGTCTTATTTATGGTGAAGTAATTCTTTTGTAAATTTACCTCCACAACTGCCGCTAAACCTACTAATCTCAGCGGACAATACTGTCTCGCAAAATAAAAGCAGTAGACATGCAAAAACTTTTCTGTTAGACAAGACTATCATTTTCGGTTTATTAATACCGGGAATACGGGCACTAATTGAAGCTTCGTAAAATAATTTACGGTAACGGATAATTTATACCTGGTTAATAACTAAGCGTCTCGATCTTTTTTAGTATTTATATGAAAAACTGTTAATCGCATTTAATCTTATTATTGATATGTTATTGACCGATCAATCAAATGGTCGCACAAAAGTACTTATTTACTTACGTGTCGTGTATAATTGATTACAAGCTTTTGACATTTGGAAAATCACATCCACTTCATTATTCTTCGTTGTAGCAGATCAACCATTTAGCATGTGTAAGTAAAGTATTGCTTACTCTAGCTGTAGTAATGCATTTCATGATTAGATTTAAGTGTGTATTTATTTATTGGTCCATACGTTCCACATCGCAATACTTAATAAAAATCATAACATAATTATCATAATTATCATACCTTTACGGCATGGTTTCGATATATAGGACATAGGACCTGGACACAATAGTACCCGAAATTTTAATATTAGGATGATAAGTGAGAAATTGAGAATAGGTTGAAGATCAAAAGTTATTTTTAATCCAAGAGAGGAGCAAGGACTATATTACAAACTTATATGTAAAACTATAAGCATATTCAATAGTTGTATTCAAAAGTATTTATATAAATATAACTTAGCATGAAAATCTGTGAAAATATTAGAGATCAGTCAAGTAAGCTCCCGAACCAACATTTTTACTCATGTAGCAAAATTTTATACGCATGAATATTCGGTTTATAGTTGTAATTGCATTGCTTGCATTGCCTTACACATTGTAACTCTACATCGGAAAAGGTTGATCATTTATGATTTACAATGTTTACAGCTAGCGAATTGGTTTTTTATATAACCTAGTATCAAATTTACTGTTAAATTTCTTATGATTGCGTACGTGCTGAGTGCTGAAAAGAATTAAATTGTGTTGGAAAATGCACGTAAAGGAGCAGATAAAATTACGGTACACCTAACTTCATCCTAATTTTGTTTTTACTCCTTCCATACCCTGGTGACCGCTTAGGTTATACACAGATTGTTTCAGATGTCATACTGCAAAATGAAAGATTCAATTCGATGTCTCACAATTAACGGAGATGGATTGGTATGACGCACGATAATAATGTACCTTTCTGATTATGCTTATCATGCACGCTTAAGCTTATTAAGCTTAAGATTAAGCCTTGTTGGACATTTGGCTGTTTAATAATTAATTACCCATTTTATTGCATACCTATTACACATTATTTAGTCGGTTCAACTTTGCATCTTGTGATTTGCAATAAACCTGTGATTTTCTGTGCAGACACTTTATAATAATTATATTTCTTGTACATACTGGATAATAATCAGGCAGAATCTATGTAAATACTACACGCCACCACCACCGCATTGCTTTGATGTTTAAAGTTTAGAAAGAAAGATGAAAGAACGAAAGAAGTCCTGAAAAGATTTACTGTGATGCGAGGATGTGCTATTACACGCGATGTTACATGTGTAGGAGTGATGCACGAAATTCGAATGTCGCTTTTAGCTTGTCATCAGTTGCTTCTTTTACAATTACATAAAAGTCAAACTGCTTCGGTGTTACAAAACTTTTGCTAGGTAATCATTTGATTTTGTGTACGTTGATAGGTTGATACGTGCTTAGTGTCAATTAACTATAAAATTGAATATTGTTGTATCTTTCAGTTTAGCTCACTTAATTCTTTAATCTCCATTTTACGAGCTGCAGGTCACAATTTAGTTGACAATGTTTCTTAACCGCTCTGAGTACGACAGAGGTGTCAACACCTTTTCTCCGGAAGGTCGACTTTTTCAGGTAAAAAATTAGTTTACAATGTACATATAATTGACAATGCATATTTGCGTACATTATAAAAATGCTAAATCACGATTCATATCATAAAAATATTAAAATATAATATAATCGCATCAATCATATCAATGAAATTCGATATTTGTTTTAATCTAAACTAACTCACGATAGGATATTTTACATCTCCCTTCCATGGTGTGATTAACTGTGTGATGATGCATGTTTTACGCAATTTTAATTTCTTTTCTAGGTGGAATACGCCATTGAAGCGATAAAATTGGGAAGCACGGTCATCGGTATCAGCACATCCGAGGGTGTTGTGCTTGTTGTTGAAAAACGAATTACCTCACCATTGATGGAGCCAAGTACCATCGAAAAAATCGCTGAAGTTGACAAGCACATAGGAGTAGCTTGTAGCGGACTTACTGCTGACAGCAAAACTCTGATTGATAGAGCGCGACTTGAAAGTCAGAATCATTGGTTTACCTACAATGAAAATATGACCGTGGAGTCCGTTGCACAAGCAGTTAGTAATTTGGCTATCAAATTCGGCGACACCGATGATGATGATGATTCTGGAGCAATGGTAAAACAATCTTTTGATTTAGTACAAGTGATAATAAAGCCACAATGTAGGTGTACAGTGTACAGTAAAGATTAAGATTTATCTTGGTGTTGGTGCACAACGAAAACTCTACTCTATTCTATGGGTTCTAATTTGTTTAAAACCTTTTCATCATTAAAATCCGTTTATTCTATAACTGAAACCCTAAACGCTTTCAAAACACATTATATGGAATTCAAATATTTATTCACGTCAAAAGTAGGATGAAATATTCCTCAATGTAATTTGGACAAATAGGTTAAAAAGAGGGATGTGAAAAATGGTCAATTTTTTATTAGTTTCAAATTATAAGTTTTGCAAAAGTTAAACTATTTTTTCATCTTTTCGTTAAATCAGAGTCGTCCTTTTGGAGTCGCTCTTCTGTTTGCTGGAGTTGATGAAAAGGGACCGCAGTTATACCACATGGATCCTTCTGGAACTTATGTCCAATACGATGCGAAAGCTATTGGTTCTGGAAGTGAAGGGGCTCAGCAGACACTGGTTGAGCTATATAATAAGGTTAGACTTGTTTTACAAATGTTTCGTTTCGGTATGAGAGTTGCAACATTTATCACTAGTTAAATTGTAAACCTACAATACCAATGGCACTGAAAAAGCGTATATTATGTACTATTATTGAAAATGCATCGATTTTGCATTATTTGGGTGCAACCGTTGCCGTTTTGCATTCACTCATCCGGACTTTTGGTGGGACTCAGTCGGGGTGGGGTAGGAGTGGGGGATCTGTTTTTAGTCCGGGTTTATAGTGTCTTTGACCTTTGAGTTTTAAGAAATGTCACCTTACGTCAATATCCCGTAAAATTGTCATTTAGGCTGAGCATTATTATGCTGAAAATGTTAAACAGTATCTATATGCCTTGTTGAGAATTCATCGATTTGTTTGTTTATATTTTCAGTCGATGACCTTACCTGAAGCGATTAAGACTTCTTTGACTATTCTGAAGCAGGTAATGGAGGAAAAACTTAACTCCACAAATGTTGAAGTGGCTACAGTTACAAAAACTCAGAGTTTCAAAATGTTTACTAAAGAAGAAGTGGAAGAGGTCATTCGTGACGTTTAAATGAAGTCTTTGTTACGTATAATAAATCTACAAATATGAATTTCATGAAATAAACCAGTTAATGTTTTCTATTAGCATCATTATCAAAACTAACATGGACTTTGTGATAAAACATTTTTCTTAATCATTCTGAAGCGAATAGAAAGCGTGGTTTCACATTACATAATTATTTGTAAATTCTTATTCATATTTTTAAGTCATCTAATACGGTCACCGATTGTGTGCAAGTCTTATAAACTTTAGTACTAAAAAATATGGAAATAACTTGAAAAACCATTCAGATGCTGATATATTAAATAAGAAAGTGACAGTTTTGGTCAGCCAGCCATGGAAGCACGGTTGAGGAAATTGTATATTATATCTGTCAAACATAACATCATGCATCAGTATACAACAACAGCGATATCATTACAAATGTATTTATGAGGATTGTGCCGTTGTGCCGCTCACACGTTTGTATGTAGAAGAAAATCCATTTGGTAAGCTGATAAGAAATTCTCCAGCAAAGGTTTGTATTATAGGGTATGAACATACACTATAATAGGGCTGTATAAATCTCAAGTAACAGTAAAGTTCAGTATAATGCCTTATCACTCATGTCTGCCAAGTTATTAAGTTCTGTATGGAGTGGAGTAGCATTAAAATTGAGTAACACCAAGCCTAATCTTGACTAATTAGTATAGAATAGAGTATAGATACATTCAGTTTAACTTGGCATTTGACTTCTGAGGTATGATGGTATGAGCAAGATATATATTTAGTTTCAACATTATAAAAGCAAAACACAAGATAATTATCCGCGCAGACAGGACCCAGGTTCTTATCTCTGAACTTTTCTACCATAATTTGCGCAATATATTTAATAAAAGTATAGACTAGGGGCTACGACGCGAATACATATTAGTAGTGCAAGACTATGATTATAAAGAATTGACTATCTATTAATGCTATTTGCGTTGTAATCAATATACTCATACTCATCATCAGTTGTCCTATCCTCAATCCTGAAAAATCTCCATTAAAGGTACTGATTTATCCTGCCGTCTTCGTTAGGGATTTTTCGACTTTCGATTTGTAGTCTAGAGTGAAAAAAATGTTTTTTAGTAAAGTAGCGTTTGTTATTTTATTTTTAATTGTGTGCGAATTCGGGCGCTCTGCTAATACCCTGCAAACTAAACAAAACCTTAACCATGTTAGTAGCATTAGTTTTGGAGTTGAAGACAACAACGCTTTTGATATCGTGCTAAATCTTACGCCAGAAAACACATCTAGCAATTTGTTTCCAAAAAGATATTTGCCGACTTGGGATAGCCTAGACAGTCGCCCGATACCAAAATGGTTTGACGACGCAAAAATAGGAATTTTCATCCACTGGGGCGTATTTAGTGTTTCTTCTTACAGGGAATGGTTTTGGGAGCGGTGGCAAACTAACGATCCAGCTTGTGTGGCTTTTATGAAAGACAACTACCCTCCTGGCTTCACCTATCAAGATTTCGCACCTCAGTTTACTGCAGAGTTTTTCGATCCTTACTATTGGGCGGACACCTTTGCCAGGGCCGGTGCAAAGTACATTGTTCTCACAAGTAAACATCACGAAGGGTTCACATTGTGGCCTTCCAAATACTCTTTCTCTTGGAATTCCATGGATGTTGGTCCAAAACGCGATCTGGTCGGCCAACTAGCTACAGCCATTAGAGAAAAAACAAACATAACTTTTGGTCTTTATCACTCGCTTTACGAATGGTTTAATCCATTGTGGCTTAGCGATAAAGCAAGTGGATTTGCGAAAAGTGAATTCGTGACAGACAAAGTAATACCTGAGCTAAAGGAACTTGTCAATATTTACAAACCTGATGTTATTTGGTCCGATGGGAATTGGGAAGCTTCGAGTGATTACTGGCAAGCTAAAGAATTCCTTTCTTGGCTTTACAATGACAGTCCGGTTAGTAAAGAATACGTATTATTATCACTAAAATGTTATTCATTGGGGTTTTGACACTTAGATTTCATAAGCTTTTTTAAGCCACAGTATTAATTAGCCACGGGAAAATCCTCTCAGGTGAACGTGTGGAAAGACAAGCAAACAAAGTAAAATGGGTTTCTCACCGAGTATCAAGTTTTGTTATAGTATATTTTTATAGATATACCCCAGTCCCTTAAAATAATTGAAAACGACTACAAGCGGAGTTATTTTATGATTTCCATAGTTTACTACGGGGTATGTATGTATGTAATGCATTGTCCTCAAACTCTCAAAGTATTTTATTTAAATTCTGAGTTACGTAAAATATTATGACATATATAATCTCAAAGTGTTTCTCTGTAAAATGCTTTTGTCTTTACTAATATTCGTAGCAGCAGGTATTTCATTATTCTCTTCGAAATGCAATCCTGTTACATAATGTTGATATTTTAGGTAAAGGATACAGTGGTCACAAATGATCGGTGGGGCAATGAGACAAGTTGTAAACACGGGGGTTTCTACTCTTGCTCAGATCACTATAATCCTGGTACTCTTCAACCAAGGAAATGGGAAAATTGCTTAACTCTGGATAGAGAATCCTGGGCTTTCAGACGAGTAGCTACTTTGAAAGATTATCTAACAATAGAAGAAGTTTTAAAAGAAATGGTACAAACTGTTGCCTTTGGAGGAAACTACTTAATCAACATCGGACCGACTAAGGAAGGAACTCTGCCTACCATTATGGAGGAAAGGCTTATACAAATGGGGAAATGGCTTCAGATTAACGGCGAAGCTATCTATTCTTCCATTCCGAGAAACGCAACTCAAATCGACACTGTGACGAACACCACTTATTTTACAAGCAATAAAGCGTCTGACAAGATTTTTGCAATTCTTCTGGTATGGCCAGGGAAAGAGGCAATTTTAGGTTCGGTAAACTTCGATTTAGTAAATAAGATTGAGATATTAGGTGCAACATCCCCAGGTCTTCGTTGGACTAAAAGAAACGAGGGGGGAATTCTAGTGAAATTGCCAAGATTGGAAACAATTTTATCGAAATGGGCTTGGACTCTGGCCATTTCCTTGAAAAACCAATGAAAATCGATGTTTACTCTCTGGTATATGTACCTTTCTTATTTTCGTCCTCTGTGAATTTTGTGATCAATTCGCTGGGCGATGAAATTCTTGAAATTATATTATTTGCACACAAACTACCTTTCTGCGAATGAACATTACCTGAATTACGAAGTGCAATGTTCTTTCAAACTGATGATAATAAAGTACATTAAATAAATAAACAGATATATAGCTTAAATCCATTGGTGTCTTTAGTAGCTGCAGGTACGCACAATTTATTCTAAAGGTTTTATGTATTCCACACACTGTATAATACTTAGGTATACGTAAGCTCATGTTATGCAGAAGTAACTTTTCATGTTTTCATGATCATAAATACAGGGATAGGGATACAAACAGGCACACGCACCACTCGTACAAAACATACTTATCAACTTATGTTTCTGCCGTACAAATTCATATGTAATACGTATTTCCCAATAAAAATACTTTTTTTTAAAACTGAAACTGCATTTTATAGAATTTCAATTCAATTTCAATTTGCAAGTTCTGATAGCCATCAGAGTTTTACTGCAATCCCCACCCTCCCATTGAAGAAATGTTATTTTTTCAGAGCAATCAGTGCAATAATTTTTCTTAACAAATAAAAAAGGGGAACAAACTACTCTATAATCAGCAAGTGGTGCTTTTCGAACCACATTGCTCATTTATGTAATACAGATATGTCGAGTTAATTCTCACGAATGGTTGACAGATTGAGAGAAATGCAATGCAAGATGCGAAGTTATCTAAAGTAGGTAATCTTGAGACAAATAATCCTTTTAGATTAAGCCATTTGCAGGAGACAAATTTTGAAATGCTTAAGGCATAATTGAAAATGGAGTGAAGTGAATACTTGTGTGATTTTATTGCTTCAACTGAAGTACCAAATTATGAGGGTGTCAATTTGTAATTTTGGGAATGGTTGAGGTTGGGGCAATTTTTATAGCTTAATTATGGTACTTGTAAGAATTACAAGGTTATACAGAAATCGGCATAAGTGTAGCATTTACAGACAACTAAAGATGCTGTTGTAGTCAAGTAGTCAAATCAATATTTAAATAAAAATATCGGTCTTGGTTGGTGACGCTTGGTTTTCAGTTTCATTATGGAAGCGCTCTTCTCCCGATCAATCCAATGTTAAGACTTGTATTTGTCCATCACCAGAATTTCAAAGAGCTCATGTGACGGAAGGCAAACTTGGTAGCATAATAGCCCAAAATACACATCCCGATAATCGAAAATGTTCCACGGGACCTGAGTTATTTATTGACATTAGTAAAAAATCGTCCGTTTTATAGGAAAGTACAAAATGAGATATATTATTAGTATTCTACTTATTTCAAAGAGACTATCCCGATGCCTACCTTTTACGGGGGTCACCAGTGTAGTAACCCTTTGCATAAGCAATTCTTCCAAAAATCCAAATCCATCCCGCTAGTGTTGATATGTAAGGTGCTTCAAGACCTCCTACTGCAAGCAAGAAGAGGAATTGAGGATAATTTTCCAATGTGTTCTGGTGTGCCCTGTAATATTTAAAGATATTATTTATTTTATTTTGTTATCAGTAGTATTTGTTTTATTCTTCATTCACATGATTGAATCAGGCTGGAAAACTGCGTATAAATGACTTTTACTTACCTTTGAAAGCAATTGAAAGTGTTATTTTCTGGAGAATACATCAGAGGGTACGGGACTTTGAATTCTTCTCTTGCTAAGCCAACCTAAATAAATATACAATTGTAAAAGAATTTCAATTCGCGGAGGAAAAACCAATTCTTAAATTGTTCAATCAACCAGGAATAAAATAAAGTTGTTAAACCACTTACTTTTAATGATTTCCAAGTGACCATGAAGACAGAGCCGATGGCTGTTAGGACTACCCAACCATAACCACTGGGAATAATATTTATGATGGAACCCGGTGTTGAAAGGGCCACAGCCCCTGCAGTGCTCGCTCCACTAGCTTTCACTATTTTCGTTGTCTTCTTCACAGCGGAGGACACAGCTACAGCTGCAGGGTTTGTTTTGCATGCATCTTTCGCACTGCAATGATTAAAGACATAATTTAGTAAACTGTACACTTAATTGCTAAAAAATTGAAAATATACAACGAGGAATAAATGTCACCCACGAAATACAATACTGATAGCAGAGACTATGTACTTACGACATTTTGAATTGGTGTTTGTCAGGAGAGGTCAATTATAAGGATTGGATGCTAATAACTGACGCGGTGGATGGAGAAAATATTTTCTCAACTCACTCGTGGAGGCCGATGGAATGGACTGATTATATTTTGCTTAATTCACCTCCTAATTCAAAAGTTGCAAAAAACAAACTTTTCGTTTACTATAAATGATTTGTATTTTAGCGATTTCCATGACAATGACAATTTTGGTAATTCGAATGTGCAAGCTGGGATTTTCAAGGATAGTAAGTTGTCTTGTCAATACATGAGAGTTTGCGAGGAAATAAAAACGTCCCAACTGTGGTGTTCCGAAGAAAATAGGGATTGTCACCTGAAACATATTCATTTCAACGAAATGACATCTGAGCAGAAATATCCTCGCCCTGGAATTTACTTACAGGACCAATACATGAAAAGCTGATGCATGAACATGAACAATAATGAGCTCAAGCCTAATAAATAGAAAGAAGAAAGAAGTCTTCCATTGGTGTGTAAACGTATTTAATACTAGACTTTATAAACCATTACAAAACGGCTATATCACAGTAGTGCAACCGTAATATTTTCAAATTATTTAAAAAATTTGAAATTATTTCAAACTATTTAAAAAAGTTTGAAAATATTTCAAATTATTCAAAAATGTTTGAATTTATTTAAATTTATTCAAAAGACGGGTCATCAGCCCAGACTACGACATTTGGTTGTCGCCAGTACGGACTACGACACATACCACAACATACACACAACAACATCCAATACATACACACAACATACGTATAGCACGAACAGTTCAACCTTCCCCTTTAAGGGGAAGGCGTTGCCAAATTTTGCTCACTTACGAACCTGTTCATAAGGTGAGCCTATATTTTCATAATGTGGAAACAGATACCAAAAAAGTTTATCCGTTCTCGAGTTATAGCGCTATCTCACTGACTAACTAACTAACTAACTAACTGACTAACTAACTAACTGACTCACAGACAGACAGCCCAATCGCATACAGTAGTTGCACTACTGAATAAACGCTAATAAATATTTACTAAGTTACTTTGGAAGTATGAATGGTTTAATTTTGGATGTGCTACGTACATTAATGATATTATACTTTATATTAAGCATCTAATCATTGACAAAGGATGAGCTGGTGCTTTTCCAGCAGTAATAGCAATTGGTTTATTTTGTCTTATTTCAGCAGTACTTTCACGTGCTAAGTTAAAAATATTATGCGCAAAAGATCAAATCCGTTTTCTAGTCTGGTTGGGAAGTCCTTTCCACTGGCATCCTACACTTTCACACTTTACATTACATTCCACAATATTTATTTCCATATAGAGTATTGGCTGTGAGATAATACATTTTATACCTCGTCAAAAACTATGCATGATTTATAGCATGCCAGGTTTAACAATGTTTTTTTGTCGACGTAAAAACCATTTTCAAGCTTCTCTCTTGACTCGTAATGCATTATCGTCAGTGATGTCGTTGGGTCGTTCCCCGCCATACTCATGTAGTGGCAGTGTTCTCCAAAATCTCATTCTATCAACAAATGTTTCATTAATCATGGATGATTGAGAATCCAAAGCAAACCACTGCAGTTGGTTTTCATCCGATCTGCTTAAATGATCATAAGCTTCATCTAATTCTCCAAATTGTACAGGTTGCCAATCTTCTTCCAAAATGTCCGTAAGACTTGGTTCTCTAGTAAAGTATTAATAAGTTTTCTCCGTATATTCAATTCAAATTACAAACTCACTTATGTGGAGTTAATCAAAGCAACAATACAATTTGCATTTCCTACAGACCCATAGTTAGAAAACGAAACCCATCGGCTAATAATGCTCTGAGAAAAGATAAGAGCAGTATCATCCTCACTGTCATTCACGGATGGAAAATCTTCTGAACCGAACCAAAATTGCATTTCCTTGTAATTCACTAAGCATTAAAGTTTCAACCATTGTACATGTACATTTAATTAAGGATAAGATACTTTAAATGGGTATTATGCAATTAAAGACCACATAAATGCAAGTGGTTATAGGATTTGTTGTAATTTAAGCTGGAAATATATCTAGTGAAATGAGAACTTACTGGGAGAATCTTCAAAGAATTCATTGGATCTGTTTTGATTTTGGAATGCAAAGCGATACAAGTATACGGGGGCATATGCCGAATGGATCAAAGCGGCTATCCTGCTGCACCGAGTGAAATATCGATCCGCAAAGATATTACTTAAATTCTCGCGAGTTTCCTTGCTAATCGGTTTCACACCAAAATAATACGATCGAATTTGTTCGGACACATAGTCAGCATCTCTAGCAGTTTCTTCGTAATGGAAGGTAAGTGGAGCAATGGCAAGCCAATTTTCATTTAGTTCTTCTGTCAGACTAAAATTCTTTAGAATATCTGTTTACAAAGGAAACCCGAACAAACCGCAATGTAACGGAGTAATACTTCACACTGAGTCGTAAAAGTTCTTACCACTTCGATTCAATTTACTACACAATACAATTTTTCCAGCTGAATTGAATTCGCATGGGCAATACCCAAAAGTGTATTCACCGAGTACTTCCAAAATATTCAGGTGTATTTGTAGAATTAAATTACATAGAATAAGAACTCTAATCTGAGCGCCATGAATAGACAAACTGGAACAGAAAAGCATCTAGAAAAGGGAGAATCTGCCACTAACAAATTACCAAACTTACATTCTGAATAAAGTTTTCCGTCTTCTTTTGAAATGCCAATTATCCATGGGACCCTTGAAATTTCTCCATTGCACATTAGTTTGAATGGAGCCTCATGAAGAAATCTTGACTGCTCATTCTTTTCTTTGTTTTTCCTTTTTCGTTCTACTGATGGGGCGAAGAGAGAGTGTAAAGTGAACTTATCCTGCTTACACAGAAATATCATTGCACGATTGAATTTTCAACTTTATTGATGGCTTTTTCTTGTGAACTATATTTTAATATATCTTGTACTCGTACGTATACCTGAAACAGTAGTTATAACTATGACACGCTGTCAGAAATACTATAATGAAAGTTTGGTAAAGCAGTCATTTCAGTGGTAATTGCAGTCTAAGTCCTTTATTTCCTTTCCTTTATTTTAAATGTATTTACTTATTGGTAATTGCAATAATATTATACGTAATATTCAAGGATAAATGCAAGCTTTTATTACTTACCCGAGAAATCGAATAGAAAAGCACTAAGCCTTTCATTCAACAAAATATATGCATTAAATAGTTATATGTAGTATATATAACTCCATTCCAATATCTAACCTACTACCTACTTTAATTAACCTATGGTTCCTGCTAGCTTGCTTAAGGTACCTAATCTATATATTTCTGTGCAATGCAGGTACTTCAATACGCTCGACCAATAATTAATAATACCTGACTTTTCTATAACAATAACATACTTTTGCTAAATTCATTAAAGGCAAGGTGAGCAAATTAATATCCAGAAGCCAAAGAGACTTACATTTAAATGTAAACTGGCAGCAGTGACAATTTCCTTAGCATCCTTTAACTTCAAGCATTTAAACATCTCGTATGATGAATTTCCAGTGCAGTTTAATATTTCAGCTAGTCTTTTAGCAACAGTTTTAGGTCGGCGAATGAAAGCCCAAGGACAGAGAGCTGTTCCACTTTGGGAAATTGCATTAGCAAAAAGACCTATTCATATGATACCAACAGACAATACAATCAAAACAGACTTTCATGGCAAATTTGTTTAATTTTTTCGTAGTTCCGAGAATTGAGAATGAGAAATGAGACTAGATGGCAAGGCTACACTTCAAATATACGTAATAGTGCCGTGAATAATCTACCTAGCAAATTTATAGTAGAGTAAAAGTTTATTGCAGGAAAATGTAATGATAAGTAATTTTTTACCTCTTGCCATTGGAGAAAGCATGAGATATGAAACGGATGCCCCACCAGCTCCGTGACCAAATATCGTTATTTTGTCTGCATCTCCGGAAAATGCACGAATGTTATCCTTAGTCCATTTCAGTGCTGCCACTTGATCTTTCAGGCCCATATTTCCAGATATTATTGAATTTTCCGTGCTGAGGAACCCTAAGTCAGGTAACCCATAATTATTTAGGACTATTTACGTACGTAGACAAGACACCACAGGCAATGTGAGAATTTAAAGTTTGTCTTTCGGAGGGTCCTCAGCCCTCGGATTGGGTTAGTTATACCTGCAATCTCATTTGTATCTATTTTGTTGGACAAAGTGTAATAGTAATAGTGCATACCCAAGGGACCCAATCTGTAGTTAAATGTTACGAGGATTGCATCTTCGTCCATGAAAAACTGAGCTCCGTAATCATTGCCACTCCCTTCCATAAAATCCTCTCCATGAATATAAAAGAACACTGGAAGCAAAGTGCTCTCATTCACGTCTGCCGAAGGAATCTACATCGGAAATCATACTGATAAGTAATTTTACAAAACCACACGATGATAAAACTCTCTTTGGAACTAATGTTTTCAGATGAAATACTACTTCAACTCTCAACCTCAATGGAAATACTTTGCTGAAGAAAGCTTCTCACTATGAAATGTCAATTCCTTTCCCTATCAGCAAATCTAATAAATACAAATAAAATACAACCGAGGAAATTCTAGGACTGACGAGTTTGCAATTCAAGTGCCTGCAATTCTGTAATCGATCAAAATACCAACAGCAGAGGAGAAGGAGAGTACAACCAACAGCAGTCTAGGCTCCATGCGAAGATATTTAAATGCAAATCTGTACCGAATCTCACATTTTATGGGGGAAATACACTCAACTTACGGTTGGAAGCGGACAAGAAAATCCTAAATAATAAATCACCTGCGGACTGAAAACATTGATAAAATGGCAGAATTCGGATCCAATTGTGGCTTCGTATTTCGTACTGTACTGCAGACATATGGGTTTGTAATACGTCGCTTCTTTTATATCTTCCCACGGAGCAGGTGGATCAACAACCTTTTAAAACAAGATAAATATGAAATAGGTACATGCTGCTTATCTGCAAATGTGTCCGTGCAAGGGCACATATGATGTGAATATCCAACACAACTTCAAATGCTTACTGAATCATCTAGCACACAGGAAATAATGAAAATACTTTTATTAGATCTACTATACTGTGTATATGTATAGTAAATAGAGTATGGTAACAAATTTTATCCACAACTTGAATTCCCACAGCATTTGAATCATTTTAGGAACAGTTCATTGCACATTATAATTAGGTATGCATTGTGAAGTACTGAGCAAATTCATATCGAAGTTCTAAACTTATTTGTAGTGGAAGGTTGCGATAGAACTCTAATATGTGTATTAGGTCCCTTAAAAGCCTTATATTTAGTTATGAGGAGGAAATTGCTTGAAAATATGAGTCCATTTGTAAATAGTTTACTTGCTGAAATCTCGTCGACGTGGAAGCATAAGGCACTCCGAGAAAGGCATAATAGAGCCTTCCCAATCTGGACAGTAAAGTAATTCCACGAAGCTTTCCTCCTTTCAGGATTACGATAGGATCAACTTTAATCTTTTCTGAGGTTCTTGTTGCATTTTGGTACTGCATTTGGCTTGCACAGGAATTACATTGGCAAAACCACAAACAAATTGTCACGGACGCAAGAATGACTCTTGAGAAGGATTTCATGCTGGAAAGCAGAAATATGAAATAATCCTATAAGTCGAAACGTATTTCTCTCCTCTTATGATTCTATGGATTAGATCGAGAAAAAATAGATTACCTACCTAGGAAATACTACTTCCCGTATGGGATACGCAGTTCCCAAATTTCAGTCTTAGTAAGTTGAAGAAACCCTATATGCTTTCCTGATTTCTTCTTCGTCAGTATAGCCACTGCCTGGAACCTTGGGGTAAAAAATGCACCTTCATATAAAAAACTTCAAATGTGTAGTCTCCAGACTCCATACTAAGTTGAAAAAGAATTCACGATTCTGTCAATATATTTCGTCACATCAAGCAAAAGGTCTGGTTTTTCTGTAAAAAATGCCCCAGTTATTCTGATATGTCTTACTGGAGGAAGATGAGATGAAGAGTGGTGTGAGTTCAAGACACTATCAACATAAAAGGAAGTCCATAAGATGCCAGCTTATCTTACATACCTAGTACATTTACTAGGACCACTAAGATATTTCCTGCATGCACCACCAAATACCCCTAGAAAGTATACTCTTTAGATATACACGCACACATGCACATACATAAATATCCGGGTGATGGTGATACTAATACTGCCGACTTCTCCAGGTCCTGTAAAAAAACTGGAGATCCAGAGGAGACTGATGGCTTGAGTTATTTTATACCCGACTTCTTGTACAGATAGTGAAGCTCTAAATCTAAAGAGTATTCACATAGACATATTTTAGAAATTCGGCACAAGTTATAAATAATGGTTTTCCTTCAGGTATCGTCTTTTGACATTTTCACACTTGAACTTACACTTCGTTTTTATTCGAATGAATAAGTTTATGTTCCTCCAGTGTAGTGAATTTAAAAAGGGATGGTTAATGGATAAAGTGACAGAAATTGCTACATATATGTAGTCCTTCAGTCATTTTAGTGAGATTGATGACCAAGGAAAGCAATTTCATGACCATATGGGCACTATGGCCTTTTCACTGCATATAAAGATTGGCGTATAAATTACCGATGACCTTGTCACCTTAACATCTGTATCAGGATAAATAAAGTAAATTTTAAAGAATTTGCAGTTTGTATTTTGTATATTGAAGTAAAACTGTTCCTGAAATGTGAAATACAAACACAAGGAAAGACGTACATACAATCACAGTAGTAGTTAAGTCGTAGTAGTCAGTAATAAGTAGTCACAAGTTTTGACAAGTGATCCCATTCAAGTAGACATGATACGATTTAGCTGTTGACATGAGCTTTGTGACATAAAACTCTACATCCTGTTTCACAGGAAAAGTCAAAGAATCTCTCTGTGTGAAACAATACGCGACATTATTAAATGCTTTACATATTATATTATGAAACACAAAAAGGACGGTTTTTTTAAACCAAAGTGATTGAGAAGGTGAGACACGCACGTAGCATGTTATCATTTTTTTCATTCCCATATCCGCTGTATGAATTTTTTTAGTTTCAGGTGAAGATAACAAGCACCTTCAATGTAGTCAAAACTAATGTCACTGTACGATTCTATGTTTTTGCTTGTAATAAATAACAGAACTCGACTTCTTTGATCTTAGAAAACCAAGACACAAAACCAAAATCAAAATCAAAACTAATAACATTGTTAGTATATGCACAACTCATTTTGAGGCTCCTTAGATTTCAAAGCTTAGAATACACAAAAATATTTTACACCCCGAATTTTGATCCTTCCACAAAATAAGTTTTACCGTTTTGCTTAATAATTTCTTTATTGCTACTGCTGGGATGATGAAATCTGCATACTGAGAATTACAAAATCTATAGAACTTTTTCTGATAACTAACTATAGCATAAGGTAGTTTTTTAAACAATAAGAACATTAGTAACAGTACCTGATTATTATACAAGTACTCAATTTCAAACAGTATTCTCCTACTGCAAATATTGTTTCACTGCTGTCACTTCATAGAGAAAACATTTGAAAGTATATACGAGTATATACTTTAACAAAGACTACAAGAACTACACTACACTAAAGTCTCTGCTGTCACTTCAATAAAAATAGTTTGTGCCCTGTGCAATGAAGTCGGACCCAATACAAGACGTATATGTTTCTATGTTAGGGAATCAGAATGCCATTCCTGATACTGACAGATGTCAAAAAGCTGAAAAGTTCACTC
The DNA here is from genome assembly GCA_020352615.2 of Yoshiicerus persimilis. Lineage (NCBI taxonomy): Eukaryota > Metazoa > Arthropoda > Collembola > Entomobryomorpha > Tomoceridae > Yoshiicerus > Yoshiicerus persimilis. Next base: position 43,462,303 of record CM036940.2, read on the forward strand.
CAGAATGCAATGATATATGAAAAATTACAAGGTTGAATGCATGTATTACTATTTTAAACTGAAATTAATTTTGCTAACTGAAATCATATCGGACGATAATTAATCAGGAACTACACCTGGAGTCAGCTCTAAATTTTAAGCTTTAGTCAAGCTTCAAGCCCTAATAAATATTTTGTATTTATTATTCTCTTCATTCTTCATACTGTACTGCTCAAGAGGAAAGAAAGGGTGCACTACGATAAGGGTTTTAATGCTGACATTACTGACCACACAACACCATCACCATCTCATCATTTTTTTGGCTGCCTCCTGTACTATATTGCCCGTATTCCCTCTACAGTTGTAGTTACTAATACGTGCAGTAAGTTTTTGCTATTTGCTCATTCACATCGAACGTTAGATACTGCTTAACCCAAAAAGTTTTGATCAGAATTTCGCAATCTTAGTTGCAGAATCCCTAACTTTTTCTAAGCGGTGAGCAAAGCGCAATCCATTTACAGTTTGATTGAAGAATGTTGGAATTTGTGCATTGCATCTATTTCAGACCAAAATAGCTTAAATAGTTATACTGATAAAGTAAGTTATACCACTGTGCACATCCTTACAAGTTGGCTAGGAAAAACTACTTGGACGGAAAGATGATCACCAGTATCAAGTGCAGCACTTATTTGTACTTTATGGCACACTATGCGACTTGATGCGACTAATACGACCTAAGCGTACTTCGTGTATCTACGAACAACAACTTACAGACATTTCCGATTAGTAATAGAAAAACGCACCTACCACAAGATTCTTTAGTATAAGTTACAGCAGAAGTTTTTATTCTCTACTCCTGTCTGCCTGTAAACAAAGTTTTGCAAAGATAGTTTCAAGACAGGCAAGAAGAATGTATGACTAAGAGTTTTCTTTTGTGGTATCCAGTTGACTTTCCATGAAAGCATTGCTCAAGAATTGTATTAAAAAGTGGGGAAAGTTTATTAAGGCATTAGTGCATGAGGAATGGCCAACTAGTTATGAATGTGAGCTATACATGTCAAAGACTAATAATGTCTTTGGTCTTCAGCTCCATTTTCACTGCAGTCAGTGAGAGTGAGATTACTTAAGCATCTATTTTGTGTTATTCGAGTGAATCCACAATATGCCTGAAAATACCGATGTTGAACTTTTCTGGTACAACCAACTCCATTACTTAGTTCTCCGTACTACCTTTTTATTTCACAACTATCTGACAAAAACATTACAAAGGAGTATGACTATGCGAATTGGGGTATACATATACTGTTTGTTGAGCACAATTGTGTATTCCATTCTATTCTGAATTCTAGGCAAACAAAATTATCAAGTATATGTTATTATTATTTTAGTTTTTCGCTAATTCGTTAGTCATTGTCACCATTACCTTTATTCATCGTCAGTCAATTTAAGTTCTGTCATACGTAGTTAATATAGACTTGCAATTAATTCTTCATACTATTCATTTTCCCACATATTGCCAGTTTTCCATGTTTTATTACTTGTTACCCTTGATTTCACTTTTCTCCCTTTTGTAATACTTATTTGTGCAAAACGTATTGAAATTGATAGGAAAAGCAAGGAGTGAGTAAGGAGCAAGTAAGGAGTGACGGATTATTATGGAAAAATAATTGTTGGGATGATAAACTACCTTTTATAGTTGTAAAAATATGGCGATTTTAATTTGTGGAAAACTGATTATTTTTGAGGCACAAAAGGTTATCGATCTTACTAAACATAAATGCTGATATGTTCCCTGGAATATGTTTTGCTTAAATCATTCGACGTAATTTCTCAAACCTTTCGGCGGGTTGAGAACATACAAATCACACATATGTTGATACTTTTTTGTTTTGGTAGTTTATTTTTCATTTATTTTCCCTTGCAGCATTTGTTGTTTCATAGCGTCATGTCGCTTGCTCTCTCAAACTTTCATTGTCTAAAAAACTTTCTTAAAGGAATGAGCCAAAGAGCAGTAATTAGCAGTGATGGGATGGTTGAGGGCTGATCAAGGGTGAAGCTGGTTAAGCTGAAAGGGTTAACTGCAAGACGTCCAAAGTAAGAATACCAACGTGGTATATGGTAAATGGCTATGAGAATCAGGACAACTTATTACCACGCTGTTACAATAGTAATTTTTAAACTTTTCCTGCTTGACTGTAATGACAAAAACTTCTTTTATAATCTTCAGCAGCAAAATTTTTTGCACCTTTGGCATTTGCAAAATGTTTAATGCATTACAATTGAATATTTTCAGTGATTTTTGAGAGCAGATAATTTAAGAAGTTCACATTGAGAGGACAGTTGCTTCGTTTCTCAACATTTTCACCCTACTATTTGACAGATATAGATTTTATAATCGACTTATTCTAATGTCTGCCAATTAATGTGGGTGAGAATTAAAGGAAATCGTCTTCTCGTGAATTCATGTCTTCGAATTAAAGACGCGTCTTTTTTTGAAAAATGGGTGGAAAATCGCCTGTGGAGGAAAATTTCTTCGAAGTAAAATGCGGTAATATTTATGCTAGTATTAGTTGGGCTTAGTGAGATTGTAATTGTAATTGTAATTTATTGCCAATTTCCTTAATTACAAGGCTTTTGTATTGACAAAGGTATATAGGATTCATTCATTATACATGCTTTATACTTATGCACTTATTGTAGGGTAATTAATAATATATTTTTCGCATCAGTTTTAGTTGACATAAGGTTTAACGTAATTTTAGTTACATAACTTTTAAAGATAGGATACTATGATTATTATAAGATTAAAATTCATCATCTTGCTAGTCATATACTGCAACATATTTACTATTGTTGGTGACACTTTGTGATGCAATCTGCTGGCTTAGTAAATTCTCTTTTAGCTTATTTTTAAATAAATTTTCACTCGTAATATTTTTGATTTCTGCTGGTAATGCTGCCCATGCATTCATACGTACAAAAGAGAAAGATCTTATTCCATAGCTAGGTAATAGGTACTACAAAAGATTCGCTAAAATATGTATACGTTTTGCTGCGTGTATTCATGGATTTTACATTAATTTAGGAGTAATGCACATACCCTGAGAAATAGTCGGGGCATTTCTCATTCACTTAACTGTACGCCATTTTTCGTATTTGTAAATGCCTTCTGGTCCTAGCCATTGCAACTTATAATTAATATCATTAGTAATATTATCAAATTTCCCCTTTGCAAATACATATCTTGCAGACCTACGAATAACATTATTTATTTATTAAGATTTGACTTTTTTGCGGAGCCCCAGATAAGGGACATATAATTAATGGTAGGCATTATAAGGGATGTTATTAAAAGTTTCCTATTCTTTTCACTGAGGAACTTCTGTACTTGGTATAGTGACCACAATTTATAATTACAATTGCTAAATATTTTATTGATATGGTCTTCCTATGAAATCAATAATGAGACCCAACAGTTTAATGGTCTTTACAGGCTTAATAACTATGTCATTTAATACAAGAGATACATTTACTAAATTATTTAATACAGATGGCCTACCTAAAATTAACATTTCTGTTTTCTCGACATTTAACTCCATATTGTTATTTGCCATCCACTCATTTATATTTAAAATATCAGACTTTATTTTGCATAACATATTACTTATGTCATCTGGCGGCCCTGCTATAGTGATCCCGGTGTCATCCGCAAACAAAATAGTTAGGCTGTTTTTGTCACACTGGTATTTTTTCGTTTTGAAGTAAAGAGATACTGAAAGGTAGGGCGACTAATAAGCGATATTCGTAATAGCAACCATTGGTATTGAAGCCAGCAGCAGTCGTCTAAGTCATCCAAACGCGCAAATGAAGGCAGCCAACATTTCACATACCGCCAACCACACGTATGCTGATGTTGCGTCAACCAAATTTTTCTAACCCAGTCAGCTGCCTTTGATATACACTTTCCAGCGTCAACCAAACGTTTAAAAAAATGGTTGACATTACGAATAAGCCTTATTGCATACAAGAAGGTAGCAAAAATTTTGTGGGATGTGTAGAATAAGTGAAGCATTGTGCAGATTGTTGTAGGACTATAGTCTTTGCTTTGACGTATTAAACTTCACTTTCTTCGCCATAGCTCAGTTTACTAGTTGCATTTGCTATTAGAGTAATTCTAATTAGAGTAAGTATATTATTATTAGAGTAATATATATTAGAGTAATTATATATTAGAGTAATTCTAGTTAGAGTAAGTATATTAGTATAATTTAGGCAGTTCTCAATCCCAACGAGTGGTAATATATTATACACTTTAGTGAAGTTGAAGAAGCTGGCGAATTTTTACAAAATGCGTGGACTAGAAAGTGCACTAAGTTTAATAAATTTTCTGGGAAGGTCATCTATTAGTACTGCAAAGATGGCAAAGAAAGCGGTAAAAACTGCCAAAAAGTAGTGTTGACATTGCTACTACTATGAACTAAATGTAAACATACTGAACATTAAAAATTCTTTTGTTTTCCGGAAAGCATCGAGGATAATTTCTTTTTATGGAAGCACCGAAATTGTAAATCGAAGACAGTTTTTAGAAAATGAAGACTCATTTTCCGCGCGGAAACATTTTTTAAATCGAAGACACTTAAATTTAATTCCAGATTAAAATTAAGCCTATTCTAATTGCTCGTCAAGAATGAACAATGAATGAATAAATATGACAGAATGCATACTTAATACAAAACTTCCAATTTCTTTCAACTTACTGTTAGCAAACTGCTAAATTTTTAGATATATTTCCTTAGTGCCAACTACCATTTCTAAGCTGCACCAGTTAATATGACGTAGTTCTTCATGGTAAATAATTGTCTTAATTTAACAAAGAAATAACCCACATACAGTTGCCCTCAACTGATCAGACCAAACAAGTGGCGCTCGCTGCTATGGAAGCACTTTCTGATTGGTCGTGTTTCGTCATTTTGGGGCCTTCCCATAGGCTAATTCGCATTTTTTCATTAATTATTTTTTTAAATTCCAATCTGCCTATGGGAAGGCCCCAAAATGACGAAACACGACCAATCAGAAAGTGCTTCCATAGCAGCGAGCGCCACTTGTTTGGTCTGATCAGTTGAGGGCAACTGTATTTGAAGTGAAATTCTGATTCATCAGTTCGTTTTGATTTAAGCCAGGAGGTGTACAATGACCTGTTAACTTGTCTTCTGTGAAATTGACCACAAAAAACAAAATTCAGTACAAATACGGTTTGCCTAGGCATTTTCGAAATTGCCTAATTTCTTGATTTACCGCTAGCGTATATACAAGATTTCTAATTATATGTACCAAGAATAAAGAACTCTGAAACCAAACCCAAGCAAGCAAGTATCTCCTAAGGAGATGGCATGAATAAAATTTCTTTTATTTTTCAATGTATAAATTCGTTGCTTTCCTTTTATGTGGTGGGTAGAAATATTTGATCAGTGTTACGTGGGTTGCAGCCTATCATATTTTTCTTAGTTACAAGTCTTTGTAGTTACTTACAATACAAGTGGGTGGATATCTGACGCAGGTGTGTTCTTTGTTCTCAACATCATTTAAACTTCCCAAGGCATAACAATAGTTAATATTAATATCACACAGTAGTGTAATGTCTGTAGTACTTCTGAAAGCACAAATCAAGATTGAACATTGCCAGAAAAGATCTTATTAAATAGAGAGCTATTGCTTTACCTTCTGGGAAGTTAATAATGCATGCCTTTGTCTGCTAAAAGAAATGAACTCTTAAAGTCAGAAAAGCGGAAACTAAAATTCCATTTAGTAAAACGAGTAAAACTAACAAGCCGTAACATAAACGAGCCAGAGTCGTTAAAGCAAAGTAATAGCTTTGTACAGACACTTTTTAAAAATTTTGTAAACGTTAACGCTGGCAAGACTGGCAACACTGTAAGTAGGACTTATTTCAATTCATGTGCATCAAGGGTTCGCTTCGCCTAAGAAGAATGGAGGACTTAAAATAATCCGGATTATAGAAAAGGTTCGCTGTCACTTTTCGCATTACTGTTCAAGACAGTGTTACATACATACATTCGTACGTACGACCGGACATCACAGTTCCATACGTCAGCCTCTGCAGAGGCTTACGTATGGAACTGTGATATCTGTCTGTTAAATAGTATAGCTCTGGCTCGCTAAAAAATAACATATGTACATTGGTAGGACCGGAGGCGAGGATCCACGGGTAATATTACAGTGTAGACATATCTTTTCAACCAGATTCATTCTGAAATTATATTATAATTATTATTCACTTCTACAGTATCAAAAACATTCCTTTCAGATGTGCCACAACAATAAATCAACACATTTACGTGCATATCTCAACTTTAGAAATGTTGTCACTGTCAGAAATTCGATACCAGAAAGTCAGGTGAAAGAATAAATGGAGCCTACTTTTATGAGGTTAGATAAAGTAAATGCTTTGAAATGCAAAGCCATGCAAACTGAGAAGATCGAGAACACAAGGTAAGTTTTCAAAACTAATGAGATTATTGAAATCTTATCAACAAATAAGCAAACAGTGGAGCATTTTACTTGACGAAAAGGCAGAAAACAAACCAAGATTTGCAGCATTACTGTAGACAAAAGCAGACAAACATAAAGACAGATGTTTCCAAATTCCAAGTATTGCTATATTTTATTGCTATATATATATTTTACAATTGTGTGTCCGAAAACAACTAACTACCTAAAAATGGGGAGTATTTAAATGGGCCTCATATTTAATCGGTTTGCCTCAATAAAATTAATCTCATTTGCCTCAAATAAATGTATTTGCCAAATGAGTACTTATGCCACCTCAAGTATCAATCACTCAATACTGATACACCTTTGCCTCATGTTTTAATACAAAATGCTAATATTTAGTACAAAAATCTCAACACTACTAACAAGCAATAGTACTAAATATTAGCATTTTGTATTTAAACATGAGGCAAAGGTGTATTATCAGTATTGAGTGATTGATACTTGAGGCGGCATACATATTGTTTAGGTAAATAAATTTGAGGCAAAGTGATTCATTTTATTGAGGCAAACCGAGTAAATATGAGGTGCACTAAAATGACAGCCCCTAAAAATCTTAATATCATGAGTTCAGTTCTCTTGGGTAACGTGCATTTAAATCTTTACTAGGTGTACTTTGAAGTATGCATTCACTTCAGAATATTTATGAGGGCTTCAATTAGTCATGTTTAATACACGATAAGGTCTTAAATCGTAAAGCAGACTTTGCAGCACGGTTACTCGAAATATGTAAACACGGAGAACTTTTCTCATTTACATCTTCATCTGCCATGGGTTGCCTGGGACGTCAAGTTGTCGTCTTCTAATGAAGGAAGCTTATTAGATATATAAGGCAAGGCTTCACATTTGATGCCACTGCTTTCGTAATAAAATTAGCAAAAAGACTAAGTACGCGTCTCCTCTACTTGTATATTTTATATTATACCACCTAAAAGTAGTATCTATAAGGTTAAATAATTATATTAAATCTCAACCATTTTGTTAGTACACGAAGACTACATTGACGTAAGTACTTACTTACGTTGACGAAGAACAACCACTCTTGCACTTTTATTAACCGTATCATCCCTACTCTTAGTAAATCGGTGTGTGGAAAGATCCGGAAAATGAATAAATTGTACTGACGGTAAGTGCAGGAAGCGCCTGAAATATTCTCGTAGTACCCCAAGTAATAAATTACTTGAATCTGATATCTGAGTTTTATTTAAGCAACGCGAAAGACATTTTGAGGTCGATATTGGCACTGCAAAATGGTCAATTAACATATTAGTAATGAATAAAATAAAACATCTTTTTATTTGAGCACGGCATGTATCATATTGTAATTCCAATTTCCTTGCATGCGCTAGTGCTCAGTGATGACTTAATAATGTCCTTAATGGTAATGTCCGTTCGCATAAAGTTCCTGAAATAATTGGCAACTTTTCCGTGTTAAACACGACGAAGCTAAGTAAAATTGAATTACTTAAGAATTAATTTCAAAATCTGTAGAAAACAACGAAAACGACAATTAACATATTTAAAAGCTTTTTTCCTAATTTTACTCATCTGACTTCTAGCTTATGATCTTTTTGCGGAGAAGAAAAGAAAGTATGAGACTGAATAGAACTTAGGGTAGCCTAGCACTACTTCTGAGAACATAAGTGTCAGGAAACTTTTCTTTCGCAAATTGGAGAGGAGACTATAATAAATAATATTATTAGTATTCTATGGCTCAGCAGGGAGAACCTTGAAGACAGAAGAAGAAGATAATTTGAAGAATACTTTCCATAGAACATATACAATAGAGTAGACTAAGAAGTGTCAACCTGCTTATATATCCATGCATACATGTATGTATATGTACAAAAGTCTATTTCGCAAGCATAAAGCAATTTTCTAATCCAAGTGAAGGTACGAAGTCGCAGTCGTACTTCAGTTTTCCAGTTCTGCAAGAGTCCTGTGGAGGAAGCAAGTGGAAAGTAAACCGGGTATTCTTCCAGTTTTGTTTTCTATGCCTTTCCTTCGGTTTTTGCAGTTGGAGAACCAGGGGGCTTCGTTGCAATGAGCCATGGGGCATGACAAGGCACACATACACGAACAGTTCGGTGTGGGAAGTGTTAGAGGCAGACAAACGGACAGACCAAGCAGACTGCATAGAGCAAATAGTACGCTTTACACTTATCTTCTTGCATTGCAAACATTACGCAGCGGATTTCGAATCCCGGTTTCAGTTCGGTCTTGTCAGTGTGACTTGTGACTTGTGAGAATCACCATTGTACTTTTATTCTTACTGTTTCCCACTGCTACAGAAGAGAAGAGATATATTCCATCAAAGGTGGATAAATTAATTTATTACTGTTGAAAATCTTTTATTGAATACGGCATTTTCACTTTATGCCAAACCAAGCCTTTGTACAAACTTTCATGTTTCTCATGTCATTTACAAAACAACTAACTTGCTATACCTCTTAGGTACTTACATTTGCTAATAATTCCAAAGATGGGTGAAACCTTTGAAAATGACAATTCCAGTGTACTTTTAACATTTTTTGAAGAGATCGAAACAAGTTTATTATCAACTTCACCCGGCGACAGGAAATTATTAAATATCTCTTCCGCTTCCAGTAATTTGAATATCCTGGAGCCTATTGGTGATTTTCACCAGCAGTCCCCAATAGAAAGTATTACCATCTCTAAAGATCATTCATTACTAGTGAAAGATGAGATAAGTGAACTATCTTCTGCATTACCTCCAGAATTTACAGAAATGAGCACAAACTCAAGAAACTGTGTGATAGCATACTGTATTTTATTTATTTTCGCAGCGGGAGGAAATCTCTCTGTTTTCTTTTCTGTTTGTCATCATCTGAGTAGACTAAAGTGGAGAATCACAGTGCTAATTTTGCATTTAAGTGTGGCCGACTTGATAGTGACGTTTTTTGTTATACCGATGGAGATTTTTTGGAGAATTACAATAGGTTGGCAGGGTGGAAATCTGCTATGCAAACTTTGTCAATTCTTTAGAGCTTTTGGGCTCTACTTAAGCTCAAATATACTCATTTGTATTAGTCTAGATAGATTCTTTGCTATTATATTCCCTCTGAGAATGGTTGGGGCCACAACTCGAGTAAAAGTTATGCTTGGAATCGCTTGGATGACGGCGGCAATCTCTTCGGCTCCCCAGGTCTGTCAATTTTCACATTCAAGCGAAAAATTTCTATTCCCACTTTATACCATGAAAAATGAATTACGGCGTAGCACACTAAATTAAGCATGTTTCACTTATCGCTAGCCAGTTAACTACACAACATCACTTTATTTTAGACCTGCATTCACGGGGACAACCGGCTCTTAGTTCCCGGTATGGAGTAACTGGCATGCATGGTTAAGTTTGCTGTTATTCATTATATTTATTATACTACATGACACAAATCATGGCTCAGGTCGTACGCCAAGATTGGAGATGAGGAAAAGACGTACGATTACTTTAGTTTACTAGAAAAGCCTTCTAAATACTAAAGACCTGTATGCAGAGCAATATTCAGAGATCCACACCGCATGTTGATACGTTCATTGTTAAGTTAGAAAACACTCGGGACAGCTACCATTATTTACTGCTCGCTATTTAGAGGTCTCATAATAGTACGCTAACTCTAATAAGTGTTTCCCCTTGGCTCATGCATTATTTATAAAGTAATGAATTTCTTATCGGCTGTAAATACTGTATTGTAATGCAACTTTAATGTTCTTAATCAAATTTTCCTGGTAGTTCACTCTCCAGAAGTGTTTGCGTACAAAAAGGGCAGTGCTATACACTCTTATTGTCACAACATTACAGGAAAGTAATAAAAGCCTTTTTATCGTATTAGTTGAAAGTCAATATAGTAAAATCCTGAGGAGCTAACAGTCACAACGTTTTAACGAGAGCAAGTAGTACTACACTTATCGTCATTCATGCATTCCCTGACTAAATGCGTCACTGAAATACAAATTCGTCGCTTAGCATTGGTAATGCTATACTAGAGACTTAGGAATTTTTGCATTGCCCATGAAATTGTGCGAGTCTTCTCTCTCATGCTGTGCTTCGTGTGCCACAATCACAAAGTGCATTGGTGTATTTTCGGCATTTGCAGCTTTTTATTGGCACATTTTCCTTTAAATACTATGTGAGTGAACACACATCTACAAATTGACTTACTTATATTGAAGTATCTTACACAATTTTACAACCCCAGCATGGTATATAAAAGGTTTGTGTCATGACTATGACAGGTTTAACTATTTCCAGTTCATATGAAATGGCTTAAAATATTCCAGAAAAAATTCACGTATAATATATGCATAAGCTTTATACACCTACTTTCTTATATAATTTGTCATTCGAATGGTATTTACCAATATACCACTGTACTATACCTATATGAACAGGAACGGCTGTATTACTTATATTGTTCATGGGCTCAAGAATGAAACGCTCGCTGTTGTTTTACAGTTAGATATAAAAACCAAGGATCCAAACTTTTGTTGTCTGATTTTATGTTGAATTTAGTTTGCTGTTTATTGTTAGGATAGGATACATAGACTTCTGCCACTTTTGTGAATTGTGGTTTCCATCAGCAGCTATGTAACCAATTTTTAACTTTCAGTAAAATTTAATTTATTTCGAATAAGTATTACATCCTAATCGTTGTGGATTTATACCAGTAAATAACACTTTGCGTTTTTCCTGTTCTAACTTTTGTCCCTATACATACCTGCTTACTATTGTGCTGTTTTAACGAGAGGATAATTTATTAGATACAGTTACAGTCCCATTAAAACGCATTCGATGTATTAAATATTAAATAATACTAATAAGACTTATGCGCTCGAATAGTAATAACACCCTTGAATGGCACTGGGTTCATAAGCATCGAATTGTAATAACACTGTGTTCATAAGCATCGAATTGTATTTGTAATAACATTGTGTTCATAAGCATCGAATTGTAATAACACTGTGTTCATAAGCATTGAATTGTAACAACACTGTTCATAAGCATTTCACATTTGTCCATTTTAAGTTTTTAATGTACAAGCAGGTTACATAATTCCATAAAGAAGACACTTTACGGGAAACGTTGTGTAAACATGAATTCAATATCTTCACGAAGTGAGGCAATTTTGTGATGGAGAGAACCTTAGTTTAGAGTGCGTTATGCGTTAGTTTAGTGTGTATTCATATAAGGACCGAATTAGTATTTATTAATTAAAAGCTTTAAAATGGTCAGACATTCAGTCTTGTCCAGCAGGTGTTTCCGTAGAGTACAAGTGTATACACCATGGAGTCGCAGGCACTATTGTAGACAGATTCTGAAACCGAGCTCACAAACGACAAAAATGAGCCACCGAAAAACGAAGATCAGTGGGTTTAGAATGGCAGAAGATTAATTCGTATCCAAATACAGAAGAGGCATTTACTACTATTATAATTGAGGAGACTTGTTTTATGAAACGAACATTTATAGTACAATTAAAGGGGGAAAAGTGTTCTACTATTCTAAATATTCTAATATTCTAGAGTGTTTATCTAAGAAATACCCTTTTATTTGTTCTGATTCGGAAAAAGTGTTTTTGAAACTACATCTATTCATAACCAAAGTAAAAGTGCCACTGCCCGTTGAGTTATTTTGGGCTATCGTATTACCTATTGACACATTGGCCCCAAAAAAATTATTTTGTTAATTATCGTTCACAATCCGTTGATTCCTCAATGATAATGGTAATAAAACTAAGGGATTCATATAGTTTTTAAGGGGCAAAATTCCATATAAATTGGGGTGTTAAATGATCAAATTGGGCAAAAAAATAGTATTTTGGAGAAGTACTATTTTTTGGGGTGGAATTCAGTATATTAGGGGTGTCAAAAATAATAATATCTCTTTATTAATTACGTTTAAGGTACGTAATTTGTATGCTCCTGCTCTGATATTATTTTGTTACACTTTGCTGAATATAGTTGGAGGTTTTGAGGTTTATATGTGTAGGAGGAGTAATACAATATGATAATATAAATTCTGAAGTTGTATTCTATCACCAAATGTTCGCTGTATATCTAAAATGGAATTCCTCCACAAAATAGGAAACACATGATATTGGAAACTACCAAACTATTTGTACTCTAGTATTTGCAGATAATTACATATTACCACAAAAACTTATCCGTTTCGACTGGCGTGCCATATTAGTTTGTAATGTAGTAAGTATTGGTAAGGTTTGTTGCGTAGGTTTGGGGTTATGAGCTTTACAAATTCAATGACCTTTGAAAGAAAGCATATTTGTTCAATGAAGCATCATTCATAACACATGTTTTAGGAAATTACTCAGATTATTAATTTGGCTTTTTGTGGGATGAAAGCAATAAGTAGCATTGCTACTGCTAATTGGCTATGAGTATTAAAACGTAATGAAATTAATGATTTCCTACTTAATAAATAGTAAATCTACTTATTAGCATTTACTTTCATTTTATCCCATTGAAAAGGATGAAGGCAAAGAGAAACCCGAAAACAAAATAATACATATAAAATGTAAACGAAACGTGAACCATGACGAGATTCAGTGTGCTAAAATGTTGTCATAAAATAAAAGTGATAGAACACAAAGATTTTACTTGTAATAATGTGAACCTCACCGGCCTTTGCATTATGAGCTTTATGGTTTCACAATGCTTCTTAGTTAATACATGGTATTTAATTGAACCTTTATTTTGTGATTTCCAGTGTGTTGTATTTAGTGTTCGGAACCATCCAGAATACCCTTCATTTCAACAATGCGTGACATTCGGTTCCTTTCGGAGCCCGATGGAAGAAATAATGTATAACATATTTTCCGTTTTTGCCATGTATTTCGCCCCACTTTTTGTAATTATTTTTACTTATGCTCTCATTCTTTGGAAAATAACCCAAAAGTCTAAGGAGCCGCAGCACAAGCAGTCTAATAACACCAGTAAGTTATCTAAAGAATCTCTTGGGTTTTTATGATAATATGTTGACTTTTTATGAATATCTCTCTTATGCCCTGTAATTCAGAGGAAGTTATTATTGTTTCTCGCAAGTGTGGCACTGTAATGCATGATCCGACTTTTATTAATGTTACTACACGTGACATTTGGTCTTTTGATCATTGTTTGCACATGTTATAAAATAAAGGCAAATACAAAGGGTAGGTTACTGGTTACTTAGCGAATAAAAGCATTTCATTACAACTTTCGATTTCGGTAAGCTAGAACGGGAGCAAGAATGATAAATGGTATATTTGCTGCAGAATCTCTCTATTTATTGGAATTGCACCATAGATTTATGTGAGAGCAAACTGCAGACTTGTGCAAAAAACTTCAAATAATCATGAAACTTGCATGATAAAAGAGCTGACATACCACAATACTAATCTTATTAGAATGTTGCGTAGGTTTCGTATAGTTGTGAAAATTACAAATTCAATATTTTCAATTTAATTTAAGCTAGAAACGAAGAGCATGTATTTCGTTTTGATAATCAAAGTAAAATAATACAAATTTCATCCTACTAACAATGATACTTTTACCGCAACTGATATAGTAATAATGAGCTTTTCGTCGAATACTGCAAATATCATATTTTGGAGACAAATAATTTTCAGCGAAACAGCGAAAGTTAACAGATACACTGAAAAATATATGATGTAAAATTATACATCTATTTTTACAGATAGGTATTCTGATTTATACTCTGAGGTAGTACACCAGAAAAATATTTATTGGCAAATTATGGCATACAGACTAGACAATGCAATATGACATGATATAATAATAGCTGAATTTCAAGATAATACGGTATTGAAAGGACTATGATGGTCTCTTAGCTTTAGACTTTAATCTTATACTTACAATATTTAACAGTACATTTTTTTATGCAAGGTTTAGCTAAGTTTTGTAACAGTAAATGGAATAATACTGGGGCACAACTGTGAAAAGCTTAATATGATATTGCTTATTACTGATACGTATATGTATTTGCAATATAATAAGAAGAAATAAGTCATCCCAAATGTTATGGACCATGTAAGTGGAATGATTTCTTGTCTTCGTGTGCTACTCACAAAAGTCATTCGCAACCAAAAGGATCAGGGACAGCAGTTTCCTTTCAATTTTTTATCCTTTGTGAACTCTTGTTGCCTTCTCACAGAGAGGCCTGAGAAAGTCTGCTTTTGTAACAATGGGCGTATGAAAACGAGACCCTATAGATTCCGAGAGAGTACGTAACTATGACCCTCGTTATGCGGAGTTATAAGTATACGTGCATTCAAAATGCACAGCAAAGAAACTAACGAGAGTTGTGTGTCAGTAGCAAACAACCTTTATGCTTTCAGGTTCTTCCATTATCGGAAAAAAACTTTCTGCTCCGTAAACAATTGAAAAGCTTTGATAGTTACGTTTATTGTATGTAGTGTTGTATTGCCTACCTTGTTCAGTTAATTGAGTTTTCCTAATAAATACCGAAGGATAGGGTGAGAGGAGAGTCCGAGTAGAATTTAACCCATGTTATCTAATACAAATGAAACTTTCAGCTAATACTCATGTAAGTCAGATGTATTGGAATTCAAGTAAGGTTTGCAGCACTCATTTACTGGAATTAATTTCAGTGTAAAACTTCAATAATGAAACGGTGCTGTCTGTAGAGTGTACAAAATTTGTGGACCTCTTCTAGCTTTATTTACTCTTCACTTAACTAAAATTTATCTGTGTGAGAAGTTGTTCAACGCTCGCATGTAGAAGAATCTTGTCTTCTTGTCACGAAATCATGTACGCCGAACTTTTGCTAGATTTGGTGTCATATAGTGATGCTTAACTATCAAAGGTTGCGAAATACTTTGGAATTGCACAGACTGAAATGAAGCATTGTAAATGTCCGTCAGTCTAGGCATTCACATCACAAGTTGTTCTTTGACATTTCCTGAAGACCTAAAATGATTAAGTATCATCAACTTTCATGACTTTTGTTTCTGTGAAATCTATACTATATACAGGTTTTCAAGAAATATAACACCTTGTTTTGATTTTAAAATTTACACTATAAATTTAACATTAACAAAAGAGAGCAGAATATTTCGTTACATTAGTGTGTGATTGATATTTTTTGTTTCAGGAGATAAAGGAGAAATTGCGTCATTAAATTCTGCCGCAACTGTGACATCGGGGGAATCAAGAGCCAGGCGTTGCTACCATTTGGGGTCAGCAGCGGCGACTCTGATGGCAAGAGCTAAAAGAAGGACTTTAAGACTGACACTTGTCATTGTGATAGCTTTTGTCTTTTGTTGGACTCCTTATGTAGTAATGACTTTGTGGTAAGTGGAAGGATATCCATATTCTGCACATTTCAAATCGTTTATTGATTAATATACATGTTTATTAATCAGTTTAATATCGTTGTTGACTAAGAAATTGTACTACATGATATAATTAACAAATTGGGTGATACCATTTTTTTAAATGGTAAAATTATCTAGGTATACCACAACAGAAATAATTTCATAAAGATAACAAACTCATTTAGGCCAAAAAAGTTTTCTATAATAATTGCATTTTTTCTGCAGGTACATGTTTGACAGGGAAGGGGCAACAAAAGTTGACCCTAGAATTCAAGACATTCTGTTCCTTTTTGCCGTTAGTAATTCTACATTAAACGTAATACTTCATTTCATTCAGCACTTTTACTACCTACTTATACTCAGATGTGATGTGACGTAATACGAAAGTACACTAAGTCAATAATATTTTTTGTCTGATGACTGAATTTTTCTTAGCCGATAATCTATGGATCGTACACCCGCCAGAATACAAGTGGACCATTAGAAAAGTGTTTACGTTGCGGGACGAAGAAGCGGACGTCTGAGTTTCTTCCTGTGACTTCAGTCATTTGACGCCGTCGGCAACAACAATGTCAGTTTCAGCTCCGACAAGTTCGCAAAATTGCACACATTAGTGGAAATGTCTACCAATCTCCTCAGTCTTGTCCTGTTGGGCTTTTGGCAGGAGATGTCGTGTACAACAGTCCCTCAGAGCCATGTCCAGATCTCATTCCTTTAAGAATTAGATCTGAGAACTATTCCAATACTCCCGACTTGGTGCTCAAATCTTTGAATCTCACTCTGTGAGAAAATTAATTATCAGTCAGTTACTTTTAAATTGTGTTCCATTTCCTAGATGACTAAGATGACAAAAGTCACTGGTTTCTTCGACTTCAAGCTTTGTTGATGTACCTATTATAGTTAGTGTTAAATATTTTTGAATCTTGCGAAGAGAGATGTGTTACTAAACCCTAAACATATTTAACAAATATGATACTACCTTAGTAAATGTATACATTTTTATAAAGACACTAGGGTTTGCTATTCATCTATTATTTTACATGTACCTATAAAAGGATATTATAATATGTCGAAATTCGGTGACATTGTGATTGATTGCATGCTCCTAGTCTCGCAGATATAGAACTTTAATGTAAATGATACAATTTATATTGTGTACGTGTTTGTGTACAATAATAATAGTTAATACTACCCGAAATTCAATTTAGGGAATCTGGGTAACCAGAAGATGAACAAATGTGAGAAAAATATGGATATAGAGTTGTCTACTGAAATACTTTTATGCAAAAATGCCATGTTTCCTTTTCATTAACGTCCTTAAGCATCACAACACGTAGTGTTACTCTTGCCAATAAGAAGATCAATGTCGGTTATCACTATGTCACAGAGAGGATAAAGAACTCCAACAAGGATATTCTCATGTCTGAGCGATAAAAAGGTTATTATTCGAATAAGATTCAAGGACAATCAAAAATACCGAAATGTCAAGTTCACCTTAAGGGGATGTTCAAATTTCGAAATTTTTGAAGATCCTCCCGCATGACAACGCTTAGTTACATATGCTACAACATGGGGAATTTGGGGGGTTAAATCTCTTTCATTGGGCCATCGCCACAGGGCCATGGGACAACTCTTTTTACTCGATCTTTTTTTTAAAGTGTACCTAAGATGTATGATGATGGCGTGTGCTAGGTCTCCACACTGCTTTTACATTCCTTCTTGGTAAAAAAGATTGTTAAATCCCACAAATGCTTTAAAATGTACAATTTTGTCCCTTTGACTGCAATTTTTACCAAGAGGGACTGCAAAAGCAGTGTGGAGACCTAGCACACGCCATCCGCATACATCATAGGTACACTTTAAAAAAAAGATCGAGTAAAAAGAGTTGACCCATGGCTCTGTGGCGATGGCCCAGCGAAACCCCCAAAATTCCCCATGTTGGGGAATACGTAACCAAGCGTTGCATGCGGGAGCAACAACAGCTCTTAAACACCCCCTTAACAAGTTAAATGTATAGGTACCTACACAGCCCATGCTGATAACTTACAAACTGATTTTTCAAATAATGGATAACCATCCATTTTGGTGTAAATGTAACACTACAAAAGAGCTTTCAGGAAACAAAAATGGGAACTTATAATAAATTAAGCTTAGTGTAATATGTATGAACAATATTATGATGGTAATTTGTGTTTCTGTAAAATAAAAAAATCATAACTTGTTCAAATTTTTTATCGGTAGTTTAGTAGCAGAAACCCCCAGTTTAAGCGAACTAGTAACTTAGTTCCCTGGTTGATTGGTTGCGAAAAGGTCACAAACCTTTTTCAAATGATCTCGCACTTAATGTACAAAAGTTGTGTAAAAAATGCTCGGTGTGTGCAGGGCAAAAGAAGGCAATGCAACTTGTTTTATAAGACACCTTTGCATCCACATATACGAATTCCTTCATGCCAAACAATACCGTCTGGAATACCTTTTTATCTGTACGTTGGACACTTTTGGGTCTCAATCTTTACTTATTTCATTTATCTTAGGGGACAGATACTGACGTTTTACCAGGTAAAGTAGAAATATGAGTAAAATGATTATTAATTCAGAATGAATCCTTTGGGTTGCCACTGTTGCTCAAGTCACAACATTTGCTCACGGAGTTACCTAAACGGTACGTTAGGATAACTAACTGAATAGCACATTTCACACCACTTTTGTAGGTTTTTAAAACTATAACGTTAACATTATGTCTGTTTTCTTATTGATTCGCCCACACTGTAGAAATTTCCCACAGCAGAAAATGCCACTTTATCAAATTGGTAAATAGATTTTATGTCTTTTCTGATTTGCAAAATAAAGTTATCCACGAATATTTTGTCCTCTTCAAAAGGAATCTGACAGATTTAAGGTACTTATTTGGGATGTTTTTCGAGACATGTCAATATACATTATTAATGAACCATCTGAGAAAATTCCATAGGAGGTAGTTATTAGTTAAAAATTCCGTCAATAGAAAATGACACAAATATTGTTAGATCTGATGTTGTTGTTGATCTGATTGCAAAGACAAAAACAATTCTTAGAAAGGCTCAAAAGAAAAATTCTCAGAATTATTCTGATAACTTTTACATGCCATTGGCGAACTAATTTCAATCATACAGTTAATTACATTGAACCTGTAACTTTATCCTCTGTTTGACAAGCAAAGCAAGATCTTGTATAAAGAGCCGGATGGCTATATATTCCAAGTCCTAAGTAACCATCTACATTAAGCAACATGTACCTTTGATGTAACTCACATTTGTAGGGACAAATTAACCAGTTGAGACCAAAACCTATTTAGGAAATAACTGATAGTACAGTTCAGTGGAGACTGAGAGAGATTCAAATCCCAGAGGATGCATATACACACATATATATATATGTATATAGGTATATATGTATACTATGGAAGCGGTAGAGTAAAGACTATAGTGAAACACAAAAGACAATTATCTGGAAGAAAAATGGGGCATTTCTTCAGAGATCTCTTTTAGCATACATAGGTTGTCAACTGGATCTTGTAAGACCAACCTTTATTGACTGCTTGCAGTCGCTGCTGATGAGCTATACTGGATATACTGACGTAATGGTTCTTATGGTTTAACAGATTCTCCATGCATGCTTCTTTTAGTTCCGCGACTTTAGAAAAGTACTGAGAAAAGTCTTTATGGTAGTACTAATAATATCTACATTTCAATGTATTATGCTTTGATAATCTGTGTAAACAGTTAGTATGTAGAAACATAGATGACCAGTAACATTTTCATTCAATTAGTTATGTTAATGTAAATGACCGTACTATAAGTCTTCTGCCCATTATATCTTTCTGGTATACACCTACACTACAATGTCGTGTGTTGTCGCTTGTCGGTATCAATCCTACATTACATATTACCAACTACTAAGTCATTGAAGTCATATTATGCTAAAGCACATTGGTAGTTTCAGAGAAATCAAATACTTCCTACACAGTGTACTGAAATATGTTTTATTATTCCTTATTTTATACCTGGCAGAAGAAATTAGAAACGTGATCTCTATTGCTTTTGATGTTTTTTGAATCTAAATATTTGAAAGATACCTCACACATAGATATGTAAAATAGGGAATGGTATTGTTTAAAGGCCATACAGGGAAAAAAGAAAATTAGAGTAGGGGAAACAGGAAAAAGGACATTTAGGTCAGGTACCTACACCTAGGTATAGTATTCCGTCCATAGACCAAATATATAGGTAAACGTGAGCAGAATAATAGAAATCTCTGGGCAGAGATATGGGTAAATAAATTGCTGAGTTGACTATTGCCCAACGCTTGCGTTTGTGGCATGTCCCAATAACAAAAATATGTAAATTGTTCACCTAATTGTGTACGATGAATCCTGAAGAATATAATGTTGACGTCTATGAGTATTTGCCAAGGCAAAAAGTAGTGATAAATTTCACTAACATATCTTTATTTAAAAATGAACTAAATGCTATACATATTATAAATTACACGATTTTCGTTCGCGAATTGCCGTACTAAAAGTATACTGCACCAAGGGTTTGCATTAAGTATCTGTAGGTATTGACATACTACATTTGTATAAACAGTATGTTACAAATATTGCATTAGTGTTCCTTACTCATAGAAGATACAAAATAGAATTCTCAAGATACTCACTTCTTTAAAAAACCAGCACGTTATTGTTGTCATTTTGTACTTGCTTTGTACCACCTCGCATGGGAGGAAGATGAAAATAGCACGCTCGATGAATAACTGCCTTCTTTAATCTGTCTAAGCATTTTAAGCTTAAGCAATATTGTTAATACGCTCAAATGATAGCACGAGAGAAGAGATACTATCTATGTACAGTATCCAGTGAAGTCGTGATGTGCACAGACGGAAATCTTCGCATTAGTCTTGTTCTTTTCGTTCGTGCCCTTGAGGATTTCTTTCTCTAAAAGATTCACAGTGTATTCCTTGGCTTCCTTTGAATTCACCCAACAAACCTAAACCAAATCTTGTAAAGCAAAGTGAAGTGTATAGCGAAGGAGAGTATTTTGGGGTATCTCGTGCTTCTACGGGCATCGTATTTAAAAGTATGTTCGTATGGCTTGCATTTACATGCTACAAGCGAGAGAACATATTAGACATTTCTTAGAAGATGTAGACAGTTACTGTAACTGTTTAAACTAGAATTGTTATGCTACAAGACGCTTTTGCAGCAGCGGTTTCCCAAACCCCTGGAAGCGAGCATTTCCATTTCATTATATTGCACGAGACATTATTGAAGTTTCAAGTGGTCCGTTAAGAAACTGAATTTGCATGTGTTTTAGAGGTCATGATAGAGATTTCACTTTGAAAGCTAAACTTTCCAGTATTGCATTAGCTTAACCTGTACATTACGCTACAAATTTCTAATTCTGATACTGATAAAAACAATAGAATGTAATTCGGAACAGCAAATGAAATGAATATAGATGAGAAATATGAAGTATTTCTTTTGCATGTAAGGTTAGCCTACCATTACTCCTTAATTCTGGTTAGTCTGTGAGAATTCTTTGAACTGCGTACTTTCCCCGTTCTCCGCTAACATCCAAAGTGAGTGCTGAGGATAGACATCCTTAACGGGCTGCATAAGCTTAGGTATACTTCACCGTCAACGACAATAGCTTCCGATTCTCCTTTGTCCCTTTGAGAATGTCGTCGTCTCACTCTCACCGAGCCGATTCTCTCTTTCCATCACTCACTCAAGACACAGAAATTTAACTTTCCCCAATGCAAAATAAACACGACTCGATGCACTACCACAAAAGCTACTCAAAGTGTCTTACAGAATGAGCGACACAAAGTATTTGAAATGGGATGAACGGAAGGACATTTTCTTTTTATATTCTACAGATAGATTTATTTTTACATTATAACCACATGCATAACATTTCTGCAAAAGTAGTCCTCACCCTTTCTCTATTGGTTTACTCTGTTCATATACGAATGAACATATTTGCAGTCCGGGCAAAATCTCACACAAATGCAACCTTCAGATGTTATAGGAGTAGTGTATTTAAGCATACACAGTAAAATGATAAAACCTTCCATGTAGTTTTTTCTTAGCATGAAACTTATTCTGATTTGCAATGACTTTTCTTATGTAATATTATTCTTCTATTGTTGGAAATTTTCAGATCAGACACGAAGCACAAGTACAGCTACTCATTTGCATAATTCCATTTCCTTTCGAGTATGTGTACATCATGCAGGCGCACAATGCAAAGTAATTTCATTGGAATGTACTCCCCAATAAGATTATCAATAAAAAGAATCAATTCATTTTATTCTTTAAAAATAATACAAAATTTTCCTTTGATGCTTACTTGATTCCGCTTCTATATTTCTTCAAAATCATCGATCCGCATTTGATCCACAGTCAGCATGCACATGGGTAAGGGTACACATCCGAACAGTATCCGATAATATCAAATAACTTGGCGGGTACCCTTCGATACCCGCTAGTATCAAATAACTTGTCGAGTACCCGATAGAATCAAACAACCGGTTGTTTGTGCCTTTCACAAACAATATCTGGACCTGTCACCCAAACCGGAAATCGCCGTTTCCCTCATGACAGTGGATATACAAATTGATTTCTCAAGTAGGACATTTAGGCAGATTCTTTTGATTTCGTTTACGGTGTGAGATTTTTTGTGGTATTAGATAGATAGCGCTGATATGACCTAATCTCGGTGACCTTATCTCGATGACGCTAAATTCAAATTTTAAGGTCGCAAAATTTTGTGCTCGCTATTTACGTCACACAGTTAGCGTTCAATTGTCTTATCTGTCATACCCTAATGGCAGCCAATTCTTAAATCGGGATTTGTTACTATGGTTTCCATGGAAATTTTGATTGATGAAATCCAGATTCATGCTTATTGATTTTAGGTACGGATAAATAGCGTCGTACCTTATCCTTATTTTTTAGGTCGACTTATTGTTGACCTACGACCTAAAATTAAGGTCTGCCAAATTTTTTGGTCAAAACGCTATCTGTCTATTATTAGTGGGGTTTTTTGTGTAACATTTTTAGGATGCAATTGGTATTATTAGTGTGGTTTTTTGTGTAACATTTTTAGGATGCAATTGGTATTATTAGTGTGGTTTTTTGTGTAACATTTTTAGGATGCAATTCCTGCAATTGGTATTATTAGTGTGGTTTTTTGTGTAACATTTTTAGGATGCAATTCCTGCAATTGGTATTATTCGTGTGGTTTTTTGTGTAACATTTTTAGGATGCAATTGGTATTATTAGTGTGGTTTTTTGTGTAACATTTCTAGGATACAATTGGTATTAGTTAGTTAGCGTTGCCGTCACGTTATCTCGGTGACCTTATCTCGATGACGCTAAATTTAAATTTTAAGGTCGCAAAATTTTGTGCTCGCTATTTACGTCACACAGTTAGCGTTCAATCGCCTTATCTGCCGTACTCTAATGGCAGCCGAGTCTTAAATCGGGATTTGTTACTATGGTTTCCATGGAAATTTTGATTGACGAAATCCAGATTCATGCTTATTGATTTTAGGTAAGGATAAATAGCGTCGTACCTTATCCTTATTTTTTAAGTCGACCTAGTCTTCACCTACGACCTAAAACCTTAAATTTAGCGTCGTCGACGTAAAATTAAGGTCTACCTAATTTTTTGGTCAAAACGCTATCTGTCTATTATTAGTGTGGTTTTTTGTGTAACATTTTTAGGATGCAATTGGTATTATTAGTGTGGTTTTTTGTGTAACATTTTTAGGATGCAATTCCTGCAATTGGTATTATTAGTGTGGTTTTTTGTGTAACATTTTTAGGATGCAATTCCTGCAATTGGTATTATTAGTGTGGTTTTTTGTGTAACATTTTTAGGATGCAATTCCTGCAATTGGTATTATTAGTGTGGTTTTTTGTGTAACATTTTTAGGATGCAATTAGTATTATTAGTGTGGTTTTTTGTGTAACATTTTTAGGATGCAATTAGCATTATTAGTGTGGTTTTTTGTGTAACATTTTTAGGATGCAATTGGTATTATTAGTGTGGTTTTTTGTGTAACATTTTTAGGATACAATTGGTATTATTAGTGTGGTTTTTTGTGTAACATTTTTAGGATGCAATTGGTATTATTAGTGTGGTTTTTTGTGTAACATTTTTAGGATGCAATTGGTATTATTAGTGTGGTTTTTTGTGTAACATTTTTAGGATGCAATTGGTATTATTAGTGTGGTTTTTTGTGTAACATTTTTAGGATGCAATTGGTATTTTTAGGATACTTTTTGTGTAACATTTTTAGGATGTAGTTCGTAATTTTTGGGTGCAATTTTTATGGTGGTTTTCTTAGGGTAGGATTTTTACGGTGGTAATTTTAGGGTGGAATTTTTAGTGTGGTAATTTTAGGGTGGAATTTTTAGGGTGGGAATTTTAGGATGAAATTTTTAGAGTGGGGTTTTTAATTAAGGTTGTAATTTTTAGCGTCACATTATAGGGTGTTGCTTGTTAATTACATCTGTTTCTTTTGACTGGTCAACATGAGAATCCATTGGATATTTAGGGTCTACTACAAAACAAAGATTATGATTATCAATGACTAAAATGTCAAGTCTACGAATTAATCTCTCCTCCAATAAACAGTGTCTCTTACAACGCTTATAATTTCTTTTCTCTAGTTGAACGGACTTCTTGATGGCGAACATTACCCAATAAATCGGGGATGGAATCCCGAAATGTGACCAAGGGTTTCTGTCTACTTATAAATGCAGTTGAAGACTATATAACATATTATAGCATAACTGCATAAATATAATCAGGAACACATTCCATGATCTACCAGGTGAAGCCAAAGTTAAGCATGCTGTCATGATGAGTTTTTATTTAAGAACTTCATGTTCTTTTGGCGCAATAAAAAATATGAATTAACAACAAACCTGCCTGTATTGATGTTTTAATCTTTACAAATACCTTTGCATTAAGTTTGGTTTCGATTTCGATGTTTAGTCAACTTTTTGGGAATCATAGTGTAAAGTATTTTGAAGAAAGAACTTTCCATAGAACTTTCCATTCCTTTCCACATGATTCAATTTTATATCCCATTTACCTACCTATACCTAACTACAAGAATGTAGAACCTGTTCTGAAAGGCTCAATACGCAAGAATAGTATGCATACATTTAGAGGTGGGCTTGGCGCATAATAATACGGGTATAAGGTAAATAAGCTTCCTCTTTTGAAGTTGTAAGTTGCCTGAATGGAAATCCTAAGAGGGAGTCAAGAGCCTACTCGTATTAATCAACCCAGTAGAAGTGAGGCAAACATTCGAACTCAATAAAACGGTGACCACTAGAAAGTCTTTTCACCAACAAAACTCAAACCTTTCAATTCAGATAGTAAATCCTCTTTGGTCAACTATTTCGTTTTTCAATGTACTGCCCACTCAAGCTGAAAGTTGAAAGCAGGTGCCTAAAAATTCCTGTGTTTATTTGTTCTAGTAATCAATAATCTAGGAATACATTTGGGAATGTAGACTTGTAGATAGACAGAAATTTCATTAGTGTGTTCTTGATAACAGAGAAGTCGGATTTCATATAGACTATTGTTCTGCAGGAGTTAGACGTAAAGATAGTTGGTTCGGATATCCCGTTAGGATACTTTACATATCGTTTGAATAATTATTTTCCATGACGTTTTCAACTTCTTTTATTGAATTATATCAGTATAGAGGTCTGAAATAGGAAAAGAAATAATTGCCTCAAACCAGTAATCTTTCAATTATCAATTATGTTTATTAACTGAAATATAAGCATACTGACTTCTCATTGAAGTTTTATTAGTTTTACGTATTAATTATTGGGCTACCAAGTGTCTAATAATTCATCTTTACTTTAGAATGTATGTAGCTTGGAATAATATATTTTGGTTCAGTACAGAGTGCAAACGAAAAAAATGAGGAAGAGTTGCAAACCAAATATGTTCGTATACTGCTTTCATTAAGTAAATTTACTTCCTAGCGTTTACTGTTTACTACTTTCACTTAAACGAAGGGGGTTTTCACGACCTTTTGATTATCATCTGTTCATTAGCCAATGTATGTAATCCAATACTGTCAAATTAAATTTAGTAGCACAACTAGAGATACCTAGTAATCACCCAAGCATGCCAAAGCTCTGAATAAGAGCTACAAAGGACCCAACAGAGTACCGTCAAACATGAAATTAGAAAGTAATTATTATTATCTTCCAACTGCTTGCCATGCCTTGGAACATGTTGATTGCTATTACTAATTTTCCTGAAAGAGAAGCTGTATAGGTGCACCTAGGTGGTGTGGACATGACATATGGGTTAATTTACAGCGTAGGCACACAACTCAGCAACTTCTGACGAACGTCAATAATTATTAAGTAGCGGAAGCTACTTTATAATAATGCCCTTCACAATCTGTCTGTCTGTCTGTCTGTCTGTCTGTCTGTCCGTCTGTCTGTCTGTCCGTCTGTCTGTCTGTCTGTCTGTTGGCTCTATAACTCCTGAACGGCTTAATATAATTCGCTAAAACTTTTTGTACATGTTCTTGGTGTTCCGAGGAAGGTCCCCTGTGAAAATGGGTGTGATCGATAAATGACATCCACTAAAAAAATTGATTAATATAGAGCCTAGAATTCCATGTATTACTAAAAACGTTAAGTTTGAGGACACAGGGTGTACCAAATATTGAAAAATTTTAAAATACGGTCTTCACCGTATAAAATTTTAAAATTGACTTTAACGCAATTATACGGTGTAACCGATCCTCAGAAAGCGTGCGCATACAATATAGGCTCCATTCTGGCTTATAAAAATAAAAAGATTTAGACTACTAATGGGAACGCATTTTAAAAATTTTAGTAAAGCGTGGAGGGCTTAATGTTATTTTTATGGGTCAGAATGGAGCCTGCAGCGCTCCAGCGCGCTTTCTGATGTTCGGTAACGACGTATAATTAATAATTGCGTTAAAGTGCTTTTTTGATGATTTTTATTTTTGTCAATATTTGTTACACCCTGTGTCCTCAAACTTAACACAGGGCTAAAAGTGTTGTGTAGCTGGAAAGTTCTATAGAGAAAAGATAGGTGGCGTAAGTGGTGCATTCTTACTAATTATTTCGAATTTACTTGAATTTATTCAAAACATTTCGAATTTACTTGAATTTATTCAAAACATTTCGAATTTACTTGAATTTATTCAAAACATTTCGAATTTACTTGAATATATTCAAGTTGAATTAACATTTCGAATTTACTTGAATTTATTCAAAACATTTCGAATTTACTTGAATTTATTCAAAACATTTCGAATTTACTTGAATTTATTCAAAACATTTCGAATTTACTTGAATTTATTCAAAACATTTCGAATTTACTTGAATTTATTCAAAACATTTCGAATTTACTTGAATTTATTCAAAACATTTCGAATTTACTTGAATTTATTCAATACATTTCGAATTTACTTGAATTTATTCAAAACATTTCGAATTTACTTGAATTTATTCAAAACATTTCGAATTTACTTGAATTTATTCAAAACATTTCGAATTTACTTGAATTTATTCAAAACATTTCGAATTTACTTGAATTTATTCAAAACATTTCGAATTTACTTGAATTTATTCAAAACATTTCGAATTTACTTGAATTTATTCAAAACATTTCGAATTTACTTGAATTTATTCAAAACATTTCGAATTTACTTGAATTTATTCAAAACATTTCGAATTTACTTGAATTTATTCAAAACATTTCGAATTTACTTGAATTTATTCAAAACATTTCGAATTTACTTGAATTTATTCAAAACATTTCGAATTTACTTGAATTTATTCAAAACATTTCGAATTTACTTGAATTTATTCAAAACATTGCGAATTTACTTGAATTTATTCAAAACATTTCGAATTTACTTGAATTTATTCAAAACATTTCGAATTTACTTGAATTTATTCAAAACATTTCGAATTTACTTGAATTTATTCAAAACATTTCGAATTTACTTGAATTTATTCAAAACATTTCGAATTTACTTGAATTTATTCAAAACATTTCGAATTTACTTGAATTTATTCAAAACATTTCGAATTTACTTGAATTTATTCAAAACATTTCGAATTTACTTGAATTTATTCAAAACATTTCGAATTTACTTGAATTTATTCAAAAAAGTTCGAATTTACTTGAATTTATTCAAATCAAATTTAAAGTATTTCAACTTAGTCAAAAAACGACGTATGGTGGTCACCAGTGCAGACTACGACGTATAGCGGCCGCCAGTCAGACTACATCATGTAGTGATCACTAGTAAGGACTACGACACATACCACAACATACACACAACATTAGCAATATAACACATAACATGTGTTTGGACATAAATGAGGTTAAAGGTCAGAAGGGAGTAACCGATTAACACCATTTTTGAAAGATGACCTACAATTTGTCCCTAGAAGGTCCACTGAAAGTTTCATCAAAATATTTCAACGCGTTCCTGAGATATGGCATATACTCACTAACTACCTAACTAACTGACTAACTAACTAACTAACAGACAGACAGACAGACAGACAGACAGACAGACAGACATCCCGAAAACATACAGTAGCTTTCCGCTACTGAATAAATAGAGCAGTAGCACTCATTGATACTAATAAGATTTTCCTGAACCTCTTTTGACTCTATTGAAAGCTCATAAGGTGCTTATATTTAAAAACCCCTGGCATACTCAAGTAGAAATAATTTAAGATGAACAAAGCAAGCTTTATTATGCAGGTTACTCAGCCTGTACTCTTTTAGGATCGTATTAAATTCAATCATCTCAACTTAGCGGTTCAAGAAGCATGACCTTTTTTATTTTAGTATGGGCGCATTTAGTTTACTAAGAACCTCTTTACCCAGAATGAATGCAGAAGCAGACCCTTGAAATTTAATAAATTCAATTTATAGGTAGCATCGCTACCACTCCAGTGATGTACATTACGGGTACATATGAACGGGTAATCTCGTATGGAGAAAGCTCGGAAATTATACAAAAGAAATGGGAAAATGAAAATCAAGCGATGAAAAATGCTTCAAGGATATGAAAATGGTGGAATTTTTATGGAAAAGAATTCTGCGGAATTTCTCTGTACATATAGAGGACCGCTACCTAATATACTTTCTATGTGCTAATCATATACCTATATATTTTACTGCTACCATTACGGCCAAAGTATAGTAATCTAATGCAAACTTTTTTACGACAAAGGCGATTTCTTCCCATAAAACATACAGGGCCTTAGAGCGCCGAAATAAAAATGTATCCAAAGGCCAAGCCCATTTTACAGTCTAATGCAGCTGTCCATAATATTACAAGTGTGTCGTCTTTATTAAACTTTTTAACCTGAAGATGATCCTTTGCTGCTTCATATTCTAGCAACAGTCTTGTCTATAGTCCTCCTACGTAATCTACAAACTTGAAGTAGCTAGTTATTAACAGGACTAACTCTAAGATACTTAAGTACATTACTAAAAGTGTTATTCCTTAACCTCTTCAGATTACCAAACTGACAATTACAGAATTACATTCCTACTTCAAAAATGATTAAAATGATGTATTACTAAAGCTTTGGAAATAAAGGGCGACCCAACTTTCATTACAAAATGATCAAAGATACTATAAGGTCGTCTGTAAAACAAAAGCTTCGCTTTTATATACTACATACAGTGCAGAAAATTGAAAAGGAAAAAGCTAGCCAAGTATCCCCAGCACAAATGACTTCTCTGGGTGTGAAGGAAGGATGTTGAAGTAATCCGTCTGAGACGACGAACGCAGTGTCATAATATCTTGTCCTAAAATGTAGATGTTTTTTATCAAAAATAAAATCGAAAGCTCAATTAAGCCTACGTAGGACGCTGATAATGATGCTGATGAATTAAAAGGTTGGCTGATGAATTACAGAATCTGCAACTGACATAACAATTAAGTAAACACGGTAAGAAGCTTAGGAATTGAGAGAAAATAGCCGCTTCATATGGAAAATGATCAAAATAGGCAGGTCTAATCTATTTACAATTAATTCTATTACTCCGGGCCCCAGGCAATACAAATATCATACGAAGTTATTAAAAAAGATAGGATGATTGCAACTGTATTCTGCCGGTATTCTGTATGCATGACGGAAGCAACATACATATGTCACATATTACTATTTTATGAATACCACTTCAAAAGAGTGTACATGACTCGGTGAATTCAGGATTATGTATATTTATGCACTTAGTACTACACGGTGTAGCATTGCCGACATGTAAGCTGATTAAATCGCCGGAAGATACTGTCTAAAAGGGCGGAACTAGACTTAAATTGCATTTTAATTACCCACAAATTCTTGCTATAATCCAATTTTGCCATCAAAGCATCAACATTCATTTTCCTGCCATGTCGAGAGGATATGCTATTTATTTTCAACTGCACTTTTTCAAGGCACATTACACACGAGAGCTTTGGCTTTCTACCTATTTTGCATGTACAAGTGTTAGTGTTAGTTCTGCAGACCGATGATAGTATTACTCAGTTGTTGATATGCTAAGATATTTGAAAGCTTGGCTTGAAGGCTTGATGAGGAATAGTAATTAATAGTCACCAATTATTTAAAAAATACATTACAGCAGTAATTAGTGCGCAAATGCAATTAGCTAACCGTGTCAATTAGAGTTGCCAACTATTTAAAAATTGGAGACCAAGTCCTACAAATTTGACAGTGTAATAGAACAATAATCATACGAATGAAGAGGTGACCTAAATAAATCAACCATTAAGTAACAAATATGTATTTGAATGATTTGAGCCTTGGTAAAGATACAATTTGCTTCTCTGTTCTTTTTTATCTATAAAAGCTCCCTCGCAAAGTGAGAAATTACAACTAGTTTGCAGTCTGGTTTTTTCATTAATTTAGTACTACTATTTCGCAATAAATTAACATACCTTGCTAATTAATGTACTTTTATGTGTCCTATTTTGCTGTCCGTGTTACCATGTAATGATTGTAGGTGATATTTATCGGATGCAATTAATTGCAATGTAGACAGTGAAAGACTGAAGTTGAAGACACTTAATCCGCTTGTTGAATAGTTCCTGAGTATTAATGTTATTAGATATGGAGTATATTCAAAATGTGAATGACAAGTGGTGCTTTGAGACTGCAGGCACTTAATGCTTTTGAGTACAATCACGGCACATAATATTTGACTTACAGAAACCTTGCAGAAAGCCATACTTTATTGAGCTTAACAACCATTTTCATTTAAGGCACATCGATGTACTATGAAGTAGTAGCTTAATGCCATCCTGCCAATTCAGAGAAACTGCCTTGTCGAGCATTTAAAAGATTATGTCTAGGATCAGACCACATCATTTATTGGTACTTTTAGTGAACTCGGGCGTAGGCAATTACAAGATGTATCTAAGGTTCAAGATGTATAAATAGAATAAAAGTAAGATCCAGGGACAGCTCAATATTCAAACTAATGAGCTCGCTTAAGTTGTTATGATGTAGAATACAGACCTGAAATGAAGACTGAGGATAGCACCCGTGGGAGAGTTTCCGTGAATATGCACAAGAACCAAGAACTATAAAAGCATAAAGTATAGTTTCGTTTTCTGCACAGAATAATAAAACACGGCAGCAGTCTGTAAAATGGTAAGAACTTGTAGAAATAATACTTACCAAACCGAAGAATCGATTTAGTTTCTCTTGCTTTCGTCGGTTTATCAAATATTGCTTTTCGTTCCATTCCTCAATTTCAGCAGAATTCATTGTATTTACTACCGCTGTTTGGAAACCTTTTCATGATGATGTTACGTACTACATACTCATTCCTGAACAATCAAATACATCTGGCGATAGTTTCCGGGGCTTTACTGCAGCCGCTGTGTTTTAGTGTCTCTGTACTTCTCTGCTCTCTATAATATTATTTTTTACAGTATCTTCGCTTTTGCGAGGAATAGTATGATCATTCTTGTGTATTGGAATGGTAATTTCATAGTGTATGAGTGGTGTAATAATATAGAGTACCACATATCCAGCTGGCACACGTAGTCTGGTTGCATATTTTTGTTTTACCCACATACATATCGTTTTTCTATTGCATATTTTATATAGGTAACGAAAATATATGTCAGCAAATTTTTACAGGTTAGTACAAATAGTACGGGATACAATTACCAAAGATTCAAAGATTTAGATTCCTGAATAGCATAAAATGTAAAATATGAACTTTGTGTTTCTTATCCAGAAAACAGCATAACACATGGAAAGTAGGAATACAGTAATCTAACCTACTAACTTCATTTCATGATATAGTATACCCATACTATATCTAACCTAAGCAAGTTGTGAATGAGCTCATTCAAACGAATTCAAATACAGCTTAAACTTCCTTATAAACACATACTTTTATCATCAATCATACATATGCTCCAGAAAATGAGTAATCCCCCAGAGAAGTTATCTTTCTTATCTATTTTATTTTATTTTAATATTAATAAATTTTAGGAGCCTCTCATTGAAATATTAAACTTTTTTTATTGCATTGGTTTTTGGTATGTCTTTGGCTGCCTTTCGGATCGGAAGTATAAAACCTAATTGGTTTTCTTTAAATTAAACACAGTACTCTTTAAACTCTTTTCTATATTTTATGCGACATTATTATTACATGAAATACCGGTACTTACAACATTGCTCTACCTAAGTTGCAGCAAGCAAGCGAGAGAGAAATCTTATCACTCACTCACTTCAACTGTCTTCTGCGGCACTCGATTTCATATCCAGAGACACGGAAACCAAAAATAACATTCCAAAAGACACGCCTTAACGGAATGTATACATACTTGATCCAGTTCACAATGGTTTGGTGGAGTGGGAGGTTGAGGCTGATAACCAGATTTTCCAGTTTTTCATTCTCTCCCAACCCTAAGCATGGAAATACCGACTTACACAATTGAATTTTGATACTGAAGTCGCCTGGTATCGGCAACGAGATGAATATATTCGGATTCCCGTAATCGAATTCACAATATCATAAAGATAAAAGTGGTCGACAGAATGCGGTTTAATAGTAATAGAGAGTATACATTCTATTGTTATACACATCGCTAGCTGCTACTCTTTTGGGTCACTAAGCCCAAATCTTAACATAGTGTTGTTTCGTAGTGTAGTTTTACAATGCAAGTAAGACTCTCTTCCAAAATAAAGGCCGTAACAACTGAATCTTCTTAATATGACCCATTTCACTATGCATCGTCTCAATTCCATAAACGAATGCTATGCAAAACACTCAACTAAGATCCTGTAATGGCAAGATGGAGTGCATCCTCTGTTTTAATTCTGAATATAATAGAACTAAAACATAACACCATGCATGGCTCAATCGGTATGTAGCACCTCATACATTCAAAAGGTTTTATGTTAGGATGCCAACCGGAAACGAAATGGATATTACGTTTCATGTTACACCCTTTGACTTTCTATTATATAAGTATATCTTAACCATCGTCAACCTAGAGAAGGTATTGTTGGATATCTATTCGGCAATAATGACAAAAATTCTCAATTAATATTTATAGCAAATCAGATTCGGATTTAACCAAATCCGAATCTGATTTATTACAATGCAAAATACAATGCATGTCATTATTTGCGAATTCGTAAGAAAGAACCTAAACGATAGTAGTCTCAATGTACATATGTAATGCAATTTCTTTCGCCAGTTATCTTTCTTCGGAACTCACAGCATAATGATTAATATGGTAAGTTTTCTGCTCGAGTAAATGTTCATTCGTGAATCGTGAATAATGATCAATCAAAAAGACATAGCTCGCTCGGTTCACTTTGCCGCAAGAAGCCAGATGCCAGACCAGACTTCTCCCCTGAGTTTCACCATACCCACTGGTTCATATTGTATAACTGTATTAGGAAATGGGAGGCAACGTGGGGGACAATCAAAAATCGTCAAATTACGGAATCATTTTCCCAATTACTACTAAAAGTCGAGTTTTAATAATATGGTTAAAAGGTCAACTGTAAGATAAAAATAAATTTAAGTCTAGGTCTAGTCAGATTGTGGCTCTACTGTCTGGATATTTCGCAATCGCCTAGTTCCAGAAATGTCATCTTTGAAGTTTAATAATACGAAGGTTGCGTTTGAGCATATTTTATCCATTGTTAAATTGCATTTTAGTGACTTTTGACTGCATTTTAATTAAAATAGATAGCCATAATCTATAATGATGGGGAATAATGAATTATTATCTGTAATAGAGATGAGACGTATGATGTTCTTGACTTACGTATTTTTAAGTAACGGTTTGACACTTTATTTAATATTTGTGGAAATAATTTTGGAGTATACTGTCGTATATTTGACCTTGAAGAAGAGACTTTGCTATGGATTGAATTAATTACAGCGTCAGAATGAAAACAGCAGCGTTCTTTAAGATTTAATTTGATGAATTTCTTGTACACCTGGTTATCTTATTAAGGATGCGTGTGTTTCAACCTGTCAAGAACCACTTTTAAGATTTCAGGAAACCCAACGAGAAGTCTGGATGTGTTTGAACTGTGCCTTGTCATTAAGCATTCAATTTGACATTGATTTAACGCTTCAACATTGCAGAAAAGGTGGTGAACATAACTGATAACCTCTGGAGCTAAAAATATTCACAAAAATGATGGTTTAAGTATGGTAGACAAAATATCCTCCGAAGCATGTGAAGAGTAACAGCAAAATTCTATGCTATCGCCATCGCTTAACTGGAACTGTGCAGATTTTGTACGTAATTTTATTATTGACCTCTGCACGAACTAATACGTCCTGATGGATTTCCACGTCCACAGCCTGGAAACGCAGTTAGAATCATTGCCAAGTATCTCAATACTCAATGTATATTTAATTTGACTGATTATGACTACATGCAAACATCGTCGTTGCATTTAATTCATGATAAGCTCCAACAGCTAATGCACAAGTACAAGGTACACAAGTCAAGTAGATCATTTTATTATTTTTGGATATACTGAAAGACACTTATTAATGTCACTTAGGCTGTAGGTACTTAAACGCTTAATGATGTTATCCTAAAGCCATGTTGACGTTGACATTTCTCTTATATTCCACACTTGATAATATTTAGATCAAAAGCTGTTACATATGTAATTTTTGTTTAGTTAATCCCTACTCGGATAATACCGAAGCCCATCATGGTGCACATATGCTTAGTAGTCGTTCTTTACCACTTTATGTTTGGTGGCATAATAATGTTGACCTTTAGCACATCGCATCGCTGTAGTCTCGGTTTGGGTTTACAGCTAAATCATCACATCAATTACTACGGTTATTAAAAATCCAAAGAGGATTTACATTATCTTGCTTGTTGTGAAATTTGAATAAATGCATTGTAATTGCTAATTAGTGCACAACGCAATACTGTCTTATTTTTATTACACACACTAATAGAAATGGTAATTGCGTAATATTTCATTTAATTTAATGTACCAATTTTAATTGAAGTGATATAGCCTCATATATGTGATTGAGTTTATTCCTAATGAAAAAACAGAATACGAATATAATGAATAAATGGGTAGGTCGCACTAATTATTACTAGTAGATAGTGGACTCAAAGCTTTATTATAAGAAACGCTTATTTTACGTATTAAATGTACATATATTTACCATTTAAATGCATGTATACACAATGCCTTTGTGATGCACACACTCTATTTTGTATCAAGGACATGGTCTTATCACAATCCGTACTTATCTAAAGGTTTGTAGCATTGAGAATTATCATTTGATCCCCTTTATTTATATTTATATATTTTGTGTTGCTTTTCATTTTAGTTGCTCACTTACATTGGTGCACGTGAAACGTTGAGG
Organism: Yoshiicerus persimilis; assembly: GCA_020352615.2. Classification (NCBI taxonomy): domain Eukaryota; kingdom Metazoa; phylum Arthropoda; class Collembola; order Entomobryomorpha; family Tomoceridae; genus Yoshiicerus; species Yoshiicerus persimilis. The sequence continues at coordinate 43,498,208 of CM036940.2, forward strand.
CTGCTGCTGCTACAATTCATACTTCATCCATCTGGAAAAGATTATTAAAAAAGTCTATTAAAATTCGAGAAATTTGAACAGAAAATGGAACAGCAACAAAGAAAAATATTGAAAAATTTGGATTTATTGACCAGTCTGACTATAAACTTTCCTGGAATCCTCGCTGAAGCCGTTTCATCTTCTTTAATCAACCCAGTCGAAAAAGAAATAATTGTATGCAACTGTTTAACCTTTTTTATTTCAGTACAATCAACATTTGCACTACGTTAATTATGAAAATATAGATACCGTCACCACTATTTTAATTTATAATAATTATTTATTCCAAAGTTTGCTCATTAATATATTTATACAAAATACTTTTCAATTTATTTCATTTTTATAAGCACTACGAATTATGATGCATGTCCGTTGAAATTGGTTGATATGAACAAGTGGAAATACAGGACAACAAAATTTACACTACACGTATTCTTATCACATAGTATATTGTTATGCTTTTCTTTTCCTTCCAGAGTAACCATTATCAGTCCATTGATGAGAAGTTGAAAACTCTCTATCTCGTCTCTAGTGGAAAAAGTACGGATGCATTTGACAGAATAATAGAGCTTCTTCAGAAAACAGGCAACAACAAAGCGGCTAACATTCTCCTTGACTCCTCTGATGGCGAAGAAAGTGAAAAAATGGATGAAAATCACAAGACATTAATTTTGAGCAACTTGGACAAGTTGAGCAGTCACACCATGAACCTGCCCATGGTTTTCTCATATGCCTCAGGCTTAGAACTTATTACTGGAAAGGAAAGAGAAATCATTGTAAGTTTTTATATATCTAATGCCTTAGTCGTAAACTACTTATACAACTTACATAGTTTTAAAGTATAATAAACAGACCCTTGCGGTACTATATTTATACGTGTGCGTGGTCCCATTTTATTCTTTTGTTAACACGAGGGTATAATAAATTTGTATGTATCGATATTTTGAAATTTTTGTAATACACATTACTCCTAAGAAATGTATTTTAGTAGTGGATTTTGAAATTCATAAATATTTCTAATTATTCTGCTGGAACACCCATCATAACACGTTTAATGAGTATTTTTAAGCTTAATTGCAATGTTTATTGACAGATGGACAACTTTTCTTGTACTAACGAACAGTTTTCGGAATTTTTTAAATTGACAACAAAGAAAGGCCCAACAGCTTACTCTAAGCTAATCAAAGTTCTTAAAATGACTCAAAACAATTGGGCCTTGGATGTTCTCCACTACACTGACCCAGATGCAGAAGAATTTATCGATCACTAATTTTATAGTAGTTTGTTAAAAGCGATGGTAAATTTTTATTGTTTTCATTTATTACGGAACCGTTATAATATAATTGCCATAATATTTGTATCAGCATAAGTAATGATGTTATTATTTCCAGGACGCTTTAGTTGTGTAAACTAGGTATGACGTAATATTTGTTAGCAATTGCTAATTTTTGATAAGCGAAACTGAATATTAAAACTTAAAACTGTTTCTTCCTACTGAAAATCCTTTATATTCACATCTAAAACGATTCAAGGTAGGACTTTTACTCTTTTACTTTAATGCAAAAGTATATAATTAATTTGCACGCATATGCATTGTTTCTCATATTATTACCATGTACCCTCTTGATGTCAGCACAGTTAAAAATGTCTTTCTGCAAGAATTCAAAAATCATTTGCATTAAGTTAGATTTTAATACGGCAATTGTTTTAAATTATTAAACTTTTGACAGAATTCTCACTGTTTATGCAAAATATCGTTGTCCTCAACTTATGTTTTCCACTATTGGTATTGATATATCCGATAAAACCCTGCAACTTTACATAAATGGCCGAGTACCAAAGCTGTCCATGTAAAAACACAATATGATGACAGACAGTACTTGCATCCAACATACGTCAGTTTATCAGTTTCAAGGCTAATATTTCAGCTCTTAAAGTACAAAATGTTCGTGTGCTGGCATGATAACGTAAGGATTAGTAGTAGCCTAGTAGCAGTGTTGTATGCCATGAATTCTGGGAGAAAATATTGCAATTACATTAGAATTCATAATTTTCTATAATTTAAACAAAGTAAACAATCAATCACAGCAAGTCACAGGAATGTCACCACCGGATTACCAACTTCACGTTTACCATATATGTACATATTACATATAGTATACCTAAATTTCATCTCCCTCCCTGAGTGGATTTTCATGAAGGCCGGCATTGACGCTGATATTTCCTTTCCTTGCTCAATTTGCTTGGAATAATTGCAATAGCCATGCACCAAAACTGTGAATATTCTGTCAGTGCTTAATTGAAAGATATGAGAATGAAATATAATGATTTAGGTTTAGAAATTCCGTAGGTGTGTAATTCTACTGGTATACCTTTCGCTATAATAACTTTTGTAAGAGACTTCCTATTTTCTCATCTTTCTTTCTATAGATTGCATCCCTTAACACTTTAAGCAATTTCGTTAAACCCTGCCCAGGTTGGTTGGGGTCATCATCAAAAGCCTGCAAACTTTAATACAAGGTCTGCCCTCTACAAAGAAAGTATCAAGGTAGTGTTTTCTAGTCATAACTTATGTAAGACGATTTAGCATACAGAGAACATTCTTTCTTGGACCTCTAGTTCACTTTCTTTGCCAACTCTACGACTAGGTTTGGGAAAATAGAATTATATTTTGGTTTCGCCAAGGGACTTTTGGCATTACTTGGGAAAAGATTGCCCTTCCCGCAGGTAAACTATGTTTTAGTACATTATAATATCTCTTCTCTTTAATATAAGGAATTCAGAGAATCTCTCATATTTTATGAAAGCCCAAGTTTAAGGCAGCTTAATAAAATCAGTTTGTCTTCATCCAACCAAAACTTCCCATTTCATTCTTTGTTGAGGCTGATTTCCAGATCTTTCTTTGTTTACTACTTTCAACAGAGATTTAAGCTTTACTACTTTGCAGACTTACGAAGACACGATAAGTTCAGAACTTGGAATACAATGACGTTGCATATGGAGTACAATTACCAATTAGCTTGTAGAATAACATAAGTACAGTGATGGGCCTAAGTCACGCACCATAGGGAATGACACTAGGTACAATGTTTGAAGCCTCTCAAAAGGTTGATTTTCAAACATTACATGCATTTTCGTATGATGCTTGACTTGGGTCCCAAACCATATGTTATTTCCCTATGGTGCGTGAATTATGCGCATCACTTGCATCATCATCACTGTACAATATCAGCATCATCACTGTACAATATCAGCATCATCACTGTACAATATCAGCATCATCACTGTACAATATCAGCATCATCACTGTACAATATCAGCATCATCACTGTACAATATCAGCATCATCACTGTACAATATCAGCATCATCACTGTACAATATCAGCATCATCACTGTACAATATCAGCATCATCACTGTACAATATCAGCATCATCACTGTACAATATCAGCATCATCACTGTACAATATCAGCATCATCACTGTACAATATCAGCATCATCACTGTACAGTATAAGAATCATCATTGTAGTACAGTGTCAGCGTCTTCGCCATTGTAGATTCGCATTTCACTTGAAACAAACAAATGAGGTTGTCTGTTAATATAATATATCACACAAAGAAATGATTGTACAAATCCATTCTATTCCTTTAAAAGCCAATTGTAATTGTAAAGGTTTTCATTTATAAATGTCACATTTCAAGCGTTGTAAAATAAGTGCACAATTGGATTTTGTTTTGTTTGATATGTAAAGTTTATTATGCAAAAATTATTTTACGCTTCCAGACGTTCCTGACACAGCTTTCCACATTCTTCGAAATTTCGAAAATATTTGAATTTTTCATTTTCAAACACGCTATGTAATCCCTATTAATACTGACTTCGAAACGACCTACATGCGTTTGCGCGCAATACATTTTGGAGAACGGTGGGTCGTTTTGGGATTGAGCTGAAGCTATATGAAGGTGCATTCCCCTTGGGGCCTCAGTTTGCTGACGTCCTTTGTTGAGCCAAAAGCTCCGGCATCCTCTCTTGGAATGGACACAGGATTTTTCAAGGCACTTTTCCAAGGAGCTCTCTGGATTGGAGGTTAGAGGTGGTGGTAAGGGCGGGTCAAGTGGGTCAACTATAGTAATTAATTCAAATTCTCCCTTTTCAGAATGTTAGCTTCGAGTTAGTCTCTGCCTTTTTGGTGTTGCTTTTATCACTATTCCCCTTATGTCAATAAGCTTGTCCAATACTTTTCCACTATCTCCGAATAATTTACCAAAACAGAAAAAGTACAACTGTAAGTTCAACTAAGCCTAGACGGTAGCGGTATACGTCTAGACGGTATTATACGGCAACATTTTTGTTTTAAAGGAAACCAGCATTACTTAGTTGAGATCCCAGGAGACCATCTATCACCAAATTTTATCCTCCTTGATGTAATAAGATGTCTTGTAACACGATTACTTTGAATTGAACGTATTCATGTTCTCAGATCTTCAACACATTACTCCCTAGAATGAAATTTTATCTGCACTGACGTTCTTTAACTAATTCCAGGAAAATAAAGTAGGAAAAATGACCTTTTCTGTCGTTTTGATGACATGGCACGTGTAGGAAAGTCTTCTTTGTAAACGACCTGATGTCCTCTTTAGGTCGAAAAAGTTTAAAAACTGGAGCTTTTGCAATGACTTGAGTATTGTTCAATTCCTCATTTCCAACAGAAACTACTAAAAAGCCAATATTTTATGAATACACCATCTTTACTGCTGGCATTGTCATCTGCAAATTTGTCATTAGCTTAGCTATTTAGAATTACGGAATTACGGTAATGTCACTTTGGTACTTTTTCTAAATCAACATTAGCCAAGTAATACTATAGACTACTTTCTCAACATTACTATATTTTATTACTACTGGAAGAAAGTCCAAAGAATTAACTTTTATAGGGGAATCTTTGCCTTTAGCAGGGATCCTACTCATAGCCCTTGGGAAATCGTATTTTTTCCGCACATTTGTAACGTGGTAAAAGAAACACAAGCACAAGGTCACTGCTAAGATCTTTTCCCGAGGATACGTAGTGTCGCATCCATTGAGAAAATTTTCACCGTATAACCAAAATTCAGAGTACAATTTAATGAACCAATGTATTTCTTACATTCATGTTGTACAGTACTGTTGAGTATGGCACTAGCGCACTCTTAAAAGAAGAAGCCTACGTTTTATGGACTTTAAACTTAATGCAAACGCAGTGTCCTTTACCTAGTGAGTGTAGTGAGTGTGCCAATCTGGTTAATCTGCCAATATGTTTTGTTCTCTGAAGGAAAACTCTCCCTCAAAGGTTAAGCAATTATAATGCAACATCTTGTTGAAAGTTGTGGCTTGGGATCACACATCAAACAAAACATGTGATTTTGCCTGAGATACTTTCATTATCTATAGAACCGTACGAGCCTCCGGAATGTGTAGGAAGAGAGACTATACCACTATTTCAGATATAGGCTTGTTAAGCATATCCTTTATTGAGTATGGGATGCTGTCATTGTGTCATTGAAGTCTAAATATCAATCAAAAATCTGTGCTTTATCGTTATTTGCATGTTAGCGCATGCTTGCTTGTATAAATAAGCAGTGCTTATTAAATGCCAGAAACTTTAGGTACTGATGAGAATGAATGAGAAAGGTACAATTGTTCATAATATTCTTGTTATTATCAGTAATTAAGGATCAGCGTATACATTCTTTACCTAATAGTTTTACAGTATCCTAAATTCAGAATTGGAATTTATTTTTTTAAATCGTGACATAAGTACTTCTTTCTGGTTTAGTAATGATATAACTTTATTTCAGGTGCTCTGAATTGGGAAAATAACGGTACTGGAGAATTGCCTGGACAGGTCGCTAAAGAAAAATCGCTTTAGTCTACCACTCTGCCTCTACTGCATATATTCTACATAAGTAATAGTAGAGGATTCTTACAATGGAAGCATAGATGACCTAAAAAAAGTTAATATTTGCTACAGTATTGATATTTTATTATTTTACCATTTCAAATTTGTTATTTGATATCTTTTTCATCTTACTGCCTTTTGCTAAGTCATTTCGCCAATTTGTCAACTGTGCTAGCATAATATTATCATAACATGCAGATCTACCACAGTTGGTAAATGTGGACATTTTAGTAACCGACGTGGCATGCATAAGATAGCCTATTATGTTCTGAACTTCATCTTTGCTGACTGGTATGAATTTATCATACCAAAATAATTTTATTCAAGTATGGTACATTACCTAACAACACTAGAGACGAAATATCGTAGTAGGTACCTGACTAATGTTACATGAACCATTCAGATATCAGATAGCTACCTAAGAACCAACTTCACGGAGCCTTAACTTAAGTATATATTACTTTGATCCCCAAGAGGCTTCAGTTACATGCAATATATTATGGTAAGTATTAGTATTCAGAAGAGACATCGGAGAAAAATGATAAATACATTAAATAGTAGTACGCAGAAAGGTTAGTAGTAAGTATACTATCCGGGCATGGCACTTTATTGTGCGGGACTGACTGTCGTGATTGAATAAAATCCAATTCTTTGAATAAAGCTTTGCATGTAAAGTAACTGTGCGAAATGTACAAGATTTCATCTGTCTAGCACTATTCTACTCTCTTCTGTCTGCTACGTTTACGAAAGTTTGACTTTCACCAAGTTTTCACAATCTGCGTACGTACGCATAAATCACTGCTACATTATTTTGAGGTTTTCTACCTCTAATGAAACGACTTTGAAAGCTTTTATTTCAAAGGCGTAAATGCATGCGGTAGCCAAGAGGAGATTAATTGCGGACTTACAAAATCTCATTACAAAAACGATGGTAAATGAGCAAACTTCAAAAACTTGTGTACCTAATAAATGGCGATATTTCTAAGTGCTTTTATTCGTGCTTTCTAAGGGTTTATTGAAGTGCTCTTTTTCACCCACTGAAATTACGCCAACACTTCATTCAGTGTAACTATATGGTATTCGTTTTATCAAACGGTGCATGACAGGTAACAGAATTCAGAAAGACGGCATTGTAATCAATGTAATCTACGTTTCCTCCCTATCTGTCGTTTGCATATGCATTTACATAATTTATGCTAAAAATAAATGTACGACAGCCAAAGTTTGTCGACCGAAGTCGCTTAGATATTTGTATTTACATAAAGACTATATCAGTCATTTAGTGCTTATAGTCACGTCTCATTATGTAAATAGAAATAAAAGGATTGAAAAACATTTAGAACATTTCAATATGATATAACCTTAATTTTAGTGTCTTCTTTCTTATTCAAATGTATTTGACCCATTAAAGAGTTCAACGCGCAGAAAAGCAAGAGACTACTGTTACTGCAAATCAACCGAGAATTTTTTTAAACTTTTTTATTTTCACTTATTTTTAATGTATTAAATAATCACAAGATTGAAAGATTTTGTTTCAGCGATGTAGTAATTTAATTTAAATTAGTTGCTCTGTGGTCAAAATGTAATGAAATTCGCAATGCAATAAATTCTTATTTCCAATATAGGACATCAAAATTTTATAAAGGAATACAGTTATTATTGATAAAGTAGGAAGTAATTTTCCAAGAACATCAGTCTTGCTTAAGTTCTTCAGGTTAACTGGGTCACCATTTCATTGAAAAAGTCATCAGCGAAAGCTGTTTTCATTACAGCAGATCATGCCATGCATCTAAAATATAAAAATTTACTCTGAAATCCACTTTGGCTTCTACACGAATTCAAAAATAAAGATATTGAATACTATGAAAGAGAATTCAGACACAAGGTAGCTGTCTGCAAAAGTAAACCTCTATTTGCAATAGGTATTGTAATACTACCGTTTCAAATAGGCATTAAAATTGTTAGGAATGCCAAGATTCAAATCTTAATTAATAGTCTGTCTGCCAAACTTTCCGTAGAAGCTAAAACTCAACCTGCTATTTCGGATTACACCATATTAAACCTTCCACAGTAGTTTCCTATATTTGACAGTTGGACAGACCACTGGGATTTTAGTCTTTAGTAATTCCTTGTCATATTGCTACAGTTGTTCTTCATTTTATGTTTTAATTAAGATTTAAAACGTAGCTTTAGACACCTTGCATGACAGGTAAGAAAGTAATAAATTGATGCATGTGAGCTGATTTCTAAGCCTATAGTTTCTTTTATCTATTCATATTCTAGAGGTTCCAACCTTTATCACCTTTGAAATAATATACTTTTATAGTTTTATCAATTTTCTGAAATAATGCCGGTCAAAGAAATAGCTGGCTACCCTCACTGCAAAGTAAGGTTTTCTCAATGAAAGCGGGACTGTTATCCTTGTAAACCATACTACAATACTATTTTAATATTGACCTTTAACCTTACAGTAAGCTACAGAGACTGCTCAATTTCAAATGAGCGTGGCTATGGATCCTTCACTCCTTAAAGGCACTGAAAGCATTACAAGACAACCGAACTCTTTTAATGAAAATACTAACCTTCTCTATATTGCATTGTAAAATCGCCCTTTTAGTACACGATTTATTTATTAATCTCTTCCACCTTCATCTGTCCATATATTACCAAGCGTTTTATTCGCTGTTCGCTTCCCTTTCTAGAACAGTTTTTACTTTTAGAAGCGGTAGACTTCCGAGAAAGTGACCTCTCAGGGAATATGGACGTCCGAGAAAGTGTACTTCCAAGAAAGTGGACTTCGGGAATACGGACTTCCGAGAAAGTGGACTAAGGGAATATGGACTTCCGGGAATATTGACTTCAGGTAATATGGACTTCCGGGAATATGGACTTCCGGTAATATGGACTACCGAGAAAGTGGACTTCCGGGAATATGGACTTCCGGTAATATGGACTACCGAGAAAGTGGACTTCCGGGAATATGGACTTCCGGTAATATGGACTACCGAGAAAGTGGACTTCCGGGAATATGGACTTCCGGTAATATGGACTACCGAGAATGGACTTCCGGTAATATGGACTACGGAGAAAGTGTACTTCCGGGGATACATTGTAATTGGTTTCGCCCTACACCCTCCGCTGGAAGTTTACCTCTCCAGATAATGTGTTAGCATCCAAACTGATGTGGTTACTTTTATGAGAGGTGAAAGTTTGCTTGCTTTCTATTGGGTTGGTGTAAAGGCATGGTGTTTTCAGATGCAGGGCTTCAATTATCAATATGGGATCTCAGCAGTATAAGCGTCAACGTCACACTTCACAGACAATTTTGCGATTTGTGAAGAGATGACTTTATTAGACATTAAGTCGTCCGTGTATAGTAATTAACAGCCTGGAACACCTTATGTGTATTGAGCCAACTATTTATAATCATCAATTAAGGAATCTCTGATTTCAAGTACACATTGGTATAGTTCTGAAATTACCTTTTGTCTTAGTTTTGATAACTCAGCTCTAATTAACTTCTCGATCATTCCATGGCCACATAGCCAGAATGACAATATAATACAAGTACCTGTATATAATATACACAAAGCTCGTGACAGGAAATGAATTTCTTAGCACAACAACGAGCCCCAGAATCATGATCAAAGGATGCAAAATTATGCATGGGAAGATTGTACGATAGCACACCGCATCATTCTTCTTTGTTCGTCTGTCACAGGTTTATTTTTGGGGAACTCTAATAACTGTTCAACTCACTTGCTACTTCATACATGTACCACAAATAAAGTATTTTGATAATCTAGGTGCTCAAAAAATGCATTTTAAAGTGAAATGATGAGAGCGACATATGTAGGATGTGGGTACCAATTTCAGTGTGCCCTGAATGAGCATTTGTGAAGCATTTTATGCCTCACATGATAAGATAACATGCGAAAGTAATTGGTTTGATGTAGGTAAATTCTTTCCTAACAGTTGCCATATGTAATTATTGCAATTGGGAACGTAAAGACAAGTATTAAACGGTAATGCCATTAAAGTTTAGATTGCTATGAATGTGCAAGTAATATAAACATATCATGTAGGCACAACATTGAATTTTTGTTTGGTTGTAGGTTCCTAATAAATACTGTGATGTGGCATTGGAATCCTAAAGCTGTACAGGCACGCATTCGACCTAGGAGTACAAATAATAGCTATAAATATCTTAAATATGCGTACAGTATATGATCTAGCGGTTTTACTTCATCTTCCGTAATTTCATCTCTGCTGTTACATCTGTAAATTTTTGTCTCAAGTGTGACAAAAATTTTAAAAGTTGACATTTATTTATCCCAGTGGAGCTCGGAAATAATCTTCATGACTAGGAATGGGAACACTTCCAAATCCTAGCAACTCCTGCATCTATCTGTACCGAATCCTTGTATGTTGCAACTGTTCGGTCTATTATAGTAAATGCAGGGATCTACTTTCATGCATTTATAATGTATACAGCAGTAGGTACTGACCGTTCTACTACAATGGAACCATTTATTATATCTTTAGGCGATTGAGCGTAAAACCAGAGATAAAAGAAAGCAGACAAGTGAGATACTTGGAAGAGGAGTAATCGGAAAGCGGATACCGGGTAAACTTAACCGTCAAACCAGGCAAAATTAATAATCTTAACCACTATGCCATGCAAACCTTCTATGTACTTTCTACTACGACTTGACTCTTATATCCGGGATATGATTAATGATTATATAAGAGTATGGTGTTCATCAATCAATATCGATCATTGAATCTATTTACATGTTTGCCTTCGTTATGTAATTTAAGGAAGTTAATATGTCTAATACTTTATCTATTCTATTTCAGCATACGGTATTGTTGGTATACTACATTAAATTTTATATATAATTACGCAACGAAACTGCAGTAGTACAGTATTATTAACAGCAGTCAACTTTTTCTGCGGCAAAAGGGATAAAAAATGCAATTCAATTTCAGTTAATTCTTTTTCACCTTCGTATTATTCCTCTCTGTTGAAAGAAGGCATTAAAATGAAGTCAAAACTAATAAGTGTTTATTGTCAACTGACAGAGTTATTAAAACATTCAGTTGACAGTAATAGGCAGTTGGGAAAAGATTGTACTTTAGAAAGAGGGATGGTTGACTTTTAGTACCTATTATTCAGTAGTGCAACTGTATGCATCTGGGCTGTCTGTCTGTGAGTCAGTTAGTCAGTGAGATAGCGCTATAACTCGAAAACAGATAAACTTTTTTGGTATCTGTTTCCACATTATGAAAATATAGGTTCACCTTATGAACAGGCTAGTAAATGAGCAAAATTGGGTAACCCCTTCTCCTTAAAGGGGAAGGTTTAACTTCGTGCTATACGTATGTTGTGTGTATGATGTTGTTTGTATGTTGTGGTAGTGTCGCAGTCTGCACTGATGACCCGTAAGTGTTGATTTTTGAATAAATTAAAATAAATTCAAACTTTTTTCAATAATTTGAAATAATTTCAACCTCTTTTTTGAATTATTTGAAATAAATTCAAACTTATTTGAATAATTCGAAATAATTTCAAACCTTTCTAAATAATTTCGAATAAATTAAAAAATATTACGGTTGCACTACTGTGCTATAGCCGTTTTGAAATGGTTTACTTTCCATTTTCTTTACATGATACGTAAAAAATGAAGTTTGCAGTGACACCAAGGTTTATAATAATTCTCTTTCTTAGGTAAAGTTTCGGGAAAGTGATGCATGTAAATGTTTATAGTGTGCGAAGTCCACTAAAAAATGCACTTCATCTTAGTTTTGAATAAAAATAAAAATCACTGCTTAAAAGGTTTTAAAAAAGAGTTGAATAGTAGGACTTCACTGCACTGGAAAAATATAAATTACCATCTAATCATTATCAATCCGTGATAAAATACTACCAGTAACAATCTCCCATCATTTAAAGTAAAAAATAAACTTTACCTAAGACCATAATACATCGCATGTGGATCAAAATATATTATACGCAATGAAATTATAACTATCTTTATTTTGAAAGATTTATGCTTAAAAGTTGTGGGTGAAAATATTTACTCAAGTGAAGCAAGCAAAAGCGGTACTTCAAATTGTTGGATAGATGAACAATAAAACGCTTAGATACTTGTGCTTAGGTTAAGCAATCCCTTGAGGACAATTTGTTTGCTGGTTTCTTTCTCATCTAAGTTGTTCCAAAGTTGAACTTCACACTCTGATTTAAATCAATAAATACATTTATGTATAAGCAAAACATTAGTTAGAAGTTAGTGAGAAGTGATAATGGAAAGATTTTGTAATATATTCCAAGTGCTTTTATTTCTTAGTTAGGTTAAGCTTAGGCAGCAAAGAAAATTCGGAAAACTATCTAATTTATTATCCCTTGGAAAGCTTGCTAAGGATTTCGCCGGTGGAAATGCAAATTGGATCACATACTGGAAGCAAGGTTAGTATAATTTAGGTAAAGAATCATTAGCGAATCGTGTGGAAGGGACAGCAGTTCCCATTTCCTTTTTTCAAATCTACAAACTTAATCCATGCATAGGAAGATAAGCTATTCAAATATGCATAGAAGAGTTGATTTATGACCAAAAGTCTGTCAAAGTAGGAAATAAGCTCGAATTTGCATATACAGCTTTGGGAATAATGATAATGTGTCTTTAGTCTTTCCAGACACATTAAATTTCCTCACTAACAATAAGCGCCAGTGAAGTGCTGACAGCGTTTGCTGGTTATTTTGTTTTTGGAAGGAGGGATTATTTCCTTTCTCTTCGTTCGGCACTGAAAGTTCGTCGTACAAGTTCTCTACTGTAATTTAATGCAGTTCGCATGAACAGGGACACCCAGCTACTAGTTTAACACGCATTTTACTTCGTTCACGTTGTATGCTCGTCTATACTTTGTAAGAAAAAAGCACTAAAGCTTGTTATTGAGTGTGGAAACTTTTTTAATAGTACATTGTAGTGATCGTGAGTAGGAGGTAGAAACTTTCGCTTTGGTGGGTTCTTGCAAAAAGGGAAAGTAAATAAATCGCCTACGAATCAAAATATTTTTGATGTAGGTGAGGAACAAACGCTCGGAACTATCTTGCGGAGATACTCAACATATCCACTCTTGCAGTTAAGTTGTGCAGACTCAAACAAATGATGAGTTATGTAAATCTTTATCTGCGATATACACAGCCTCGCCTGTGTAAGCATGTTCCTTTCCTGACTTGTGAAAGCATTGTTATTAACCATTAGGAAAGTGAAAACATTTTTATTGTCCCATTACCGTATTTAAGTATGCACTAAAGGAAAGGTATACTCCAGTCTTTCTTTGTTGAGAGTGTGGAATGCACATTTTCCAATTTTCCCCTAGTAAATACATAAATCATATGACATACATTGTAATCCGGTTTTCTTACTAATTACAGCAAAGTAAATAGTCAACTCAAAAGTTACTTTGCTACCACATTTCATGTTATTAGATATAGTAAGGTGCCTTCACCTACTAACTCTAACATCAAGTAGAATTAAGTAGCAATTACAAAGAAAACTTTCTTCAATATGTGATACCAAGAGAAAATTCGTTTTTCTTGTTCTAGTGATCTGCATTTGTCGTTACTGTTACCGTAAGCGTTTTAGCTACATCTCATTCACAACTGAAATTCGCTACATTTGTTAGAGGATTGGAAAATGCCATTAGGTAGGCATGTTAGTATTGCAACGAGATTGTGATTTCCTTTTATTCCGTCCTAATGTACCTAAATGGGTTTTCGTAATCGCCTATCTTTTTTAGTATTAGCAGTTTACAATCACTCATTGTCAAATGCTGTAAGTTAATAGCAACTTTTGCTTTTTACTCCATTAGAGCAAGGATTAGAGCTGTTCCAATTGCAACTTCATTAACCTAGCTGGCGTAGTTTCTCCATTGGCAAGAACAGATAGTACTTTTAGCTAAGGTAGACACAGAGTTTGAAGTGGTTCTTTATCGAAAAAAATCGTTACTCTCAAACAATTGGATTTCAAAGTGCACTACGGTGAACCAGAAATAAACTGAAACTAAGTAATTTCATACTGTCTTGCACATGGCACACTGCAACTTTGCAAAATTGGTTAACCCTGTGATGTGTCTGAGAATGCATCTACTACAGAATTAGAGTTAATGCTTCTACAATTTGCATTGGATGTACTGCTCCTACATTTGTGTCCTTGTGTTTGTATACCGAAACGATATTTATTACATATGTAAATTAAATGTAGTAATGGGCAACACATTTCCATCAAATACCTACTAGTCTGACTAAAATTCCTACTTGTGAGGAGGACAGTTAGCCCCTGAAGACCGTTTGTCTCCATAAATTTTTAGTTAACTAGAAACAATCTGTAAGAAACGGAAAGCGGATGCCCAAATCGAGTAGACCTTTTAGACAAGACGGAAGATAAGACTGTCAGTAATGTTGCCAGCTCACACTACGTCTTCATTAAGTACTGCAAAGGTTACATGCATAGTATCCAAGCAATACACTAAATTTTATAAATTTTATTAACAAATGTATTACTACTTAATCATGGGGAGTTTTTTCAGAAGACAGCCTTTTTAGTAAAGTTAAGTAATGGTAGCGCCAAGACATCTTTGGTAATTTGAATCTACGTTCTTAGGCTCCTGAACAATTCGTTAATTCTGAGAAAATCAAGACATCTTATCAATGTATTTGACATTGTAGATTGCTTACTCACTCCGATTACGGAGTGTACACTTACACCTTTTGTGACTTGTAAGTTGGTGTCAATTGTAGATTCTTATGCACACTTAAAAAGTAGAGGTATTTACAATCATTGCAATGTATGTGTTAACGGTAAATTGAAAAATCAGGCAACTCCAAAAATGCATAGGCAATTCGTAAAATTTGTACTGAATTTTTGCTTCGTGGTAAATTTTATAGAAGACCAATTAATAGGCCACTGTACACCAACTGGCTTAATTCAAAAGCCACTTATGAATCAGAAAACTCTGACTTTAAATACGTGGGCCATTTCACTTTTAAATTATAACAATTATATATTTGTTAACTACGTCATCTTAACTGATGTAACTTAGAAATGAAATGGTTCACATACTTGAAATGAGTTTTTCTGATTCATCCGTGACTTTTGAATTAAGCCAGTTCAGTTGGTGAACAATGGCCTATTAACTTGCATTCTATGAAATTGACTACACAAACCAAAACGCAGTAAAAATTTATGATTTGTCTAGGCATTTTTGGAATTGCCGGATTTCTCGATTCACCACTAACATATGTATAGATATTGTTTAAATCATGGTCTGTATTTAAATGCTAAATGAAGATGTTGAATGGTAACCACAAAACACTTCTCATTTTGCTTATCATCACCGTAACACAACTACTTCTGTGCTTTGTACCTGTACTTACAAAGTAACATTTATTGACCGAGGAAAAGTAGTGAGGGTACAAGAGAAAAAATTCTATCCTAACACCCTGATAAGCTGTTCATTGAAGAGACGCAAAGGTTATATATAGGAAGGACAAACAAAAAGATCCGACTTTCTGGTATGAATATGTATGTATGCTGCTATGAATTCGTAAAGTATGCAAAAGGGCGAGGTTCAAACTTTTGCATATTGCTTCCAAATTTTTACTACCTCTTGCCTGTAAAAATTCGATGGCTACTTTTTGATGACGCTCCTAAACGCTTAAACCTTACCACGATTTAAAAAACTTTGAAAATCCAAAACATTTCAGGGAATTTAGTAACAGCAATTTTGCCATTTTCGCCCTACTTTTTGAGTTATTATTGAGTGAGTAGAAAAATAATTAATAATAACTCAAAAAGTAGGTCGAAAATGGCGAAATGGTGTTACTGCATTTCCTGAAATGATTTTTCAATATTTTTAATCTTATAGTTCAATCATTTACCTTGTAGTTTTTTGTTCTCCTTTTCTGTACCTCAAATTCTTGCCTGAAAAACATTTCCCATTTTCCCATTAAATGAGACCAGAAGAACAGACAGAATCATTGTGAGTACGATCGAAGAAAGTTGGACCGTATTTTTTATAAATTTGGAATGTTCTCCAAAGAAAAGCTAGAGCCTTTCAACAATGCAGTTATGCACAGAGCAAAAACTTTCCACTTGACTCGAATGACACACCGTAATGATTTGTATTGTTCCATTTGCCTTGAAGTATATTTTTAGCAACATTTTACTATGCATAACATATCTTTACGCTACGTTCTACTTCATTCTTATGTGAACTGCATTAAATTATATAGACATCAGTCAGCACTGAATATAGTGTAGAAAAGAAAAAGTATGAAAAGATATGTAATTGAGACATTCGGCAAGATCAGACTAAAGAGCTGAAAGAAAGGATCCATAAAAAGCTAGTTTCATCCTTATGTATGAAACCACTGAGCGGACGTTGGATTTTTGCTACTAAATCAAAAAGGAAACACGTAGGCTGTTTGTAATCGTAAGACTGGTCTCCACCGCAGGCTGTCTGTCTCAGCCAAACTGTTTTTGGTGTCTATAGCATCAAGATTTACTTAGAAGAATGTTGATGCTGAGGATACGCAGCACTGACATAAAACTAATAATGTATAATATCCTGGCTAATATGTTTCTTGCCTCTCCCCGTATTCAGCTACATAGATACAAAGTTTGCTTCACGAGATTTACGTTCCCTGTAACCAAGATTACAGCAAGCATGAAAGATGAATCGAAGTAGAACAGGACGTCAAAGTTATGGTGTGCACTATGCATATCATTTACCACAACATTTGCATTGCTCCCGTATAACGCAACGTAACATGGACATATATCTAAAAGTTACAAAAGTTAAAGGCGCAACAGCAGAGTGACGGACCCTAAGATCCGCTTAAAAGGAAAATCTAAAATAACTCAAAAATGACAGCGAAGTGAAAACCGAGCGTAATTTTCTTCAGGGCAATAGAATTTTTTTGATCTCCGAAAGAAAGCTTTGAACCTTCAAAATAGCAAATATTTCTTCCTGACGTAATGAATGGGTTTGTTATCAGGCGAGACTCTAATTATTAGGAGAAAGTAGATAATTCACTATGAAGCGTATTTCTTGTCCTTGAAGTCCGATTATTCAGGGAGTCCCTGCCGGAATGTACAACGAATGCGAAATGTCAGTCTCAATACCTCAAAGAGTTAACAAGATGAATTTATATGATTGTTCATTCACCACATAGGAATTCATGGCCTTCGTTAGATTGACGATTTATTGGAACTTAACCGATTTTGCTTCAGTATTTCGTTTTCTCTACTATATTATCTACCATTAAAGATAAATACACTTGCCTGATCTGATCTTATTCAGTAGAAAAGCAAATTTACTCCAGCCAACCAAGTAAGAATGAATACGAAACGTGAATCTAGGTTTGCCTTTGAATTAATCATTTCCTTTAGAAAAGCTACTATTCCCAATCCTTCCAGCCCACTGTTCTTATGATTTCTGACTTCTGCTCTACGAAGATCAAATGGCATTTTTATTGTTTCGTATACCTATACAAAGTAAAGTTGCATTACTACCAGTTATAAGCACCTAACAATGTACCTACCCAGACTTCGTACATAAATGTATGTAATCCGTGAGCTATACTCGAGCCATGAGATAAGAAACCATACTTTGAATGCACAGTGAAAAACATATATCATGGCAATCTTGCATTTGTCTTAAGATAGGAAACCTATATTATATGCAGAGTTTCTCGCAACTTCCAAGATCGGATCTAGCTTAGTTGTAAAATAATACAGCGAAAGTTTGGAAATTCATTACTTTGAATTCACTGGCTCACGTTTCATGACCTCGCTTCCTCCTCATCTTCTCCTATGTTTTCAAACAAAAAATACAGGCTGTGCAATACAAAGTAATACAGGATTTAAGATAAGTTATAGACCTTTCTCATTTAGGTAGCGATAGTACACCAGCACATAAGAATAGCACACTAACAATGGACTGGACTGACCATGAATGTGAAGACAAGTTACAATGAGTTTCTTTGTAGTAAAGGCAATAACACAGAAAGATTGAAACAGAAGTACCTAAGCTCTCAAACTTGCAGCCGTCTTGGAGAACACAAAGAGAAGAATGTAAGACAGGTATTGGGTACTCAAACCGTGTTTAGTGGCAATATTGAAAGTGAAAGCATGTGCAACTGCCAACCGAATTCGTCTATACACTCCTTTCCACACCCGAGTACGGACAGACACGTACTGCAAAAGAAAGTCCAATACTAATCCTAAATCACTTTGATATTTTCAAGTAAAACTCTGTTTTTGGTGACATGTCGACCTCAGTTGGGTCTTTCACTTATAATTTCACCAGTACACTCTCAACTCTCTCTGGTCAACGTCAGCACAAGTCAACTTGGGGTTGTAAAATAATCTGACTTGGCAATAATACGTCTCAGGCAGAGTAAATGTATAGATGCTGGAAAATAAACAAAGTAAGTAGGTTTCTATCCCATATTCACCGTAAGCTTTTTGAAATGGATTTAGCTAAAATACAACCTCGAGCTGCTCAGGTCTTGACTGTGGTTCTCTTTAATTCTATATGCTTAGCGAACATTTTCTGTGTGCACAACACTGAGGCTGAGAAAGGGGACTATTAACAGTGTTTAAGCAATAAACGATGAATTAAGTTCATAATTTATGAGAATGTCTAAGGTATGAAGCAATTCTGGTATAGTTTGAGCTGAAAGGAGGTTACGTGTATTCTACCCAAAGGTGAAAGCTAAAGCCGTATTTTCACATTCGTTCACAGTTGGATGCTTCGAAAATAGCATTAATGTTCTGGAGCCAATATCCCAAATTCAAAATCCTTATACAGTTCAAAACTGTATGTTACTGTTATAGATATACTAAACCAAAAGCGTATACATGAAATGCAGGGAACTATAATTTTATGATTATAAGCAGCACCGGCAGTATGGAAAAGCCCAGCATACTTTAAAAAACCATTTTTACTTTCCTGTAGCTCCCAGTACCATGTCGTTTAAAATTACAATATAAATGAGAAGGTAAGCTTTACCATCTTTTGTACACATTTCTTACAATTACATTATCCATGTATAAACATATATTATAATAGACAGCGATGCAATTAGAGTAGACAGTTGGATAGGAATTACATTAACTCTTCTTTTGTAGCCGAAGATGTAAAGGTAGAATATTAATAATTCATGTGCAATACAGCAAATTACTTTTTTAATATAATTACCATTTTGATGGAACTTGGGCAACAAGAAGTTCCTTATCCCAATATTATGTACTTTGCTTGAGTTGTTCAAATAATGCAGCTGCAACTTCTGAGTAATAATACGGTGTCAAGCGGAAGACTTGACTATTTGTAGGTATGTTTTAGCTGTGAATGGTTCGCACACTATTTGACTTATTCGACTTGAGTTGGTTTACTTACGGCAGATATAGTTTAACGGAAGATGGAAAACTGACAATGATGGGAAACCGAATAGGAAGTTTACAGACAGATTCGGTACTGAAAAGTTACTTTGGTTACTTTTTGAACCGCGGAATTGACTGAGATAGACATGAGATTCATATGCAGGAGGATAAAAGAGAATTTACCTATGCACTTCAGTCACAAGGACTTTTGTAGTCAGAAATACTCACTTACCCCTAAGAATGAGTTCTGCAAAGTATCCAACCAACTTTTAAGGCGATATCCGGGAATGTGTTTGCAAATGCGTTTATAGGAGCAGTGTGCTTGTGCATATAAGTTTACTGCACTAGCAGTGTGTGCTGTAAGGAATTAGGTATGCTAGGCTATGTTCTAAGAGACGAGTAGTCGACCGACCCGATACTCTCAGTTTCAGTTGCTCAGAGTACTCCACAGGGTAAACTCCAATCCGATTCACATAGCGTGCCATCGCATAGCAATACAGTTCCACATTTTCCAGAGTGTAATTTGTGCAGAACTCTAGCTGTACTTAACTTACGTAAGAAGATTCCCCAAGTCAACTCAACTCTAAGTTTATGATTGTCTCTTGTTCGTGTGTGACCTCGAAGAAGGAGCAGAAGTGAGTTGCAACTGTAACTGTATACTTGCGGTTACCATTACCACTTTCATTGCATTAGTGAAAGTGCAAACTGTTAGCAAACTAATAAACTAATCTCCCTAAACAGTTATGGTGCTAACTACCACCCTTAATATTACTAATAATACTCCTGATCTATTGTGTATATCTGCCACACTAGATGTAAATTAAGATTGCCTTCAGGGTACTGTAATATCCACCAGCAACACTAAATTCCGTCTGATGTAAAGGCCACAAACCTACATCAACATTTATTTACTATCTCTATGCGCACAGATGAACTACATTATCTAATTATTTATCTAAGATTTTCATCTCAGTTCACGAGTGGTATACTGTTGCATGTAATCCCACAAAACTTTACTCCTACTCTACAATTCATCGGTGAAGGAGGCAACAAGAATATTTACTTAAGTGTCCCTATTGTTGCATAATACTTTATTATGTGCTATTTTTAAATGGATAGATAAACTGCATACAGAGTTTATAATTAAATAGTTCGGTAAACCAGTGTAGTTTAAATAGACGGATATGTAATCAACTGTGAAATAGTGAAAACAAAACTAAAGTAAACTAAACAGGATTTTTTAATCTTTCCATATCTGTAGTTACTAAAATGGCAACTGAGTCAGCTTACTTTCAGTATATAGTTACTAGTTATTACCAAATAGCATGAAGAACAACTGGGCATGTCTGATCACTTACTAATACAGTTCTCAGGAAAATAACCACTGTGAATGAAACTGGTTGTGTAGTCGTATACTATATACGAAGCAGTAATAAATGGGTATTCTTCCTTCAGAAACTTCTCAGTATACCTACTTTGGTTCTATTCACATTATTTTCTGATTAAAGAAAATCATTTTTCCTAAACTGTTATAAAAGTGACCATGATTCTAAAAATAAAATAAAATTTCTACTCTCCAATAAAAGGTTGTAATTAAAATTGCAATTTGTTGGAGCTACAATTCCAGTTACAACCAACGAACTACTCATAAACTGGTAGAATTCGTGACACCAGAGAATAATGGCTGACGAATTTGTAAAGTATTCTAGTGTCAGTCTAAATGCATCCAGCTTTCCATCAACAGAGTTCTACGAAAACTTTACAGTGGTATACAACGAAACGGAATCGACAAGTGAAACGAATTCGACTTACACTTTACCTCAGATTTTCACTGAAATAAGTCCCAGTTCAAAAGTGTGTGTCATTGTCTATTCAGTGCTTTTCTGCATAGCATCTGCAGGAAACCTTTCAGTATTCATAACAGTTTACAGACAATATCGAAGAGTAAAATCCCGGATATCTCTTCTAATCCTACACTTAGCAGTTGCCGACCTCATCGTAAGTGTATGTCTTATCCCGATTGAAATATTTTGGAGGATTTTCATCCAATGGTACGGAGGCTCACTGCTATGCAAACTCTGCCAATTTTTTCGGGCTTTTGGACTTTATCTTAGTTCGATGGTTTTGATTTGCATCAGTTTCGACAGATTCTTTGCCATTTTGTATCCATTCCGAGTAATGGAAGGCATGCATCGTGTCAAGGTTATGCTGAGAACTGCCTGGGTGGCTGCGTTCTTATTTTCTGCTCCTCAGGTAATCAATTTATATGTACCCATTCGTTTCCCAGAATTTACTATATTTCTTTCCTTGGAGTTTGCTGTATTGTTGTCATTGACATTTCCCCGACAAAACATGTTATTACATACAAAATTAGGCACATCTGTTTGGTAACATAGTGGTGTGGTTCAGTACACGTATCTGCCTTAATAAAATCCAATTTAAAGCAGAACATGTGTAGCATACTCTTATTGCGTCTTAAAATACGACTAGGACTGCGACCATAAATACTCCTAGTTCTCTATAGGACATTTATTATATTATATGTAGTACTTAGCTTCAGATGCTTGATTTGGTGAGCATTTTCACTTGTATTTTATTAGCTCCCAATTGAAAATAATGTGTGTAGCTGGATTTGGAGGATTCACTTGCCTACGTCACAGTATTCAGCATACTCAAATTTATACATATTGTCCCTAAATTCTCTAGCAACAGTAACACAAACCTTTGAGAACGGATACTATTTATTTGCTAAGAGTGGCAAACTTTTTCATGTTTTCTAATTTCACGGGTTGTTTTCAAATTAAGTTACATAGCAAGAAGAAGGATAGGGTGTGTGGGTAAGTACAAGGTAGGCCATAAGTGTATCCTCGGAAGGTAACCACACAATTAGTAAATTGAATCAGACTTTCTGAATGGGCTACCACGATTACTTCACATAGCTGATTGAATTACTTCAAGTTTTAAGTACATCTGTATTGTGTAGTACGTATAATATATAACACTAAAGAAAGAATGCTGTAACTTAAAATTGGATTTAAGATTAGTTTTCCTCAAGGGAAGCGGTTTTGTTGTTACAAATCCCAAAATTTCAGTACTCGTTATATTGTATTTGTATAACTATATAGGTAATTGATTTTGATAGAAATGTGCAAAGACGCTTCAGGCGCATTACGCTTTTGAGAAAGCATCTTCGCATTTCTCACGACACTTCAACAAAAATGTTATTATATCGACTAGGTTTACTCCTAGAGGCATTTTTAGCACCTCTACCAAAGATACAGCTTTATAACCTTTTCTTCACTGATTAATTGGGCCAGAATTGTATATTTGATAGTTGACTTTTAAAATACATTATCTGGATTATCTCCGAATTGGCAATGACACCGATGCAAAAGGAAAAAAATTCCTAGATAGACTGATTGTATTTCTTGAGACTTGTATCCACCAATTTTTATCTGGGTGCAAATAGGAAATTATAGAAATACAAAACTTTTGGGAAAAGTTTGCTAATTATTATTGTACTGCAAAATTGAGTTCCGTGAATGAAATATTACAAATCGTGGGTAGCAAATAGGACACCAAGTCATTCGATTTGTAAGTACCATGTGGACTTCTACAGTTCTACACGAAATCAATAATAATTATAGCTGAATTATCTGGAATTGTTGGTACGCTCTATTACAGCAATGTGGTGTTATTCCGGGGTTGTAAGTTAAGTTTAGTTTTAGTATAAGTAATTACACTTTGCCTGAAAAAGTACCCAAAGAAGACTGGGTAAGAATAGTCATTACAATACAATTTTCTGTAAACTTGGTATACTCATTCCATTTAAAATATCTGCTAGTGTCAACGTAATTCCTATTCTAATATTGCTGTTGCTGCTTATTTGACAATTACTAATGCTATGCTGCACTATATACTTTTGGCTTATTTGGTTAATTTTGACATATACTTGCTTCTAACTGGTTTTATCTTTGTATGCCTTCCATTCTTCTGATTTTTGTCTCGGGTTAACTTCTAATGATTTCTATCAACTTCCTTATCAAAGAGTACTTTCATATTACACCGTATTAAAAACGGAATCCATTGCATACACAACTGTACAAAAGTTAAACTTTCTCCAATAAAGGAATAATGACGTAAGCTACGCTCCACTTTCATTTTGTATTTGTGAATAGAAAAGTTCGAAAAGTGTCCTTTGATCTATTTACAGTTCATTTGATTTAGGCGAATGGATTGCATAAGGGTATACCTCTGCACATTAACTGAACCTGGTTTCATGGTTTCAAACATATTAGAACATTCGAAAAACTAGTGAGGTTAGAACTAAATGAAAATATTCAAGACCATCTGTGTGGTGCATTAGAAACTTCCTAAAAGCTACATTTAATTTTGTTGTAATAAAAGTAATTTATAACTGAATGTAATAAATGATACGACTTAATAGCATTCCACAATGGAAAGTAATGGAACCCGATTGGCAATGATTGTGCTCTTGTAACTGGTTAATTTAGATAGCATAATACCGATCTTGATCAAAAAAGATTTCTATTAGGCGGCATCACTGGTAAATGGCAAAAATAATTGTACTAATTTTATTATGTAACATTTAGAAACTTTTGGAGAAAGTTCAATAATTGCTTTTATTTGTTATTTAACATAATGCAGTGTACAATAGAGATAAGTTTGGAAGGTTTTATTTATTTCTTTTGCACTAAGTAGTGTCTAACAGCACGACTCTTTGCAGGTCTATGTGTAAATGTGTATATGGCATGGCAGTAATGTTCTGTTTGCCCTATGTAGCAAGAATGTCTGATAACAGCATTCGTTGCAATTGTTATCAAAATAGTGTGCTAATTAATCAGGGAATGCATGAGAATAGATGACAAACTTATTGTTTATTGACATAGTTAGTTCAGTTTTCAGTTGTGTACACCATTCTCATTCTCAGCCTTTCAGGTGCCTCGAACGGCAACAAAAGAAAACTTTTCATCAAATACGGTAATTAAAGCCATAAACCATGCATGAGTAACAATTCAAACAATTCAAAGACGTCTAACAGAGTGCATGCTCTCTGCAACCTTAAATCCTTGAAAGCGGTGTCATAATAAAAATTTCTAGATTTTGATATTATACGGCCCAACAGTTGTACAATATTTTATATTACTCTGAACGACTAAAAGGTTACGCTTAAAAGATGTAAGGACACATAATCCAATGCAATAATAATACTGGTGTTTTTCTAGAACTATAATTTTTCGATCGTAGTTAACTGTCAATAAGCTGAAAATAAAAGTTTTTGACTAAACCCGATACAAGAAATTTTGATAAAGCACGGTCTGTCAAGTCCTTTTCTATCAGACATAAAAATCGTTCACTGCTTGCACAACAAAGCTACTTTTGAGTCAAGTCAGATCAGAAGTAACTCAAAAATGCTTTCGGTCCGAACTGCTTCTGTTAATAGTTTGCGAGTTGGCTGCGTAGGTAGTTGCGTGCCACGTGGTGAATATTTTGTTAGGTATACTTCTGGGCGATAGATTTCTAAAAATGTATACTAAGAAGGAAGTTTTTCAAACTTATTTTATTAATTATCTTCTAAGAACCTATTCTGCTTTGTGATAGTTGCAGTTGACATTTACACTAGAGCAGCGTTGTAAAATTTTTCATGTCAATTCTCAAAGGGACATTATTCTCATAATTTTAGCATGCAATTGGTAATCTGAAAAAATAGTTCCCCGGGATTTCGTACTTTGGGGTAAATAATATTAATTGGTAGCATTCTTTTACTTGCAAATATTATTAATTTGTCAATGGTATTTAACGTCTGAATGGAAAAAGTTGGGTCAGTAAAAAGTTGGCTGAGTAAAATTTTCATGAAAGTTGCTTCTAGTTGAAACTATGTTGGATAGCGTGCAATCGATTTATCTGTTCTATGCACATTTAAACCTAGAAACGCAATCTGTAATTGGTCTATTACGGACGTATCTGTTTATTCTTAGTATATATGATGTAATTTCCTGCAGTACTTACCAGTGAAGCTATAAACCCGCACTTTACAGTAAAATCACAACCTGTGGACTGCATTTATCTGGTAGCAAAATCAAAGGGCTACACGTATAATTAAAGAACACAAGAAGTTTTAGAAGGCTATGTACTGCCAGGGAAGGCATATTCCTACTTCTCATTCCGTCATTCCCCTCACCCTCTTACTATTCCCTCTTTCTATTTTATCTCAGGAAGGACTATATGTAGCACTATACATAACTCCTCAGAATTTCATATTTTGCGTTTTACTGTAAATACGCATTTGCTATAATGTACTGCTATACTTTTATAAATGTTGTATAACAGAATTGAGAATATGAGTAAGGTGACTTTTCATTTGCAGTAGGCGTGAGTTAGCGTGGGTATGTACAAATTCCCAATTACAGTTATGTGAGTGAGACGGCATTAGGTTTGATTTCTCCAAACACAATCTACACCAAATGAATTCTTGACTTTTATACCTAATTGAATAGTTGACAGCTACCTTTAATGCTGCAAAAAATGGAAAATCAGACTACTGGACCAAAACTATCCAATTCAAAGAAACAACAGTATAGTGTTCGTTCCATCCATTTAACACATAACACCCCGAGTGGAAAAGTTTTCACGTAAAGCAGTAAGACTGTAAGTTTGAGATGAGATGAGAGCACACGTAACATTATAGGAATGCCCTACATTTTAGAAGAAAGATCTTCTGTTTTATCTATTGTTTAGAGTTGAGTACAGAGAATAGGAACTCTTTTACTACCTTCAGTCCGGTAACTCTCCCACTCCAAACAAAAGGATTCACATTCTGAACAGAACGGCTCAGGCTCACTTTCTGCTCAAGCACGATTTGTAAGCAAGCAAGAAAGTGTTTCTCTCTAACTTTCCCAACGTTTACTTTGTGCCACAAGGAATATAAAGTTATAAAAGTGCGATGCAATGATGAGGACATTGAAACATAAAAGAACAGAATTCTAATTGCAAATTATTGAGCTTTATTAGATGCCCTATTACACCATGAATTGTATGTGCTATGCTATCATGTTCAAGTTTTTGTATTTGTAAAAAAGTAATGTGCCATGCTATATAATACACACCAATATTTAAGAACGATTTACCCCAAAGTACTTTTCATCTGTATTTATTATTAAAGTTATTAAAATACTGTTGATCAAATAGCAATGTGAAGACTTGTGACCTTTGATTCCATGCACGAGTCATTTACCCGTGGAGTAATTGTTTATTACGTAGCGGAGCTACACATTGCTTATGCTTTGTCTGTCTGCGCTTTTGTCCGTATCGAAAGTACAATAACGGTTTAAGATAACAAGTTTTGTGTGCGTGTTGTTACGATTCCGAGGAAGTCCAAGTAATGAGAATAGTTATTAGAAAAATGGCGGCTATCGGTCAATTGGTTTGAAATTTGAAAATAGGGAGCTTACTTTTACATGTATTACAGGTCGCTGTGTATGGGTCAGGGTAAATACCCGAACACCCGAATGGTATATACCCGAACACCCGAACGGTATATACCCGAACACCCGAACGGTATATACCCGAACACCCGAATGGTATATACCCGAACACCCGAACAGGTATATACCCGAACACCCGAACGGACATTTTAGAGGTGGGATCCAAACCAAAAATTTAAAATATTGATATTAAGTAGAAAATATACTGCGGCTAAGAGAACACTGCAGTACGTTAAAAACGCAGTAGTAAAAATGAAAACTAAAATAAAACTTGAAGGTTAACGTTTAAAAATGGAACCTTAAAACGGGACCTTAAAAATAATACCTAAAAATGAAATCTTAAAAATGAGATCCTAAAATCGGAACCCAAAAAAACGGAACATTAGAATTGTAGGTTGAGATTTTGTAGGTATTTTACCATGTCATTTGGAACGCCACTATATATTTTTTTACTTTCGGGTAGCACTCTAAAAATAGCACGCTAAAATTCCACTCTGAAAATACCACTTTAAAAATAGCGCGCTAAAATTCCACTCTGAAAATACCACTCTAAAAATAGCACGCTAAAATTCCACTCTGAAAATACCACCCAAAAAATTCCACTCATAAAAAAGTTTTCTAAAAATACCGATCGGAAACTACCCTAAAAACAGCACTCTAAAAGTAACACTTTTAGAATGCCAACCTACAATTTTTATGTTCCATTTTTTTGGGTTTCGATTTTAGGATCTCATTTTTAAGGTTTCATTTTCAGGTATTATTTTTAGTTTCATTTTTAGGTATTATTTTTAGTTTCATTTTTAGGTATTATTTTTAAGGTCCCGTTTTAAGGTTCCATTTTTAAACGTTAACCTTCAAGTTTTATTTTAGTTTTCATTTTTACTACTGCGTTTTTAACGTACTGCAGTGTTCTCTTAGCCGCAGTATATTTTCTACTTAATATCAATATTTTAAATTTTTGGTTTGGATCCCACCTCTAAAATGTCCGTTCGGGTGTTCGGGTATATACCTGTTCGGGTGTTCGGGTATATACCATTCGGGTGTTCGGGTATATACCGTTCGGGTGTTCGGGTATATACCGTTCGGGTGTTCGGGTATATACCATTCGGGTGTTCGGGTATTTACCCTAACCCCGCTGTGTATTATGAGATTATGACTTTTACGACATATAGCATTAGGCTTTCCCTGGCAGTTATAATGTGAAATTTCAGTGATAACCTCCCCTACATGGTTACTCCATCTTGCACACGGTGACAAGGTTTATTTGTATAGTAATTGTAATTTCCACCTGTCAACCGTGTACTTTTGGTATATTTGACACTGGTACAAATATTTTCTTTGGAATTCATGAACAGACTTCCGGCATCAATGTGTCGACTTTTAAAGCATTTTTGTCCTAAAGTATTTTTTGGAATTTGTCTAAATTCGTATCGTATTATTAGATATTTCTTTGCAAATAGAGTTATCAAATAGCATCGACATTACTTTCAAAAACAGTAATGTCAGTGTTAAAAGCTATATCATGAATGTGGGCTAGGTATTTGAAATTGAGTTATTGCTAAGCTATTTGTCTATACGGATGTTATTATGTAGTTGAGTTTTTGGGCTCAAACAGTTCAAAGTACAGTGAGGACCAACAGGGGCGAGCCACAGCACTTACAGTGTATAAGGTAGTCCATGTGAATTTAAATTACCCGCGTTTGGCTTGATGGGGGAAATTAAAACCAACACGTACATAGATACCATGATATTTCCTTATACAATGTAAGTGCTGTGGCTCGCCCCTGTTGGTCCTCACTGTACTTAAAAGACATACACATAGATTTTCGCAAAAATCTGAAAGCAAAATATTTAATTGCCAAATACTGAAATCGCTTTACATTAGTTCAACTCTAGAATCAGCATTTCCTAACTTTCCTACAAGATAAATAACTCCAACTTTAATCAAACCAAAAATAAATCTGGATTACAGTCTCAGCACAGGAAGAATCTCAGGCAATGCATCATATGCTTTCATTCCATTTTAATGGAATGCATTTTTTGCTCGACTTTACAAACGGTAAGGGAAATTATGTCAAAACTTTTGCAATATTATTTGCGTTGAAGTGGCCATGAAGCATTTGTCGGTTGCCTTTCTCTTTGTATGTTCCACATTATTCAAATTTTCTGTGTAAAATTGCACCAGTGTACTATGAAGTTAAAGTGATTGCCGTTTGTCTTACTTGTTTAATTGATGTGGTTAAGTAACGGCTCTGCCTGATTAATTTAAAGTTAAGTTAATTTGTGGGAACATCTAGATGCGTCCAAGGAAATGATTTGTACATACCCGCAAAACAGTAATATTGAAGTGGATATGGTACAATAAGTCATAAAGTCATAACTACAGTTTACTACCAAAACTTAGTATGTAAGGTACCTACGTGTTTATCTACGCTTTCTTGAAGGGTCTCTCCCGGAGGGGGAAAATACTTCAACAAATATTCCCTTCTTCTAAAAACTCTGCAGTTAAAGGGAAATGACCGGGAGCTACCATTTTTTTCTGTTTACAAAATAGCTGTCGAGTGTTGTGGACTACTTCGGTGTTGACAGTATGGATGTTCAGACCGGATTTCAAGCTTAAGTTTCTAATTTTATCTAGGATACTCCTAATAAATGATGCTTAGTCTGCAGTGCAAGCAAATGTTGGATTTGAATTGAACCTATACTATATACCGCAGAATGCTTTGGTAGTTGGTTAAGTATGGTTGTAAGATGAAATGATTAATTTGAACTAATTTGAAGTGCAAGTATCTACATTAAAAGTTAAACATGTGCCTTCAGTCGTGAAATAACATGTTTACTTTGCTTGAAGAACAAATCATTTCTCTTCACCACCTACGGCTGGCAAGCTACCTCCAATTTCTGTTTTCCATTTCTGCCACTAATGAAACCGACACCAAATAATTGCCTAGGCTAAGGCAAGATGTTACTGATGCGGTCTATAAAGCCAGAGGATATTCAGTAATGACTCGAAAACTATGGGTGAGCGAATTGGTGGAAGTTTCCAATCAATGATTTTAATCATTGTTATTATTTCATTATAGAATACTGTTACAACAATTGCGTCTATTTACTGCGTCAGCATTTCACTTTGACAGTATAGTTCTGATGATATTCAGGAGACTGACAGAGTTAGTGTAGAATAGCTTTTTAGTGTCTCTCACAGTAAAGTTTTCAAAAAGGCAAAGATCAATACATGCATATGCTGGCATTCATGTGGAAAATTTATGTCTACATTTTGTCCTTTTAGGGTGAAAGTATTTGAAAAATGACGTGGTTAAAATATTCGATGTATATTTTAGAGATATGTCATGCATATTAAATGCAAGGTTTGCTTGTGTAGAAATCGCATGGGAGGCATTGTTGTATAGGTGCTTGGAAGAACGCAGAAGGGGGCTATAGTGCACACTGGAAATAGAAAAAACTTTTTACTTAAAATTTTGTAGCCTTGCCACAGTCACATATATAATGCACCAAGATTCGTGTAACCATGGCGATTCTCCTATAAGGTTCTCTCAAGCGAAAATTTTTAATTCCAACATTTTAATTTTTCTGTATTATTTGCTAGGGGATACCTTGCGTGTATTCTCAGATTTCCATATCTGTTGTTTGTACCCTCTGGAGCTAAAATCCCCAAATTTAGCTCCAGAGAGAAAAAAACTGAGGTTTTAAGTTAAAAATTCTCGCTTGAGAGAACCTTATAGGAGAATCGCCATGGTTACACGAATCTTGATAATGCACTCTCACGTAAATGCAGTTCTGAGTTCTGACATATGCTTCTAAATTCTAAATATTGAAATTAGATCCTTAAACACATGAATTTAGAATTTACCTAACCAAGTTGGCTTGCTTGCCTTAAAGTTATTTAGGATACCGTTATAGTTAAAACCTTTGTAAAGGAGCCTTAAGTCAAATCTGAGAATCTTAGTTAATAAGCCATGCAAATGTCTGTTATTCATAGAACTTATTTACACGACAATATTGTACACACATATGAGACATGAAATGATGGAGATTTGATTAAGGGAAGAATAAAGCATTCGATTGTTGTAGTTCAAAGACTAACTCGAACTACTTAAATTGTTGTAAGCTTCTCCTGGGTAATATTTTTATTTTTCAGGTTACCGGTAGGAAGGACGGGGTAATACGAAATACCTATGATACCAGTATAATAAGGGTAATATAGAAGTATTCATTTTTATGCCAGGTATGTTGGGCTGTCTGAAGATGTCTACGTTAGCATCATGTAGCGATATTTTGTTAATGTTAAAATAAAAATAACCTAAGTATTTGAAAAAAATGCAATTGCTAGACTAACCAGCAAAAGAAGCAATATTCAATAGCCTCAATTCTGCAGTTTATTACTATTACAGATAGATCGAGAACATAATTGCAGATAATAGAGTGGAACTTTGACAAAAGTACCTATTCGTATCGTACAACAGTCGTACATACTCATCAAAACTTTATTCTGTTGTATGGCTGGCAGGTTAAATAAGTAGATATAAACTTTGTTTTGTATATCAATAAACTGAAAACTCTGTTATGTAACTATATGTTGAGTTGGGTATAACTTTTGCTTAATCTCAGATACCTAAGAAAAACTGGGTGTAAGTTACTCTTGCTAGCATCGACCGTAGGATTTCCAAGTGATAAACTTTTTGCTACACTTCTAGATCTGTGACTTTACTTTATATTGGCACTTACTTTACTTTTACTCTCTTGATTACTTATCAGCTGTCTTTTTATTCTAGACTGGAACAAAGAGACTCAAGTTGAGTCTTTTATGACATCATGATCTTTGGAAAAGAGTTACGGTATTTATAGTCCATATATGTCACGATGAGCTCTCACAACTTAAAGAGCATATTATATTTTTAGGTCATCCGCGTTACGAATCTACCATGGTGTTGTCTGTCCGTAGTTACGTAAGCAGTCCACAGCGCACTGATAGGTATTGGTGAAATGTCGTATTTGGGCATATTATTTTGCATCCCCAGGTACTCTATTTGAAACAGGGGGGACCAACCCAATAACTTTAAAGTATCAAATCAAATCATTGCTTTATTGTCAAGTTGCTCAACACAAACAAGCACTGTTCTCCAACAATATGCGTCTCTTCAGTATCCAATCCACACATTATATGCCATAAAATATGCGATTTTCGGGTTTCTTTCGGGTTTCATTAAAATATTGTAGTAGGCATTCATATCAAAATATGGAATACGTATTAAAGAATAGTAAAAATTCATCATTTATTATTATATATTAACGTCTCTGTTAACGTAAGCGTAAGCTCTGTTGAAAATTCGAATGCCCATTTCTGGTAAACGGTACAGAAGAAATAAATTGTTACAACTATATAGGTAATTATTTTGGTGCAACAAAATTAACCACACCTTTCCTAATACAGTTGTTTTGTCGAGGTCTATTTTCTCTTAAAAATTCTGTACCCCTAGAAAGGTACAACGGGTTTAAGGCTGAGTCTACCCCTAGAGAGCGTATTCTAAATTGTGTGATGAAGAAATGACCTTGAATGAAAGATAATCATAAAGTGTGCGTCTACCACAATTGAAAACAATAGTAAACAAAAAGCAGCTGTGTATGCTTTATTTATTTACTCATTTCATTCCACCATATTCTGTACAAATAAGACTCATTTCAGGTTTCCCCAAAATCCCAAAGTCATTGAGTAATAATCCTCATTGGCTTCGATTTTCAATGCAATTTTCAAAAATCCATATTTGAGGATTTTTTGAACCTTTGGAGGATTAAGATTTACAAATTCGAAAAGAGGACAAAAATATGTAGGGACCACCGCCTTTGTTTTTTGAAAATATATCTTTAATTACAATAACCATCATGTTTTATCTGTCTCACCATGTTATAAGGATAGGAACAAATTTTTGTGATTTTAACTTTTCATATTGGAATAAAAGCTATGTTTTAAGGTATTTAAAATTTTGAAGCCCTATGGTCCCTCGGTGAGGAGTTGGAAAATTTCAAAGTAGCCACACCTAACTCAAATTCGGTCAAATAAATGAGTTATATGGAATTTAGATTTGCAATGTAAATGGGTAGACTCAGCCTTAATCGAATACAATTTATCCAAGAGACGCAATTGTATGTTATCTAGACGAATTCAATTTATTTTGTTTGGTTGGGTATGGTGATAATTTGGTAAGTGGTTTACACAGCGGTTGAGTACGGTAATGGGTATATAAAACAAAATCAATTATTTTCTGTAGTAGGTGGCATTTATTCTTAGGATGTGTGTGGCATAGAAAATAGGGAAGCACAAGAGAATAGAAAGCTATGTATAGTGGTGTCATAAAGTTGCTTGAGAAGAATGGTGAAGGGTAATTAAAGAATGACAACTTACCTTCGTGCGTCCGGTAGATAACGTTTGAGTCAGAAGGCAAGGATATAAAATAATAATTACCTTTCTACATTATCGCATGTACGAAGCAATAAAATGATAAAACCTATAAGCATACATTCTTGACCTTTCTCGTGAGATTATCAAGAAAGAGAAAATAAAAATCGAATTCCGTCCAAAAAGTGTCTTTGTATTTCATTTCCTTTCATATGCCTTTTTCCCGTTAAAAATACATAACTGTAGGCAATCATTGTGTTTTCCTATTTGTGCTTTATTTGATTAGGGATGAACTTTACTTCGAAAGTCTCCTACTTAAATGCTGAAAGATGAAAGAGTTTTTATTTGTTCTATTTTCAGACAATCATCTTCGATGTGGTTAGTCATCCGGATTTCCCTGCTTTCCGGCAATGTGTTACCAAGTCATTCCTCTCGAAGCCTGAAGACTTGAGACTGTACAGTATATTTTCTGTCTCCGCCATGTACTTTGCTCCTCTCATTGTCATTATCTTCACGTACACTATGATCTCATGTAAGATTATCCGCAAATCTAAGGAACAGAACTCGGGAAGAACTAATGCACCTCCAGATCACTCTCTTAATATCTCCTCACATTTTCGCTCAGCATCTGGTAAGTCGTCTTTCTCACGTAATTCAAGTTCTGCATCCTTTAGAAGGCGATTAAATTCTTTAACCTATTATATTACTTGTGAATGAAAAAG
This sequence comes from Yoshiicerus persimilis, assembly GCA_020352615.2. NCBI lineage: Eukaryota > Metazoa > Arthropoda > Collembola > Entomobryomorpha > Tomoceridae > Yoshiicerus > Yoshiicerus persimilis. The sequence continues at coordinate 43,532,279 of CM036940.2, forward strand.
TCGTTGGGTTGAGATATAAATCTCTTTGGTTGAAACCCAAGAGAAAGTCAAAGATTCACTTTCTCCAATAAACATCCATATTAAAGAGTTCTGAGCTCACGTTTCCAAAAAATACTAAGTATGCAATTGCAATATGTACTGGAATTAGTTTCCATTTGTGCAATGTGAATATTGCAACAAGTTTGAAGGAAATATCTTGTATTCAATTCCATGTTGATCTCATCATTTTATAAAAAGTGATGCATCTAAGTGTAAAGTAACAATAAATGGATTTGAGCTGCTGAACAATTTATTAGGCTTATATGCAAATACAACGTGAACTCAAAATTACTGTTGGCGGTACAACAGGGCAAGAAAATTGAATACGTGATTCAAGAAAGTTAGTTTTGAGTAAACATTGCCCAACTTTAATTAAAACGTTAGCAGATCAAGTTTCCTGCTCTTGTACATTTTGTATTTTTACCATCAAAATATGGTTGGGGAAATCACAATACTTTGGCTTTCTTTCCGACCTTTCACTTTACTGATCTTTAAAATGATACGGCTTTCTTCAGACGAGGAATTCCCAAGAAAAAGCGTTATTGTACAAATGATTAAGGCTATCCGAGATTAAAAGTTCGCTTTATAAGTATTTTACTTTAAAAAGTTTTACTTACATATAGAAATTGGAAATTGCACTATATATTCCTTTTGAAATTTTACCTTTCTTTCAGTACGTACATCTTCGTTCAATGATTTTTAAAGCTGGGTATTTTCAAAGGTTAGAGTTGACCTCATTTCTAATAAACCTTAGGGTGTCCCTATCTTATACTACATTCGGTCTTTCATTCTTTTAACGTAACCACTGAATCCCTAGTATAAACGCATAGCAGCACTCTTAATAATAAATGTGGCCATAACTGTACTTACCTTCAGCAGTTTGACGTAATTTAAGGGTGTAGAAATAATTGGTAGTAGTAACACAAATCCCAGAGATTACATGACGTAAATGCAATAAAATATCAAAATACAAGTTATGATGTAAAGTATATCATTACTATTACAAAGCTTTTGTAAAAACATTAGGTATTCACTTGTTCTCTAAACCAATTTGGTATACAAAATATCCCGCTACATATTTGAACATTGAGTTCAGGGCACATTTGCATATGCCCTGTAATAATTTATAATACCAAATTCATAGCAATATCAAATAATAAAGGATACAATAAATACATGCATCAGCATAGATATAGTGTCATACAGTATTACATTCCCATAACTTTTATATAAGAGATGATAAAACCTTCGGAAGCATTCACCTCATTAGTTTTAATGAAAGTCAATTAGTGAACTGTTGTGGATATTGATAACGATATGTCTGTTCGGGTACGTTTGTGCTACCTAATAGTTTTGTACACTTACAAGGAACCTGTGAATATTTGATATTTTTGATTCTAATGACCATATGTCATGTTAACAGACATTTTCCTACATAATATCATCACATAATTTGTTTTGTATGTGTGTGAAATATTGATGAAGAGATTTATAACCTGTATAGGACATGTACATGACAAAACTGCTTGCCAGAACTTGCTACCTTGAAGTACCTTGCTTGTTTTATCCACATTCTTGACTTTCGTTTCAAAATACTATATTAAATTGAGTCTGTCTGGAGCAATAACTTATTTCTGTTCAACTGCAAATATTCCGGATATTAAGGGTTGTTGCAGTTTTATTCGTATACACGGACACGGAACTTGTCCTCTTTTAGCATTTTTACATGTATCTGTAGTATTTACAATGTCTACAGTGAAACCTGTTTTTTCCAGTATATGAAAAACAGGAGCCTTTCTGCTTGGGTAGAAAATGGGAAGCTCGTTTCTAAGGTTTGATTGTACTACATTATCTCTTGACAGCAAATCGTTGCGCTAATCATGTCACTATTTATATGTAATAGATTTCTAGTATTCGGTCGTATTTCCAGCTGTTTGAGTAAGATTTATGCTTTTCATCGATGCGTGGCACCAGTATTCTGCAATCTATTAATAGATCTTGTACTTTATTCTCAATAATTCATGTTATTCTTGTCATTCCTTGTGCAACAATGGTATTTATGTGTACACAGATGTATTATCAGAGTTTTTTAAGAGCTTATGTCTACAATATTGCAGTGAAAGGACTTCTTCACCTGAAACGGACCAACACAAGCCGTGGTCGTGGATCTGCCAACTGTGCTGATAAGGAGAGTGACTGCGAGCTTTCGCATTCTAATTCGGTGGAGAGAAATGGGAAAGGAAGCGAAAGTCCTGAGTCGAGATATAAATCGATGGTCTTAAGAAGAAGTGATAATGCAGCTTCGAACATATCTCGAGCGAAAGGCCGCACTCTACGGCTCACAGTCATCATTGTCTGCGTTTTTGTATTTTGCTGGACTCCTTATGTCGTCATGACTTTGTGGTAAGTGGAAAGCAGAAGTCAAACCACCATATCATTAGTCTTTCCTTCGCCGTGTTCTGTTATCCAATGGTACAAAAACTGAGTTTCATAACATTCTATATATTTCCCTTTGTCAAATGCATTTCGATATTTCTTTCTTTCCAGGTTTTGTTCTGCTCTGTTTGTTATGACCAATTTCGGGGAAAGTTTTTATATTTCGGTTGCATGTTGCAGCAGGTACTCCAACGTAGAATAAAACATCCTTATGTTTTATGTCGAACGCACATAGATATGCCAGCCAGATATATGCATACCTACATTTATCTTGGTAAGATAACAAAAGGAGTGCTGAGCTCACGTCATAGGAATATGAATGAGGTGTATTTAATAGGTCGTTCTCCAAGGAGTCCAAGGTATTCGGGGACTAGACCCATTTTAGAAGGAATTACTCGAATTTATCCTACCCCTGAATGGTAACATTTCCTAAACTCAGAAGGGAAAACTTTAAAAATAGTAAAATGTCCTCAATGTATCTGACCAATCTAAAAATTACTGGTGTATTTAGAAGTCTTAGCTTTCAGTGTATTCTGACATATTCCTCTTTTTCTACTCTTCGACTTGGCATGCACGATCTTGACTTTTTATTGCCGCCAACTTTTTCCTCCTATGATTTGACTGACTGTATTCTACATGAGTTCCTTCCTCACCTATCATATAATAGGTATACCAGTGCAGTACTACGGTGTCATTGTGCCCATATCTAAAATGTAATACATTACTTCAAGTCACATTCGTAATACCTCAGACCAGAAAACTCATATTATTATTTATAGATTATTTCTCGGATTTGTTTTCAGGTTTTCACTTTTCAAGAAAAGCCTTTCTTAAAACTACTTTTAGAAATCCTGTAGTACTGGCTTTCTGGGGCATTCTAGTGCTGAGGTTGCAAGTCTCCTGCGTATCACTGCCTCATTTATGTGGGTTGAATTATTGGAGAAAAAATGCATATTTATGTTGCAAATGGCCTTAACAATGATTTAGTATACTCAAACACAAATATGAATCTAAAATTGTTATTTTAGCGGTATGTTTTGCTAAGACCTAAATACATTTGCTTGGACGTAGACCTTTGCAAATATAGGTAATGTAGTGCATTTTCAGTATCACCAGTACCAGAAAATCTTCAAGTACAATGTCCTGTTTAAAATAATACACTACTGGGGTTAGAAATTCTTTTGTTAGCAAAGTAAATGCTCTTTTGAGAATGTTCAAGGATATATTATTGCATTCTTGCGCTTGTTGTTTCTTTTTTACAAAGCAATTTTCTAAAAAGATTCTTCAGGCTTTCTTTTATAGTATTATTTAAAACTGTGGTCTGTGCTCTGTGCAATTTGTATTGCTTGTTTAGGATTTACCTCTAAGATTACATTGTAATGTGATTAAAAGTATTAGTATGATGGTCAATTTTTATATTCCATCACTTGTTTCAATATAGTATTTAAGTATTTGGGAATATAAATGTGTAACACAATTCCTAATACTCCATAAATAAATATTCAAATGCATGCTTTGACGTACTGTACAAGGTACAAAGTACCTTTAAAACTCTTCCCTTAAATCATTTCCTTTTATATTACAATCACTCTACACTTTAATTGTAATTGAATAGCGCAGCGTGTATTGCACTTAACCATAATGCATACAAGTAGAAAGTACAATATAACAGTACAAATTAAATTGCCTTCTTTGACTACAAATGGTTTCAAATAAACACACTGCCTCCAGTAATTTCAAGGCGAAGCTAGGACATTAATGTACGATAGCGCAGAAACTCTATTCACTGTGTAAAGAAATCCAACTTAGTTTAAGATTTAAAACAGCAAGTACACATTCTATTGAAGTTTATTGTAGTACGTGAGAAAACTGAGGAGGAGAGTGTCAAGGAGTCGGAGGGACACTTGTTTTCATGAATGTAATTCCAGGATTTGATAATAGAACTCCTAAAATAAATGGTTAGCAAACAGATGTTCTTCTAATGAGAAGGCGGCTTAAGTGCCCTAATTTCATTTTCATGATAGTTGCTAATGTGAAACCGCAAGACGTATCATATGTTGCATATAAAGCTCATTGAAGAAAAACCATATAACCGTTCATCTAGAATTCATTTCAGCAAGAAAAATAAGACATACTCTGCTGGAAATGATCAAAGCGATTAGAACTTTAAGAGAAGTAAAGAAGCTTTTTCTGTACTAAAGCTTTGAATACCTCGAAATAATCTTCCACTGCATAAGTACAGATGCACGTTTAGCAGCTTAGGTAGTCCACTGAAACCGAATTTAATGAGATTTGGCAGACGAAAGACAATACAACTATACCAATAGTTAGTTAGTGAGTTACAGATGAAATAAGTAAGGAATAGGATTTGAAGAAAACTAGTAAGAAGCTTGAAGTACTTTATTTTTTTATTTACGTATATTTATGAATGTTTGTGAAGGTTATGGACATGTCAAATAAAAACTTACGTATATTTACAGATGTGGATGCAGAATATAGCAGTATTGCAGGAACGTTAAACTATCTAGCTAATGCTTTTGTGTTGATGTTTTATTACTATTTATATTTTGAATTCTGTGAACATTGTGCTCACGGGAAAAACTTAATCCCAAGAAGAGATAGATTTTTAACTCTCGTTTTGAATTAAATATACTTTTTGTTTGCTTTTGCATACCTCATTATACTAATATTCTTTGGAGAAAATAATGGGATCTTAAGAAGTCTTTATTCTGTCATGAGTACCCTATGATTATGATATACAGTGTTTTTCATATATAAATACCCGTCAAGATGCGATATAAACGTTATTCTCCGTTATAAACGAAACTTACCATTTCAACACAAAGAATTAACATAGAGATGGAAATGTATAATTTGATTAGCAGAGAAAGTGCTGTTTTCACTTAGCTAATTTCTTGGGAAATCTAGATGGAGAAAAAGTTTCCCTTCTAAAAATAAACTGGACTACTTCCACATTCAGTTGCTTAAATGAAACACAGTCTGAATATGGTGCACCCCATGTATAACATTTTCAGAGTTAGGGATACCAACAATAACGAGCCGAAAGTCGAAACTTGACTGAATTGCACAAAAATGGAGGAAAAGTTTTTGATTTGTTGTAGTCTTTTATAGCTTTAGTTACGTTATAAAGTTGTTCCAATCTCACTTCTTTCTTTTCTGTGTAAAGTATGTGCTACTTGCATTGCATATCATGCCTAATCTGATCGGCAGCTTTATTTTCCTTTACAAACTTTTCATGAACATAAATGTACATGGTTTACTCCTTGGTTGGAAATTGTATGTTGCTTAACATTATTGAAAACTCGTATTATGCTCTTGTGAATAACTTTTGGGTTTAGTATTCTTTCACTTTGCATTTTACTGCTAATAACTTAACTATCGTGGCAACAGTTTTGGTTATTTCCGCGTGAACTGAGTCTTATTTTTTGGTTGATACTTTTGAACAAAGGAGGAAGACATGGTCAGGTCCTCAATTGATATTCTGAATTGCATGGGTAAAGTAAATTCCTTGTATGCGGTAATAGTTGAAGGATTTGACCAGAATTGTATTGGTTTACTAAGAACCTGATTTGCAAACTATTCCTTACTATTGTTTAATTTCTTTAGGTACATGTTTGACTGGAAAGGAGCAAAGGAAGTCAATCATAATATCCAAGATGCTTTATTTGTCTTCGCTGTTTCTAATAGTACATTTAATGTACGGTACATTTCTTTTCATATTTTATTTCACACTGTCCACCTTTTGTCACATGTCCACATGTCGCCAACATTACTTCTAAATTGAAGGAACCATCTAATTATTTTTTGTATTCCAGCCGATTGTCTACTACGGCAGTTACTCAAAAAATTGCTTTGGTCTGTCGAAATTATGCTGCAGAAAAAGCTCGGAACCGGTTCTCAAGAGAAAAGGTACAGTTCGATCGATGGCGACTACTCCTCAGTCGGTTACATTACTTACCATATCTGGTAATGTTGACAGTCCCCAAGACACATGCAAAGAAATTAACTGAAGGTACATTCAGCAGGTAGATGACTACCCTTGAAATACCTATATAGAATTATTTTGTATCTAGATACATACTATGGAAAATTAATTTTGTGTAAACAATGAAAACATTTCTCAAGCTAAGAATGCTAACATTCTTTATTACTTAATTACATCTCAACCTAGCAAATATTGTGTTGAGTAACTACGCAAAAGAATATTCCTTAGAAAAAGTTGAAGAGCTCTAATTCATTTAGTTGGCCATTAAATCTTCCTTGTTTATTTTTGTAATATTATATTCTAAATACACTAGACTGACAAGGGTACGTATGCATACATCATACGTATGACGTGATGTACTATTGAATGTTTTGGAACTAAAAGTCAGACATACACATACTATTACCTCTAAAATTACCTTGTACATCGATACTATTTTTTCTTTAGTCTTAGTGTATGACGATTTAGCTAACTGTAATGCAAACACATTTGAAGTTACCTAACAAATTAATGATTTAATGGTATTGCAAGTTTAATTAAAAAATGAATATTTGTCAAATAAAATATATTAGTACATGCTTATATTACATTAATGTTGTGGTACACTAGTAAATAGTGTTGTATTATTTGGTTTTATATTACATTTGCTTTGAATTCTTCATCGCATGATTCATTAAATTACGATGTGTTGTATAACTAAAGAATTTACAAGGATATTGCGATTGTTATTATACACATACTATAAACTATTTTATATTCTGGATTGTTTTAGACTCAGTAATTGTTAATTAGACTTAGGTAGTTGTTCACATGAAAAGTAATAAGCCTATAAACCTCCCTTAAATGTAATTACCCCTCATTTCGTTGTGTTTGTGAAACTGTGCATCGTTTGTATTCATAAGACATAGACTGTAAATAAACTGATGTGCAGTGTTTAAAGATCTACTGCTATAGGGAAGTGAATTCTGTATTTTAATATAGGTATTGAAGATTGATGATATATGTATTGTTAATATCCGGTTAGTTTTGGCAATAAATCCTGGTAAATTCCATGTAAAAATAACTGTACTCTCAATGAAAGTGTGTAATGTGTTAAACGACACGTAAATAGAAATAAAAAAACAAATTTAATGCATCTCGTGTTGTTTATTATTACATTACAAGGTTGCACAATTCATGTGGCTTTACTTAAATTTGCTATTTTTAGGAAATGGATTAGTCCTCAGTAAATACAGTGTGTTCTGTTTGCCGTGATATGAACTTATTTATTCAAATTTCATGGGACTAATTCAGTCAGAGCAGTTAAAGGCTTGTTGAAACAGTTGTTTCGACGTATGGACTTATTATTACGAGCATGGATGTAGGCCATAAAATCTGTCGTGCATACGTAATGTTTTACCTAAAACTTACGCCTCGTACCTTACCTAGTACACCATTACACTAGTATTTCAATTATTCTTTGGCTTTTGATAATTGTGCATCATAATCTATTTGTAGTAATTGAGTGACAGTGCAAAGTTAAAGAGTACTTACCATACCAGAAGCTAGTAACGATTTATATTTCTTGGGTGTAAATAATAATGTACCTATACAACTAATATGTCAACAAATTCAAAAGAGAAAAAAATCAAAACTCAACAACATTGGTGCTGATTTCGTACGTTAGCAGAAGGAAACATTATTCGTGAAGTTACAGTAAAGTAAGTAAACAAATGAATTATAACTTTCACCATTGCAGAGGCTTTTCATGACTTTTACCTTTAACGGAGCAAAGTGTAGGATTACCTAACTAATATTAATCGTAAATAGTATGTATGAAATGTATATGAAATAGAGTTCGTTACGACATTACTTGCATTTGCAAAATCACTAGACACATAAATAAATTACATCTAATTTCGTCGTAAACGTGTACTTATTTTGATTAGACTGTAGGTAAGTATGCGTATGTCAATTCGTTTATTTTTAATCTGGCGTATATTATAAAAGCATGGTTATCATGAGAATGAACAACGGCTTTTGAGTCACCATTGTATGTAACTACTGTTTTGAGTAATTGGCTATAAACGGATGGAAGCAAACAAGAAGTAAAACTGGAACATTTAACAAAACGAACAGTTAGTGTCACTAACAACTCATATTTATCTCTGTGTCGTTTCCTTTATTCATTGGAACCGATTTACAGAGTCTTTTGAAGCCGGACCCCTGCTGTGAAGTCGGCATTCTTCTATAGTCTACAGTAAAAGAAAGCTTTTGTGTTCTGGCGACATTGGTTCATTTTTGCTTAGCTAAAGTCAAACGGCTAGATCAATACAAGTAGAAGAAATTCTATTAACGACTAAGCGACAGAGGCTCTCTCCCTCCTCTTTTGACTGTAAGAAAGAGAAGACTGTTCCTGTCTAGAGTGAAAGTTGGAAGGGCACATGGATAACTGGAAATTGGTAGCTATATTATTATATTAACTCTGTTTTAGTTGGAAGATGAAGGAAAATGGACTAATAGAGGAAGCAAGCAAGGTCCAAAGGGATATCTTCGTAGGTCCAACTGAAAGTCATTTTTCTGCGTCCCGCTTTGTTTGTTTGTCATGTAGTATTGTTGGATAGTGTTTGTAGGAATTTATTGGAATGGTATTCATTGTATGCTAAAATCTTGTGAAATGTTTTAGAGTACACCAAGTTCGCTTAGGTTAAGTTATTTTATTGCGTTTCCGTTAATTTTATATTATTATTTAATGCAGCGAAGGTACTCCCGTACGAGAATTTTAAAAATAAAAATTCAAGTTTTTCCTTTCTGGGTACAAATCGGTCATTTTGGACCCAGCCCTGTGTTTCCATACAGACTGCTTCCCCATGTTAACACTGTGTCTCCCCAAAATGGAAAAAGTTGAAATTTTATTTAAAACATTCTCGGTGGAGAGTACCTGATAAGAGCAACCTTTGCTATAACTACTTTGTATTTAATGTATATGGGACTAATTACAATGAAATGCAGATGAATATTTTACTTATAATTTAAATGTATCTTTAAATTATGCTGGTCTATTGTTTCTATGTTTTAACGTACGTCTATGAAGAAATTAAATTCTTTACGCACTCGATGTTTTTAGAAATGAAAAACATTTTGGCCACTCAGAGCTGGATATTGAGAAAAAAATTGAACATAGACCGAGTTTCGAGCTCAACATCTGACATCCGGTACTTTTGTCTATGACTTAATTTATGAATTATCTTTTCTGAATTATGTAAACAAGCTTGAATGTTCAATAAATGAAGCGGCCTTAACTTTTATGCTCTTTTATGATTGGTCAATTGCTCTGCTTAGTTTCACTTTTTTAGTATAATTGTAAGTTAAGCAGTATAATATATTATCATTACTACTCATTAGTGTTCTTGGCCATGTCTTTCTGAACGTGAGTTTGGTAATAAATAAGCATATACGAAGGACGAAGACTATTCCTTTCTCTGTACTGTCTTATTTAGGCACTTTCATACAGGGACTCATACCCTTTCGTAAGAGGAAATCATCCATACACTCCCTGCTCTGGCGGTAAAGACAGGACATCAATCACAAGCATACATTCGTCATCTCTTCTCGTCCAAATCTTCACCATCGCTATTATTAAGAACTTAGCAAATCATCCCAATTCAGCTAAATCAGCCCTCAACATATCTGGTCCCGTCGGGTTATAGTGTGATGTGATGAAACACTGCAGAAGAATGAAGCGAGATGATCGAGATCTAATTTTGATGTGAATGGATAAAAGAACCCGTTAGGCGGTACTGGCAGCCAGCACCAGATCAAACTGGGTTGCAGGGAACGCTGACAATAAGAATATGACAAAAATATAATAATGGAGAAATATATCCAAACAAACACTTGACAGGAGTTTTCTGCTTAGTTCATTATAGTTGACTTCTTGAGTGTTATATTATATCTGTGTTTATATAGGCACTATATACGAATGAAAATGTGATCTTTGATATAATATTGCTCAACCCACCAAACACGATCAACCGTCTTTTGTACTCAGGATCAGGACGCTCAAGACAAACAGAGAAGAGTGCTAAGCCAAGGCAAAGCGCAAAAGATCTTCCTTGTAAAGATGTCTAGCACTGACAGATAGTACACAATGCAAGATGCGTCTGCAATTGTAATGATATGATGGCTTCATATCTTCCTCATCTTTCTCCTCCAAATGGTTCCACCCTTGCAAACTCAATATTGCCTTCCACTCACTGCACCAATGCGCTCTACCATTTGACCTCTAAATCCTATCCATTAGTATTATTGTCTTTTACTGTACAAATTACAGATTACAGTAATGAAAAGGGACAAGGTAGAGGAAATCCAAATTATATAGCATTTTATCATCATGAAAGGCTAACGATAAGTGGTTGTACGTGTACTTGTGTCTGGGAGTCTCTTTCTCTTCATAAAACACCTAAATTGATTTCTTACAGTCAACTGTGTTACATGTAAAGTTGTCTCAAACAATGTTTCTCTTATTTTATTGGGTCAAGGTTCAATCAATTGATTCATACAGTAAAATACGTATAGTTTGCGTTAATTTTGACCACAGCTCAAGAGGTGGAGGTTTATACAGGATTGATTATACAATTTAGGTTTTTAACTTAATTTATGTATGCAAATGGTATCCAAGTGGGTTTTAGTTGTAGTGAGGATGGGGTTACTAAAGGTGGTACTTACCGGTACCTATTCATCTTAATGTACCCCAAATAGCGGCTTTTGGCTGACAAAAATGACACGCAGCTTTTGTCCAAGTGTCACGGACTTTCTTTAGATTTGTCAGTTGTTTAGATCTAGACATTCATTTTCTCACAACGCTGTACATACTACGTTTATCTCTTGTGTACATTTCTCGGCATGGAAGGGTCATGTAATACGCCACTATAACTTCATATGACCTTTTTGGCCTCTGTATACGATAATGTTCGTTGCTGTAAGTCTCTGATACTAATAATATTTTAGTACCTTTAGGTATTCTAATACATTTAGTAGTAAAAAGGAACTGAAGTAAGCACATAGGTATTCCCAATTGTGCACAACATAATGGTGCACTTGCATACATTTTGGTAATGCTATTTTCAAGCACAGGGGAAATATTTATAGCACCATTTCGTTCTTCCACCAGATTTAGCAAATTTAATGGCACCATTTGAATAGACAAAGTAGGACACGCTACACAGCCAACTGCAAAATCCAACAGTTTATGAATGGTAATGTGTAAACTAAGTATGTAAGAATACAGTCTGCCTTTTGTACCGATATGTTATTGCATTAATATTTTTCATATCTTTTTAATTTAATCATATTTTGAGTACTATGCAAAAAGCCAAGAATTAAAAACCTAGGAAGGAAACGAACCAGTAAAATGCAGCAATTTTGTTTATGCTCACGGCGGTTTCTAGCCATTTGTAACATTACTGAAAAATCGAATATAAGCCATCTGCCGAGCCTGAGCAATGTTATATTATTGTTTAGATCACAATTCACAAGTAAAAATACATTTGGTATATTTTTCGTAGGTTTAGTAGTGACACAGACACAGATCTCTCCCATCGATTTTTAATGGGAAATTTATATAAATCTTATATTTCCATTTCCAATGTGCTAACGTAATCTATTGGTATTTTTCGATTTCGCTTATCTCTCCTCATGACCATGACTATGAATTTTGGTGCGGATGTATTTGGTGCAGCTAATTAATCAATGAATAGAAATGATTGCTTGCTTCAAAATCTTGTGCAATTGTGAAATTTGACAGTGCTATCAAATCAAAGTGCTTAGATATTATTATGGTGGCATGAATCGGGCATAGGCATTCTAATGTAATAGTGTACATAGGCATGCACTTTGAGGCGAGTCATTCGATTCTAGTCATCCTATTCTGGTCATTTGGTCATCCGATTACCCACGCCAGCATGAATCCATAATTTCAAATCAAAAGAATTTTTCTTCAGTATATGGCATATTGCATCACAGTTAACTAGAATCTTGTGAATATCAACATGTATTTGCTGGATAAAATCATCTTTATCATGCTTTATCATCATCAATCAAGCAACGTGCGAAGTGAAAACGTGTAGTGAAGTCTCTTTTACTGTCTTGCAGGTCTCAGGACACTGCACTGTTATTACTACACGTGAAACGCGTCCTGGTCCAGTCCATGTATAGTACACGTGGAAAGTTTGTATGGTTCACCGAGAATATCTCTAATAGCATAGAGATTCCATATTACAGCATTCGTTTGTAAAAAAGCTCTTCTTAAACATCGAAAAGATGATATTTTTATGCTTGATGTTTTCGATTTTCTTCAGGGAGTTTCATCCACTAGTAAATTTCAAAATTGTAGATTTTCTTAGAGATATATAGGATAGTAAAAGTCTCAAAATGGATTTTACTACTTTCAACTACAAAATGGATCTTACATCATGCTTTCTACCATACCATATTTCAGTTATTTGTTATCCGTATACGACAATCCCAAAATAAAAAAAATCGGTAATCCATTTGCAACAAATACACAAAAAGCTGTAGAAAACTTCGAAAATATTTTATTCATCTCTGCACCATTTAAGGTATGCGTTGATTCTTTCGACTACAAGAAATACCTCAGAGAAAGAGTATAAATATTTCGTACCGGTAACTACAGATTAGAAATTATCATGTATGTGATACCTTGTCAACTTTTCTAAGTTGCAGGTAGTACATCAAGTAAAACGATCTCCCTAAAAATATTTACCAAAGGTTGTTAAAGCTCTTGTTTAAGCCCTTAAAGCCGTTATACCTGTAAGGGCTTTCACAGATATAGATTATACTATTACTTATGAAATTGCTTGCTTTAAACGAAAGTTATTACTTCTTATTTTCCGGAATCACAAAATTAGAATTGCCCCTTTAAATAAGCATTGAATAAGGTTTAAATATTATATTTGTACAACTAGGTATGTACCTATATGTAAGAACGTATTTTTATCGAGACGCAAGCTATATTTATTTTCTGGGATGCCGACTTTCACCGGTTCTTTGCCCAAGTGATAGTTGGCGTCCTCTTTCCACATCCTGCCTTATTTAGTGTTCCATCGGTGTTTTTGCATAGCGTCTATGGAAAACCGTTATATTTCCATTGCCCTACTTCAGAACAACTTAGATCTCCGGATAACAGATGTCCCGAAAAGTATAGAATTTTGAGAGAAGATGACTTCGGTTTTCGGCCTACAGTCATATTGCTATCAGTCATACAGCTATCAGTCATAGTCATATTGAATTCCATATCTTAAGTTTAGACTTTACACATTAATGAATACCTAGTACAATAGTAGTTACAAAATTTTGTAAAGTGCAGTTATATGGACTTCCATTTGGTTACTGGAACAAGAGTTCTATTCATTTACTATGCCTGTCCTTCTCAAGTCAGTCATTTGAGAATGGCTTTAGGAGAGCGACATTATTTTGTTTTTTGACCTCATATTACTCATATACCATACAACGAATGAGTGTCATTATTCATTGAGAAGTGTTTATTGAGTGCAGGAGCGATATTTGGTCCATGAAACAATAATACTTGCATTTGCATTATTTTGGAATATGTAGGTATTCTTATTTAAGAACAAATGCCCTAATAACAAATATGGTAGTACATTTTCATTTGGTAAGCATATCAATTCGTCAAGGACCAGACATGATGATATTTAAATTTGTGGATGATATGTGAAAATCAATACATATGCACTTAGATCATACGTGCAACTATTACACCACATCGGTGCTTGTCGGTGACTCATCCCCATCCATTGTGCAGCGAAAGTAGTAAGCGAAAGCTACGTCCGTCAGAAGCGATAGAAAGATCTAATGTGACAAGGACGTTCCTAGCGGTGAGTCATGTCACATGTACTATTTGTTCCAAAAATGAGAGTGCAAAATGAATACAAAATGAGCACAAATCCTTTGTCCGGCTTCACCGAGTATAGATTTTCCGGGGCCTTAGATAGAACTTAAAATAATTTAATAATTTACCTTGACATATGAACTTTATATGGTTTGAAAATTAAGTCCTTTTGTCCGACATAGTTCCCAATGCAAATGTGGGAATTACAGCTCATCTTTCTAATATGCGTGAAGCAATATCTCAGCTCAACTTACGGTAAATTGGCGAGGACTCACTTTCGAACAAAAAATACCCATTATTGTTAGGTAAAATATTGTGCTTTTATAAAAATATGAAATAAATAGCAACAATCATGTATCCTGCAGTATCCTCCATGTAAGTTGCATTTAGATTGACAGGCATTAGACGTACTTTATTATTATTCTTCTTCATCCCCTTCCAAAACAATACAATTTTTCATACTAATACCACGTATTGGAGGTATCACTTTAGTATTGACAACAGTAACATTAGCATCAGAGTCTGATACACACGAAGGACCATTTGTTTTTTCTGCTTTGCTCGATTCAACTGGAGCAGATTCAATAAATGGCGAAGACACTGGGCCAAGCCTTTTACAAGTACTTGTAACAGACGAACCGATTATTAGAGGAACTTTCGCTTCCAACGACCGTTGCATAATTCTTGCTGGTGTAACAGTAATCTACCAATATCACAAACCCATTTAAAAGATAAAATTATTATGAATTCGATTAAATAACTTACTTTCAGGAAATAATTGAGTTCAATGAGTCTTCGACATCCTAAGTGGGTAGGAGGAACCTTAGGTACTTTGAATACATCTCCTCTCCATATTTTGTCTTCCCCGGGTAAAACTAAGGGGCCACTGACCTCAAAAAGGTTTCCATATTCAGAAAGAATCTTCTTAAAATTTCCCCCATCCAAGAAATGCAATTCCTTCGAGATTGAGTAGAAAATGTTGCATTATTTCACATAAATATAAGTAATATATGGAATTGAACAATAAATAACGATCACTGTTTACCCTAACAAGAGAAAGTTTGACTTGTAGATCCATCGAAGTTGCATTGTTAACATCAGCAATGAAAGACACGAATTCTCCAGGTATGTAACCCAGTCGTTCAACTTTAAGAATGACACCGTAGTGGCCTCCTTTGCAGAGAAAACTGACATGTTTGTGTTTCTTGACTTCTCTGCTCTCACAAGAACTTGAATCTTGCTCTACATTGAAAAGTCCGTCCACGTAGAATTTTGCTCTGACAATTTTATCGAACTCGCAAAGAATTTTAAGAGTGACAATGATCTGATATTCCACCGAAGCCCGGGACACTTCGATAGAGGCAGGAATGTTTGTGGGGAGTGTGAAAGAAAAGGGATATTCGTGTTTTCCGGGTTGTAAAACTGTTGCTGTATATAGAAAATATTGCACATATTTAGGTTCACTTGATATTCCGTCGGCATTCAAGAAAAGTCACTAAAATGTGTACATTGTTACACCAAAAATAAATAAAGTAACTAACAACTTTCGGCTTGACGAGATTCTTCGCAAAAGTAATATTCTTCTGGATAGTTAACATTCGGGTTGACATTCGCAAATCTCTTCCCTTCCAGACGAACGAACAAACCTTTTAGCAAAAAACATTTAATACGTTAGTTTTAATTTATGAAGAATACTATCTTGTATAATAACAAAAGAGTGAGATAATCTTTAATAAAATGAGACCTTCTATAGGGGTATCTGTATTTTTCGATATTACTAATTTTCCGTCAACAATTTCACCAGGATAATATATTTTATTTTCTCTCTGAAATTCAATTGAAATCTCCATTTTGTGCACAGCTGCAAAACAAAATTTAATTGTATTATCCTTTCCGTAATTGCAAGTATATAAGGAGTACATTTAATCAGTAAAAATATTAATAACGGTATGCATAATTATACTAGAGCTGAATCGTTCACATTCCGTAGTTAATTCCTAAGAAATTGCAGAAGAATAAATTTTCACTATACTAAAGGATTTTGACATTAAAATAATAAAATTGACCATTAAAATACTCTAACAAGCCAAACTTAAACATGAAATGACACAAAATTGTATAAAATAGATTAAATTGTGTTAACATCCAGTTTTAAGGGTCATGGATCCCGAATACCATTTAAAGTATAAAGTAAGAATGAATTCCTTCAGTAATAATCAGCAGTAAACGAAAGTGGTGTACGGTCGTGGACAGATACATATGAATAGAATTTATTTGAAGAATATGAACGGAACTGCAAAAGCGGAACTTACATTAGTGCCAACAGATAACAGATAAAAAGGAAGAGCACAATGTATCTCAATTCAATCGAAAGGCATAATAATATTTTTTTCCTGCAACAGAGACATGTAAACACGGAATACACATAAATGGGAACACTTTATAGTTTGTAGTAATGAACAACAACTGAGTCAAATGTCTTATTTTGCATCTTGGTGTCATTTACTTGGTAAGAAAAAATTCACCGTTCAGATACTTTTAGATGAAAACCCAGCTAGAATAGTTCTTGTTATTCAATGGTTGAATGCACGTTACAGTAGTATTAAGTGTGTGTTTACAGGGTTGGCGGTTGGCATAAAAGCCAAAAATCCTTTATAAGCTCCAAAATTGTGTTCGATTTTTGACAATATTTACAAAATATATAATTTAAATTACGGGTTTCCTTAAATGTTTAGTCCCCTTAGTAGATATTTAGTAGTTTGTTTTAAAATTCCAATTATTTTCTATAGGATTTCTGTTGATATTGTTATACAGTAGCTAAATAATCAGTGCAATATGTTAAATGATCAAATTTTTCAACAACAGTGTTTCCTAAACCTCTGAAACCCGGGGGGTATTTAAAGCCTCCGTTCTGTACTCTAGGAAATACTTTCTTATTGAATATCAGTACAGTATCAATTCTGGCTTTGAATAAGGATAATTGAAAACCCTGTAAATAAATATACGTAGATAAGTGTAGTTTCCCGAGCTAGTGGAGCTGGTAGCACAGTTTTTTATAAATGCAAGATCTATTGAGATGGAGCACTCCAGTAACAAGTACTGTTAAGCTGTGTGGAAGAGATTTGTGACAAAAATAAACAAGCCTCAAGGAAATGCACTCAATTTCGCATACCGAGTGAATGTATGTGTATTGTACTTATGCCTATTCCTATGTAGCGTCACACTTTTATGTAACACCAACGCTTTGCAGTGTCATTAGTCATTATAAAGAGGGCAGTGGATTGGGCTTATTTAAAGTAATTTGTCGCAATAATTGTAAAATCATATAGGTGTCATACAAAAATTTCCTATGCTACAGTGTGATTTATTTTCTTTGAAACTTTGTTACTACTTCAAGAAAATGTAAAATATTTCTCCTGACAATATTTGTATATTCATCTGCATTTTTGGTTCTACGAATGTCATGCAGATTTCTTTAATATATGCCTCATATCTGTAAATCTAGCAATCCTCAGGAGTCCACTGTGTTTCAATTGTGATAAAAACTAATACCTTCATCTGTTAAATTGTTAAATAGCAGGCAATAAGTTAAACTTTGAAATTAAATTAACTTAAATTAAATATGTTTATTTCAATATGCAAATTTATGGTGTTTTCCATTTCAAAAATAAAGCTACGATTGGAACATTGAATTTTCTGATAAAAATAATAATCATAATATCAGAATAATAATTGATAATATAATTGAGAGCAAAGGTTAATTCAATAATGTGAATTACTTATTAGCATGTTCGATTTCTTTACATGCAATAAGTTAACGCTTTAATCTTGTACAATGTAATAATCATTACATTGAGTATGCTTCTGGAGTCCTTCCAAAATTTTCAAGTCACATCTCGTGTTATCCACATCCGAACCCGAACTATTTATAATTTCCATTTCACATGTGAATTTTGCAGTCACGGTGTATGTGTCTTATATAGTTCTCATTTGGATTTAACTTTTGATTCAATTTTATGATATGCGTCATAAAGATTTCTCTTTGTTTGTCAACTCTCATCATGAAGCCGATGGTCCCTCGACCCATGGTTAATGGATAGTTTAGATGTGTTCTTTAAGTATGATTATTGCTTTTATGGAATATTTAGATGAGTAAATCAAGATACATATACAGTAGGATAAATGTCCAGCAAATAAATTCTTTGTTCAATGCGGTTTATTTAGTAATTAATGTGATTCTTGCAAAATGCATGAATTTTTATTGATTTTTTATTACTGCTAATTAAAAACATGCAATTGACGCAGAAAATTTCCATTGAGTAGCATACCATGATGATGAGTGATGATTCAATAATAGTTTATCTTTTATTCCAATTTTCGTTGCTGAATGATCAAACAAAACAAATCGAAGTTCATAAAGATCCCAATTAGGAAAATATAATGTAATCATTTTAGTAACAAGGTTTATTAACATTATTTTGTTTGCTAAAAATAGGGTTCAAATAATTTTCTGTCTAATATGTAGCGATAGGATTCGCAAGATTCTTAAACGTTATACCTTCAACCCAATGCATTTGTTTGGTTTATTTATAAAAGAGTTCCCTGCTCTCGGATTCGTTTGACTCACTAGAATTGCTTTCTTCACTAGATTTTGGGGGCTTTGTCGTCTTTTGTGTAGTAGGTTTTTCTGTGGTAGTCTTTTTTGTAGTAGTGGGTTTTTCTGTAGTAGTCTTTTTTGTAGTGGTGGGTTTTTCTGTGGTAGTCTTTTTTGTAGTAGTGGGTTTTTCTGTGGTAGTCTTTTTTGTAGTAGTGGGTTTTTCTGTAGTAGTCTTTTTTGTAGTGGTGGGTTTTTCTGTGGTAGTTTTTTTTGTAGTAGTAGGGTTTTCCGTTGTTCTTTTAGTGGTGGTCGGTTTGGCCGTCGTAGTGGGTTTTTGAGAAGTTGGACGACCAGTTGCTTCAGTTGACGTTGGTTTACCGGTAGTTGGGCCGTTTGTGGGTCTTGCTGTAGTAGAATTTGTGGGTCTGGCGGTAGTAGAATTTGTTGGTCTAGCAGTAGTAGAATTTGTTGGTCTAGCAGTAGTAGAATTTGTGGGTCTCGCTGTAGTAGAATTTGTGGGTCTGGCGGTAGTAGAATTTGTTGGTCTAACGGTAGTTGGGCCGTCCGTGGGTCTCGCTGTAGTAGAATTTGTGGGTCTGGCGGTAGTAGAATTTGTTGGTCTAACGGTAGTTGGGCCGTCTGTGGGTCTCGCTGTAGTAGAATTTGTGGGTCTGGCAGTAGTTGTGGCATTAGTTGGTCTTGCAGTGCTGTTGGTAGGAATGGGTCTTTCTGTGGTGGTCGTGTTTCCACCACCGCAGAACAAATTTTGTCCACAATTTACATTGCCGGGATAATCGCAGACCTTAATAGCCGGGTTGAAAACTAACCCTCTTGGACATTGATGCAAATAAGCAACCCCCCAAGAGCATTGGTAAAAGCTTCCGCAATCTTCTGGATTGGGGAACAAGGCACCGTGTTCTTGTCCTGAACAGTCCACTGGGCATTCTAATTTCGTTGTGAGACAACTGGCCATTTGTGATGATTGACAACTCTTAGTATTCACATCAAACTTCAGATCGTCACTACATCTCCTAACTTTTGTTGCTGAATTATTACATTCGTAGAAATACTGACAGTTGTGAGCATTGCCATAAAATCCGTCAGCCCTTTCCTTGCAAAATGTAAATTTGGCAACTGGAGGTGCTCCTGTGTAGCAACAACATTATATTATTTTAGTTAGGTGACATATTTCAATTTCAAATTTTGTATATGCAAATTCCTTAGAATATTATTTACTGTGCCACTGTGTTTTTCTTACCTGAGAGAAAATTTGGAACTACAGCTACGAAAATACAAAATATCACGGTGCCCTTCATTTTTGTGCAGGAACTTCAGAAAGCATAAACTTCCTCTGTAATTGATTGATCGGAATACATCAGTTGGCTAGTTTGACAGTCTTTTATGTATCCTAGGAAAGCTTATCACTTAATCAGGTAATTGCCAATTAATGTAAGTACGTACATTATTTTAGATAAGCGTGTGCGACAAAACTTATTATCGAAATAATTCTGTTCTTCAACCCATTTATTTGTGTAAGACAAAATCAATACTACGTTATCATTACCAAATATTATATGAAAACTGTGGTGAATAAGGCTTATTCGTAATGTCAACCATTTTTTCCAACGTTTGGTTGACGCTGGAAAGTGTATATCAAAGGCAGCTGACTGAGTTAGAAAAATTTGGTTGACGCAACATCAGCATACGTGTGGTTGGCGGTATGTGAAATGTTGGCTGCCTTCATTTGCGCGTTTGGATGACTTAGACGACTGCTGCTGGCTTCAATACCAATGGTTGCTATTACGAATATCGCTTATTGAAATAGATATACTCGGAATTCTGTTGTCTGTATTTTTCATTAAGTGCTATATTTGATATCACGCATTAAACTTCAAAGGGATTTTCATAGCGCGCAGAGGTATATACATGTCCACAGGTCAGTGTATTTACAATGTACGTAAGTGCATCGCAAGCAGAAAAACATCACAAGAAATATCATAACTTTGAACTTTAAACTGATTATTTCCGTGACGTAATTACCAAAAACTTTTAATTTGTTCATTTTTCTCGGAAATGCATTTCAAGAGTTCGTAGAAACGACGAAAAATGGCGCACCATTAGTTTTAAGTACTACCGTTTCTCTCTCATAAGTACTAAATGAAACTTCATTGTACTTTTACCAGTGCTTACTTGAACAATATTTTGTTATTCTATTTTAATAGAGTGAATAAACCAGTGTAGCACTGGGAGTAAATAAGTATCGTCCGAAATATACAGTGGACAGTGAACAATGGGATTTGAATGAACGGCCGGTTAGCAAACGATAAGAGTGAAGAATAAAAGTCATGGTGTATAACTTTTATATATGTAGTCACCGGGAAATGTACATTGAGGAGATGTACTAAGTTTTGACGCACACGCATTGTATATTGTATGCAGTTTTGAAACCTGCTTACATATATTGATACACGGAACTGCATGCTCTATGCTTACGACTTTTTTCTCCGCCGGAGGACCGATTGACCACATCTTTGATTTTGAACTCACACTGTACCTTAGCTAGATGTGTTCCAAGCTTGAAGTCATTCATTCAATCAATCTTGAGTCATGACATGAGTTATCGATCAAACGGACAGACGGACAGGCAGACGGCTAAGACATCTTAATAGAGTATACTTAATAAAGTAATTAGGTAGGTATTTAACATTATGTATGCAAAAAAATGTCCCACAAAAAAGATTATGTCACTTTAATTATTCATTTAATATTTTTATTTATGGCAAACAAGCGTAGATGGTACGTGATCAAATACGCAAATCACTGCCGAAGTCTCTTCACCTTAATGATAATTGATAATCTGGTATCGACGAATTTACAATCAAACACTTGGAGAAATAATTGCATGTGTCATTCAAATGTCAAAGTCATGTATACATGTTAGCACACTTAAGTAAAATATTAGTGATCAACATGTATTAGTCATCCACAAAAGCCATGCATTCATCTTTTACTGAGCACTTTATTATTGGTTAGGTACGTATAAATCCTTCAGAATACCTCTTTTGCATAGCATATTCGTTTAATAAAACTCAATATTGATGAAATAATACTAAATAACATATACTTAAATAAATTGCGTCAATATCAATTTTGCAAAATTGCGTCAATAAATATAATCATTTGCGCACTTATCGTTGACATCAAGAGAAAAGTCAAACGTACTACATATGTATTACACATGGTACATTATTTTACACATGCTACAGTACAAGTGCAGTTTAAAGTGCAATTAAGGTTAGAAATGATAGAAATATTGGATAGTCACATTTAAGTGACGTCGGTGACCATTCATTACGTTGCAATTATTAATTTGCCCCAAAAGTTTGCAATTCTTATGGTATTCTTATTCTTATGATATTATACAGATATTAGATAATCGGAATTAAGAGTGCATAGTAAGCAAGCATAGTACACTCTGAGCAGGCATTCACTATTGAGGTTTCCTGGATTTCAATGGAAAATAATACTCTGGTAAGACTGTAAGACAGATAGATCTTATGAGTATTGCAAAAGAGTAAGTGTACAGCTATGCTATATTGCTGTAATACCATACAACTACACTGGATAATTCCTACATTATTCAGTAGTGCAACTACTGTATACGATTGGGCTGTCTGTCTGTGAGTCAGTTAGTTAGTCAGTCAGTCAGTTAGTTAGTTAGTCAGTCAGTGAGATAGCGCTGTAACTCAAGAACGGGTAAACTTTTTTGAAATCTGTTTTCAAATTATGAAAATATAGGTTCTCCTTATGAACAGGTTCGAAAATGAGCAAAATTGGGTGACGCCTTCCCCTTAAAGGGGGAGGTTAAACTGTTCGTACTATACGTATGTTATGTTTTGGATGTTGTGTGTATGTTGTGGTATGTGTCGCAGTCTGTACTGGCGACAACTATATGTCGTAGTCTGAGCTCTTAGCTCTGAGCTATAGTCTTTTGAATAAATTTAAATAAATTCAAACATTTTTGAATAATTTGAAATATTTTCAAACTTTTTTAAATAGTTTGAAATAATTTCAAATTTTTTAAATAAATTAAAAATATTACGGTTGCACTACTGTGATATAGCCGTTTTGTAATGGTTTATTATAATGTATTATCCAAAAGCTTAAAATAATATAATCTTCTCAAAGCCAAATTTCATCCATATTTAGCGTCACTATTGTACATCCAACAATTTAGGACATTTATTTAATGAATATTGTCTTATAAATTAGTGAAACTTTTATGAAATATGTCAAAATTAGTTTATATTTTTATTTGAATTCCGAAGTGCACGAATACAGCTAAGAGTAAACAGTTAAATTCCCAAAAAAATCGGCTTTAGTAATTAAACTATTATTAGTATTAGTAATTTACAGATTTGACAAACTCTTCGAAATGTAAGAATCTAAGAAGATGTACATTAATTCTGCAAACTGGTATTATTTGTTACTATTGCGGCGCTATAATATTAAAAAAAGAATTTTTCCTTTATAGGTAGAAGACTTAACAATCTTTGTAAGCATGAAGCAACATTAGAAATCATTCCAAAATAGAAAAGAAAAAAGTTAAAATCAATGCTCTATTACTTAATTGCATGACCAATTCTATCTAATTTTAATGAGACTGGATGAAATTTCAGGGTCTTCCAACCTGTCCAACTCTTTAGATTCCAGTTTCTGAAAAGGAAACTGTTTTTTCATGCAATATTCAAACTGAAAATGAAAAGAAAAAATATATTTTCTTTCAACTCAATTAATCATATGTGAGGAAATTTGAATTACCTTTTTAGTGGCTAAATAGGGTATCGGTACGTAAGTTTGTTTGATTGCTTTACTCTCTGGGTATCCGCGGCGCCCTAGGCGAGAATTCTAGTTATTTGCGAAGCCTTATTTCTAGACAACATTATTCCTCGACCCATAGATAAAGAGACGTAATAATGTACAATTGTTTATAATTATAATGCCTGCAATAAGCGCTTAAAGGGTGAAAAAACCCTTAATTGCACACTTTGGTTTGCCT
This sequence comes from Yoshiicerus persimilis, assembly GCA_020352615.2. Taxonomy (NCBI): domain Eukaryota; kingdom Metazoa; phylum Arthropoda; class Collembola; order Entomobryomorpha; family Tomoceridae; genus Yoshiicerus; species Yoshiicerus persimilis. The sequence continues at coordinate 43,556,325 of CM036940.2, forward strand.
TTTGAAAGCATTTAAGGAGTTATTCGCGCGGAGCGAGAAAATATTTTAACAGTTGAATGGCACATTGTAAGTATGAAATGAAACATCTATTCACGCGCAACGCAAAATTTTTAAGCAATTGAAATAGATTATTTATGGAGTGACACGTCTATTCACGGGCAGCGTAAAATTTTTAAGCAATGGAAGCAGATTATTTATGAAATAAAACGACTATCCAGGCGCAGCGCAAACTTTTTAAGCAATTGCAGCACAGATTATTTATGGAATGAAACATTCACGCGCAGCGCAAAATTTTTAAGCAATTGAAACAGATTATTTATGGAATGAAACGTCTATTTACGCGCATTTTTTTTTGTTATTTTGCAGGAAAAGTAAACAACGTTTACTATAAACTTCCCAATTATCGATAGATTATAATTGTCTTTCTCAAAGTAGAAAACTTTTTTTATTTATAAATCACAAGCCTGAGATTCTGAGATCACTGCTAACTGCCATTACTGAAGAATACCTATTGTAAATCATTGATAGTGAAATGAAGGCTTAAAGAATTAGTTTGTCGTTTGGTGTTACACGTTTTGCATTTTAAACGAAACTTTCGATTTCCAATGTAAAAATAATATGATCATCCTTTTAGTGAACTTTTATTAGGACGTATTTGAACTGGCGCACTCTTGACTCTTGATATTTTAACGTTCTTGTTTAAGTGTTACATTCTTGAGGTTGAATATTAAACCAAATCATAAAACGACAAGAGGAACAAAGAGCAGATTTGCTTTGTTTTTAGAAGGAAGGCCTTCTACTGCACACACTAGATGGTTGAGTTCTGCACAGATCCTGCCACAATTACGATAGTGTCTACAAAAATAAACAGAGATGATTGGCAAATCCAAAATTCAATTACATTTCATATTTATACTGCATTCATTATAATATGCCTTTATTTTTAGTGTACGCCAATTCACTATTTTGTGTTCTAAGTCAAAACTAAAGTACTTCATACAGAAAACTTTTAACTCATGTCAATGCAACCCATAGACCTAGTCAGTATTAAGCTAACCATATTTACCTGTATTTTGAAATTTTAGAAACTAGCTGCCTAAGCACGAATATGAAATGTACCAAACGTTCACAAAGTACCATTTCATAGAAAACGTACTACAAGGACAACGAATTTCACGTAGTTTCTGAAAGCTAGTAAGACTACCCTTTTAACCCGTAAGTCAAAAAAGTTATTTCTACTATGGCCATTCATTTTTCCAATATAGGCTAGAATTATGAGGAGGATTAAAAGAGGATATTATTTTTGGTTCACCGCAAGTAGAAAAAATTGTTCTACTTGGTTCGTGTTTCCTCATTCCTTCCTCATTTACTGGATTCCTAAGTCTTAGGAGATTTCCGTATTTGTTTTGGATGTATCCCCTGCATATCTTGTGTCTTGGCAAAAAGTTAATGATTGTATGTGCCTGTCCGACTAAGTAAGCGTAATGGATTACTAAAGAAACTAAGTCCCACTGAACTGCATGCGTGATCCACTTGTGAAAGAAGGTTTGCAAATACCAAATTCTACTTACCTGTACACATGCTCAGGTTCAGATGTGCACTGCACATTGAACTTCAAGTATTGCGGTGTCTAGGATAGGATAAGTTTCAACAGTAGTGTACCTGAAGTAGTGTGCACCTTACACTGCAGGTATTTATTTCGCGTATAGATGTTTTTCCTTGAATAAAGTATCCTTTCGGTGCTTTTGTGGCTAAACCTACAGTGCAATAAACTAATATCTAAGTAAAGGGTGTACTACATAATACTTGCTATCATATTTGCACTCATGGCATGTTATGTAAAAACAATTTATTGCATTTTCAATGTACATAAACTAGGTAAATCAAGTCAACGAGATCTTCACTTCAAACCATATACATTTTTTTGTGCAATGCACTAATCGTAAGTATGTTGCCAATTGACATACCTAGCCTACCTAGGTAGGCTACGTTAATGTAATCACTCTGTTATGTAGAAAACCTGTCTGTACATTCAAGTGAGTCGGCACTCTAGCAAAATACTAGAGTGCAAACACTGCAAAGAAAACTCTGTGATACAATATACTTCTAAATAAAAGTGCTACCTTGCTTGACTGTCTGTTCTCCCTGACTTCAAGCACTCTTCGTGATTGCAAAATGGATTCGGCTGTACATATAGTACGATTTTTAATAGTTGGAACCTGGGGGTGACCTTTTACACGGGGGTAAATATGAAAGGAACTAAAATGGGACTGGCAGTTTTTTACATAAATCTATGACAACAACATGACTATTTCCAAAAAATCTGGCCTATTTCAATAAAAGTTTCAATAAACAATGTATTTTGTTGACATGCCGTTTCAGATAACCTCTCAGATTTATCTGGTTCCAACTATTAAAAATCGTACTATAATTACTATTAAAATATTTAACAAGTGCCCATGGCCACGGATTCGGGAAGGGGTCCAAAATTATCTATAATCCCGAAAGTACGAAATTAGGAAGCCCGCTAAGTAACCAGAAGGTCTCTTTGTTACTAAGATTTTTACTAAGATAGTAAGATTGTTACTAAGAGAGCTTCTGGTTTATTACTTAGTGGGCTTCCTAATTTCGTACTTTCGGGATTATAGATAATTTTGGACCCCTTCCCGAATCCGTGGCCATGGGCACTTGTTAAATATTTTAATAGTACTATCCAAACGAATATAATATTGGTGTACCATTATTAGAATTATTACTATTATTATATCAATATTGCAACAGTCCCCATTTTATATAGGTATTCTTAGGAGTTACCTGTAAGTTAACGCATTCTGCCTGCTGAATTACATTTTATTCGAGTGCCAAATACAAACTGAGTAGAAAACCATTACGCTCTATTCATTAGTAATTATTATTGAAGACAAACCCGTACTACAATGGTAGTCTTACTCCCTTAATTCAGTTCGAGTCGTAAGGAAGATAATCATCTACTCAGATTATAACAGAAAGTAACTTCAGTTGTACGAATTTTTACATGTCAATCTAGAAATCACTCAAGAAAATTTGCTAGACATGAATTTACTGATCAGCCTAGTTCCGTGTGTACTCTAGTAGCACAAAATTTGCTTGCAAGTACAAATGAATAGAACTAAATATAGCGTTGCTCTGCACCACTATATTGCATACCTTGTTATCTTCATAAATAAATAGTCGTACTTCGTACATGTCTAGTTGATGCAGCCCTACATTTACATTATGCATTAACCAAAATTGGCTTTTACTAGTCACTGTAGTCACTAGTATTTTAAGCCCTATGAAGGGATGTTTCACTACCTTATCTCAGGGTATCTCTGGCATTCCTACTGTTCTTTAACATTCGTTTCATGAAAACTCAAAGCAAATATTTTGAATCCCAATTCACTAATAAAACAACGTAAACTGGTTGGTATTAAAAAGCAAATCTTAGCCGTGTAACACGGCCACTATTGTAAGTTAGGGTGTATTTGGATATTGTGTATACCAAAAGATATAGTATGTATTTGCTTAGTTAATTGTAAACAGTAAAACTATATTAATACCGACCCGACCCAGGCTTGTGAGAATAAGATTCATTTGTGTTACTACATCTTAAGAGGATGAAATATACACATTCGCATTCACGGAGTATTATCGTTCATATAAAAAGATACCCCAATAAATATTGAATTGAATTGACTATTCTATCCATTGAAAATGTAATTATTATACCAAGTTGAGTTGCTCTGAGAATCAACAGACGTAAACCTGCGGTAAGCGTTCACTAATATTGCATAAACAATTTCAATTTGTTAAATAAACAGCAGATTGAAAAGTTGTTAAAGTCTCATTATAGCTTAATACCCATAATTTATAAACCTTGGGTACAGGATGCTTTGATTGCCCCAGTAGTAGTGGAGTGTGAACAGGCATGTTATTGTAGTGCAGTAGGTGATGCATTGTATCATATATTGTAGTTCACCATGAAATGCTTTGTTTTGCATAATACCGTACAAAAGTACAACATGAAGTATGTACTTAGTACTTGGTTAGTGCATTGAAGATTGAAACCTGGCTGTGGCTACCTGTATTCAGCACACACAAAGAGCACTGGCTGAGTGATCTCAATCCAAAGAGCATTATAAACAAAAGATGTGAACATAAGTAAGAAAATGCAACGTGTCAGAGCAGAAGAGTTCTAGATCTTCAGCAGATAAGGCGAGAGCAAGATAGCATTTGTTTCAATTACACGATGACAGTTCTAGTTAAATTTCATTGGGTAGCGGTTGGAGTAATTCTCATATTTACAGCACACATACACAAAGGAAGTAGTCAATTCGGTGAGAAATTTGCATCTGTAAAACAAACACTTAAATACGCATTAGCAAAATAATAAATAGATGAAGCTCTTGCAGCGAAAACAGCGCAATAATTAAATAGGGCATTTTAATTCCTAGAATCGCCCTTTGAATTCATTGAATGTGTACTTTGTGTTGGAGAAGTAGGACGAAATACTATATTTCGTATTTTATTTGTGTTCGTTGGTGCATAAATGCGGTTTGTGCGATTTCACGGTTGTACTTTGCAAGCCCTGATGGCATTAAGTTTATTTTCGATTTTTCCATTCCAGTCGGGAAATGTCGCAGCAAATTCTTCTACAAGCCGAACTCTGCCATGGGATACAGAGTGAATCCATGCTCGGAAAAGAAATTTTCAGCATGTCTCCCGACATTGTATGCCCGGAGGAATTGCTCCACGACTCCACAACCACCGTACACAAGTCCATTTTTCCTGGAAGCAGTATACCGTGGAGGTCGTAGTCGCTTAATCAGATGTAATATCTTCCTTATCATATTCTACGTAAAACACTTAAGAAATGATTACTGAGCTAAGCTTGAAAAATTGAAGTCACTAATGTTTTAACTCCTCTGACAGTGAAAATTTTAGGGTACTCAAGTGACTACAAATCGACATCCTTAGAAAGAGTTTTCGTTGAAGCCAGAAAAGTAGATAAGTCAGGCCGGTTGCTACCAGAAAGAATCGGTAGCTTTTCTCATGCGGATTCTCAATGCGAACCAGAGACTTGCTGTGATCCTTCAAATCCGGATTTAGCTGTACGTAAGCCTCTTATATTCAATAAAATTTTATTCTAAGTGAAGGATGGTATAATGAATGATGTTTCGTCTGTTTATTTTCTGCTTTGTGGTGAAATAGAACGTTGCAATAGAATGTGCGACTCCCTTCAGGACTTCGGGTGCGCCTTACGTGCTGCCAGAGTATGAATGGACCGCACCGAAATCACTAAAGTCTGCTTCAATACAGTTTATGTAGGTTGAATTTTATATAATCTCATCTGAATATGATAATCACCATAAATAATGATGTACCATAACAAAATTTTTGGATTCATGTGATAAAGTATCGAGGCAAGCCTTTATGATAATGCTATAATCAGAAATCTGCATCTCGACTTCTGCTTCACAGAATACAAAGCGTTCTGTCATTTCATCTCTTTAATTTCATAAAATCCGGACACAACTGATAACGATTTCGGGCTAGCTGTCGTTAATATACACAATTGTTTGGTTTTTAAAAACAGCTTTCTTAAAGCAATCACTTCTTTAAAGGGGAGAAATATTTTTGGGGGCTAAACTAGCAAATATCTATTTTTTGCTATTTTAATTAAATTTTAAATTATGGATTGTATAACACTTGCCATATAGCATGAATGTTAGTATTCAGTATGAATTAGAATATTTGGACAAATTTTAGAAAGTAGTAAATCTATTTCCAATGTAATCTATGTTACATGAGTTGATAACATGTATTCCCAATCCATTATTGTGGTTATTTTATCTTTTTCTGGCTGTTCAGCTGCCAATAGCAGAAAAAAGCAAATTCATTCCCTTCTGGAGAGTAAAATCGGGTGATGAGCATTTTCCGAAAAGAGAATGGTAAATTATACTGTGTCGATGGTAAATGGTAATATTAATTGGGACATTTGATGTCTCAGAGATTCTTCTCAGAGACATAAAATGTCTCTGATATTTAGGTCAGCTGCTAGTTGGTGTGGTTCAAATGGGGTTACGTAGAACGGGTTGTTCAGATGTAGTACATTGGCAGAGGTACAATGCGAATACTTACCAAATTTTGCTGTAGTAAAAGTGAAGTATTAGTATTTATTGCCCCAGAGAGGTGTTCTATGCAAAATCATACGTAGTCTTTTAACATGCATTATTCTGGGTTTTGAGCCTCAATAAAACCTGATTATTAACAACTGACACACGAAATAAATTCATAACACGCAATAGTAAATGAAAACTCAGCAATAGAGAGCATACAGGATCACAGGATAGTACTCCATTCATGTGTTCCTAAAGAATAAAATAAACAATTGCCTTTCCATTTCCGACGCAAAACAGTTTCTGTTTCTATATGCCGTAAAAATAAACGATACATTTATGCAATGCAAATAAAGGTTACTTTTCTTGCCTTTTGTACAGCAATACTAAACGCACTGCTTCGCTTAACTCTTTTCTGCGTTTCAAAAATATTTTAATATTTATCTGTGCATGTTAAAAGGAATGGAATTCCAGTTGAAAAGATGGCAATTTTTGTCAAGAATACTGATTTTAAGTCGAATTTGATGTGATATATAATATGATTACAATAAATGCAAAACCTTTCAGGGTCTTTTCCTCAAACCTAAAATTGCAATGTTGTTTTATGATTTTCAGAGCCACTTTCATTCAATCTTCGGAGAAACATTGGGCTGACGTTAAATCCCCTGTCATCAAATACAAGCTAAGCAAGAAGCAAAATAAAAAAATTTACTTTTAAATTTTAGGTCAGAACAAATGGGCGAGTCTTTATATACTCACTTTTCCGACTTTCTAAATCAAAATAGCCTTGAGATTTGCGTGCTAGCTGTTATCTGAGGTTCTTAGAGTGATTGTTGAATGGCTGACGATTCCGTTAGTTTAATTTACTTTTTCAGCTTTTCCAGATTTACCAGATTTCAGCTTTCTACTCAGAATTCAATGTTCCTGAAAATAGTAATTATTTATAAACGAAAAGATTGCCAACAGCTGAATAGCAAATCGTTTTACAAAAAACAACCTTTTTTCTAGGATGTGGGAATGTCACAGTACTATTAACTGTACTGAGTATGAGTATTCATGCTGCATTTAAAAGGTGAATTAGTGTTCAAGTAGGGACTCTTTGGCCAGTCGAAACCTATTACAGGATATAAGTAATTAAGGCAAACACTCGAGTTCGAACTAGGTTACAAAAAGGTTACCACAAAGTAAAACTCAAAGCTACTCAGCTTGGTTGATATTTATTATTTGTCTTACTACGACGCGAACTCACATGACACTTCTGGTGTTTTAATGAAATCAATTGCTCTGCTATACACTTAACTTCCTTCCTTGTGCGTTGCAGAACAGTTTTCCTTGCTATTTCTCAGCAATTTCATCATTCTCTGCACATCATTGTCAGATAATGTTCTGAGAATTTATACTATTGATTTGTCCACTAGGAAGCCAAGCTGGGGCATTTGTGTAGGTAAAAGGGAGCTGAAGCTAAAGATAAATATTTAAATGCTATAAATGAATGAATGCAGGAATATACAATGACGAAAGCTACTTTTCATAGATGTTGGAGAACCCAGAAAAAAATTTGCATATTAAAGAGTAGGTTGAATGCGTCTGCACATTGTGTATTGTGTAAATAATTTCATGAAACATTACCGAGGAATTGGTAAGTAGATTTGCCCCTTCATGACAAAAGTATCCATATGTTAGCGGCAAATCGAGAAATCAGGCAATTTCAAAAATGCCTAGGCAAATTGAGAAATTTGTACTGATTATTGGTTTCTGTGGTCAATTTTGCAGAAGACAAGTTAACAGGGCATTTTCCACCAACTGGCATAATTCTGAACTCACTGATGAATCAGAAAAATCTCACTTCAAATATGTGGACCATTTCATTTTTTAATTATGACAATTATTTACTATGAAGAGCTACGTCATATTAAATGATATAACTTAGAAATGAATAGTCCACATATTTGAAGTGAGATTTTTCTGATTCATCAGTGAGTTTAGAATTATGCCAGTTGGTGGAAAATGCCCTGTTAACTTGTCTTCTGCAAAATTGACCACAGAAACCAAAAATCAGTACAAATTTCTCAATTTGCCTAGGCATTTTTGAAATTGCCTGATTTCTCGATTTACCGCTAACACATATATAATTTATAGTTCCACCATTTCTTATTTTGAGTTTGAAAGACCAATAAGAGGACGGTTTAATGTCAGTTGTTGCCTTTAACATGGTATGTCATGGGTATGAGATAATTATTTTCTAGGTGCTTCGTAGAAAAAAATCAATCGATTTCCTTTCAAATAATTTCATCTTGGTTGGTATTACGGGATTCCTTTATTGCAACCCTTTTGTATAAGTGGTTATTAGTTAGTATTCATCATATCTAATGAATGTAATGATGTTAATTTTATTGCTAAATAAATAATATAACTGTGTATAATAAATTTTATTATACACAGTTATCGTAATTTATTTTGTGTGCTTTTACAAAAAATATTCCTATATCGAGTATGAACAGTATTAAATGAGTAATCTAAAGAAATGATTTGTAATTACCATTTATTTTGGCAGTATTTTCAGCAAATGTAAAGCTTGTAATATTTTTGAAATAAATTATATTTTAGTAGACCAAGCATTATGTTTCAATAGTTCATTGAAATCAATCAAGGATCTCATAGTAGGAAATATGACAAATAAATGCTTTTACGCAACTCTCCAGTTTGCAAATACAATTCACTCTACAAAATATTATATATGGATAAAATTTTACTATGTAATGTGTGCTTGTAACTGATGAGTTTCTGTAATTTCTAGGCTTTCTTAAATAGTGGTTTTGCTTTTCTTTGAGGACTGAAGTTTTGTAGTTTGTGTAATATTTCAAGAATTACACCCAGAAAGTATGATTAAATTCCAAAGAAAAATTCTAAGTATTCCAGAGTGACACTATTGAAATATTTTCCAATGTTCCGAAGCTACCACTCCACCTAACCTAAAAGTCACTTATGCCATCTCATTATGTTGAAAAGGTCATGTGTACTCTGCTGTGTAATATTGCAATATTTAATTTACTGGTTACAGTGCAAACAACTAGGGATACTCTGTCTGTATCAATTATCCGACAAAGAGAATTCAGTTTCTGTTGCAATACGAAATCAAGGAAACAAAGTTTGAAAAAGTTTACAATTTATTATTTCTCAATCAAAAACACAAAGCAATCTTCACCCAAATTCTTCACTCTCATGTATGGAAATAAAGTTAATATACATTTAATATATACATTTGTAATACATCAGTAATATACATTTATTGACTTACTGAAGATTAGCGAGACATCGGTTGTGGATGGTATTTCTATATTGAAAATGGTCATGGAAGAACACTAGGGTATTGCCAACGCTGATATCTTATTTGTATTCACACAAATCGACTGTTCCAGATCCAATATTTCTTTGACATACTAGTGAAATTTAAAAAACTGATATCCTGTTCAACTAAATTCAATTAACGATATAGAAATAAATACTCAGGAAACACGCACTTCAGAAATTCATGTCCTCTGCATAAATACAGGGTAGAACGATATTATTATTACAGATGTATGGCAAAAATTGTAACTCGGCAGTAGCTCATTATGCATGAGCTCTATTACCCCAAATCTATTTCCAGGTCCAGGCATAAAAAGATAATAAAGATGGTAATGATATATCAGGGGCAACGAATGTACGACAGGACACCTATTTTAATGGCCTTAACAAACAGATTTGATTTATCTATGACATATTAGGTAATTTTCTCTTTTGATTTTATCAATTTGTGAATTGCATCATAGTACACGCTGATTGCTACTATTGTAGCCTTTCAAATATGGTGTAATATATTCCTAGATATGAGTAGCCGTTATATTTTACAATCAATAAAATTGACTTATATTTACATATACGATGTATCTAACTAAAATTACATTACATGAAAGAGAGCAGTTTGAAATGGAACATGACAGCAGTAGAATGGCTTATTAGAAATTCTCACTGCGTTTTGGTGTCAATGTCACTTATCTATATCCGTTGTATTCAGCCACCCAAACGCATCTTTGTTGTCACCCGAACATTTTAGTCCGTCCGAGGTTGCTTCCGAACTAAGACAGTCTGTTTGCCAATAAAACTGGATCTATATTGGTTATTAAAACTCTGTAGAATTTTATGAGCATAATCTACTATGTGGTAATCGTGTACCATTCTATTTAGTTATTTGCAGTTATTTGTAAACTTTAGAATTTTACTTTTTGTTAAGCCCAATTATGCCAAATATTTCCTATATAATACAAAAATGTATCTTTTTGATTTTCGCAGCCTAAGTACCTAAATAATTTTATTGACATTTAAAAAGCATACTAAAAGGATTTCTTTGATACTGAATCGAAGCTCAGATTAAATAGTCGTCTTTCATGTTTTGACCAAAGAAAGCTCAGGTTACAGGTTTCGTATTCGAACGGGCTTTTTGGCATGCTTTTCCAATATTTCTCTATATCATACAATTTTGTAGCTTCTTTGATCCGTCCTGTCTTTTTCTATTCTTTCCATTCCATTGGTTTGCCATTCATTGCAAACAAATGGCAATGATTGGATGTAGTATATGTCAATTGTATCAGGCGTGTAAAGAGGCTCGCCATGAGTCTTGACTATTGACTATTGGTGATACAGGTTTTCAATTCTGGCCAAATGTTGAATAGACAAGTAAAAATGCGAAAAGGAATGCAAGGAATTGAGTAGGTGTACATATATATTCAGCAAGAACGATGAATACCTTGCTGGACAGATCTGAAGAATGAATTATTGCTTAATATACCTACAGTACGGTATGTACATATTACACCAATTGGGAGATGTGCAGCTAAGTAGATTTTCACAATGCAAAGAAAAAGGGGTAGGTGCATTTCACTAACAAGAATCCGACTTAAAACTAAATTCCAACTTGACTTAGGTAAGCAGAACTAAAGAAACTCAGCATTGTACAGCAGGACATTTCTAATAAGCTCTATTGAATAGCAAAACAAAACCTGATTCAGTCAGACATATTGCGATGCGAATGTAAATGGAAGAATAGAGGAAATATGTAATATTAACCTACTACTTTCTGCCGATGTATAGCAAGCAGGTTGAGCAGTTGTAGATAAATGTACTATTCACTTAGGTATTTACGACGTGATATAATGCGTGTGTTGCAAAATATCTTAGTGAGAGAGAGACGTATAATGTATAGTTCGGGGAAGGAAAGCTGTTCAAGTAGATTCCTGTGGATCTAACGACAACTGAAAACTTGGTCTCCGTGAAAGGATGCAAAGAGAACATGAAGCACAAGAAACGCTGTGTTGTGCAACGTGAGACAGAATAAGTATGGGATGAAATTGCACAGAGAAAGTAGAAGATAGACAAAGCTGGAAACATTTGTGCTTATATTGCTTTGGTACAGGGTCACGTAGGTTTTACAAGACTTCTTAATACGAACCTGCAATTTTTAGAATCAACAACACGATATTGCGATTAACGCTTCATGGTTTTTAGAACAAAAATGGAATTATTCATGGCCCCAATATTAATTTAACTATCTTAAACCCTTTACAAACTGTGAGACAATTCAGACATCCATATAACATTGGTCCCCAATATTCCTTAGTATTTAATGAAAAGAATAGGCTAAGCAAAAGTTTCAATTTATTGTGAAGTTAAATTATTGCCAATTAAGTAAAGTGATAAATAAAATAAACTAACTACTTTACTTTATTAAATCCGGCAATTTTAATATCGGATGTTCTAGTCCACTTTGAGGTACTTTCTAATGCGTTGGACTTTCGATAGCAGACCATGAGACAATTCTGGAAATCGAGATTTTATTTACCAAGATTCAGATTGTCAATGTAAAAATACTTATTCATGACCCTAAACACTCACAGATTCTGAAAGGAGCTAACTGAGGAGACTTCAAATGGATTGTTGCGCTGTCTGTATAGCCAGCCCAGCTAGGTAAGTCTGCTATGAAAGTTTATTTCCCAGTCAGGTCTGGGACGCAGAAGAGGAAAGGCACACTTATTACCAACCTATAACGATAATATCAGTCGCTTGACTAATAATGTATTAAGTCCACCGTTGTCAAAAATATTAAGTATCACGTACTAGCATTGCACCACAAATCACGCCCGCAGCTGGTGGAAAAATAATTCCCCAACAGATCCGAGGTTAACACCAGACACCAGAGCACTAACACACAGATACTAAAATTAATTAAAAATATATTAACGCAATTGATCCATTAGCTGTAAAACCTACAAATGACCAAAATTACCGTCTGACTTGCAAGAAAATAGAATTCAAGATTAAAAATATAACTATAGTATAAGATAACTTGATAATGGTGACAAATAATTTATTCTAAAAGTGGTATTTAAAGATAAAACTCAGAGATTGCATTGAAAATCAATACTTGGAAAATTATAGAAATTGCTCCATCGGATAATTTACACCAGTATAAGACAATTATAAGAATATATGCTTTGATATAGTACAGAAAACTGTACGTGACAAAACGCAAAAATGGAAGACGATGAAGACAATGTTCTTACAAAGAGAACTGAGAGTCATAATTTGACGGAAAATATTTACAGTTTTCTAGAAGAGCAAACGGAGAGCCAGGGTAGCCTCGACGAATGGAACAGCCACAATGGAAATAATGGGACTGAAATATTCTCAACTTTCGAAAGTACTGTCAATAAAGATATCAACAATCAAAGCGACAATGGAAATTTGAGCTTACTATTTGTACCAGATAATTATCCCTGCTATAACAATTTGACGACACCTACAACGGATAGACATTTGATTCCTTTGCTTTTCAACCTGACGGATGTGAATACAATGTCGAACAATTCCAGAAACTGTGTTATTGCTTACATGGTGCTTTTTTTAATCGGAGCACCTGGAAATCTGTCTATTTTCATTACCCTTGGAAGGGAAATATGGAGAAGAAACCAGTTGATTCGAAGTCGAATCAAAGTTCTTATATGGCATTTGGCAACTGCTGACCTATTTGTCACATTTTTAGTCATTCCGATTGAAATCTTCTGGAGATTGAACTTACAATGGTACGGTGGAAATATATTTTGTAAAATATGTCAATTCTTTAGGGCCTTTGGACTTTACCTGAGCTCAATGGTGATCATCTGCATAAGTCTGGATAGGTTCTTCGCCATAGTTTTCCCCATGAAAGTTATTGTGGGTATGAGAAGAGTCAGAAACATGTTGGTTTGTGCTTGGGTCACAGCTGTCATCTTTGCCTCACCTCAGGTAAGAACATGTGGTTTAAAATGCCATAATCTCAAAGCTTTGAAATCAACATTACTAATTACTTATATTATTACTGACAGTGACATATTTATATCCATAAATACTCGTAAGGTACAATTTTTAAAACTAATTTCTAGTCATAGCTGCTTTTCTTATTATCCTAATCATTTGGAACAAAGGTTTGCAACAGGTCATGGTTCATGGCACTAAGAACAGTCTTGAATGAACAGATTGCAATAATCTAATTCACAGATTGACCTAAAATTTGGCTTTAATTAATTCACGAATCTTTTTAGATAGGTATTTAGCGAAATCCACAATATTACAACAGTTTTGTTAATGTATGTATCTGTGTTGTCTGAAAGATTTCCTGTAGGAATGGTAAACAGTAAGAAACTCAAAAGAAAAGTAACTTCGTTAGGTAGGGTTTAGTAAAATGAGCAAATGAGTAACAACGCATTTCCCCGCTCCATATGGCTTTCTTTGGAGTCGAGAGCAGAAGACTGGATTTGACAATACACTTTCGTATTTTTTGTCTAGATGCTTTCACGGTGTTCACAGCAGGTTATGTTGCCACAATGGCATTTAGGATGGCTTCTGTAACTTTTACCGACGTGTAACATGACGACTCAACTTTTGTAGTGTTGTGAAAGTTGAGTTATAATGAAAGAGGACAGAGGACCACCTATTTCGCTACCGGATGCAATCTTCATGTGCACTAACTTATTAGTGAGTAAAAAAGTAAAATGTTGCTGGCTGCCCCAAATAGACAACATGTCAGTTTTCTGAAGCTGCATGAAAGAATCTAATAATCTTGTTCGTAGGTTGTTCAACCTCGGTTAGAGGAAATAGTGCAGTCTAGCAAGCAAGATGAACTACTAACTGCAAAGTTGGCAGGGGGTTTTATACACTGGAAAATTATTGGGTGTTTATATGGGTGAATAATTTTTTGTTTGAATTCTACATGAGTGTATGTATTTACAATATAATATATAAGTATAAGTACGTGCCACATGCCCCATCCTCTCATCCTCATATTTACATCAAATGAGAGAAATTCAGTTTATGATTCAAAATATTTCATATGACCTAAACTTTTAGTCATTCCTTTCTTCTCGGTTTACCAATAAACACTGTATAAACTCTAAGCCATTGTCCATCCAGTTTGTTCATGTACAAGAAAGTTCATGTCCCCAAGAAAGAATGCTTGTGAGCATTGTGCCCACTAACATAAACAATCACCTAGATTTGGAATTTCTTAGTAAAGCATTATTTAATTAGATAGCAATAAAGTAAACATTAGCTTACCTAAAGTTAAGAAAGTTGTATGTAGTTGTATTGTTCTCTCATTGTCTAGAAGATATAATATAATAAAGAGATCCATTTAGACTTAGTACACAAGGATTTTTGCTCGTAAGTCGATACTCCAAGCAAGATGTAGCTTGTAGCGCTGTGATTCATTCAGATACAAGTAAAACACAGAATATACATACAATTTGATTTGGAAGTCCTTTTCTTTACTTAGTTGAGTTGCAAACTTCCTTTCTTCTTTTCAATACACGTTTTGCAAAAAGAGTACAAATTTAATCTCTACTATTTACATTCCCGTGGAGAATAAAGTCTGTCTAAACTAAGAATTCGCCGACAGCGAAGATTTCTTGTAGTCTACCTATTAAACTTTCAATTATGCAGTCTCAGCTAGAAATTAATTTTACACTTTTTGATGCAGGCGTCCTAAAATTATTCGTTAAGCAGTTTATGAAAAGACTTTTGCAGTAAAATTACTCTTTTCTGTGTACTTCTCTTTGCACATAAAAGTACAGTTGGTATATTAATACAAATTAACTGTTGTATGGGACTTGTAGTTCTTTTAGAACAGCTTACGCCCATTTATGAAGTGAACCATTTTCCATCTGAAAATGAATAAATACAGAAGATCCCATCATCCTTTAAAAATAAAATGGGTAAATTGTATTACCAGAAATGTAAAGAATGAAAATTTTAAATGTTAACTATATAGAGTAAGTAAACGTAAAACACATATTGCACATACCGAAAGCTATTGTTTCCAGTGTTTTAAAGCTCACTAAAAGTGGACAGTAACAGTTTAGCAGTTTCACGCTTTCGAATACAGGATTCTCTTACAGTTGCAGTTATTGTATTCCATATACTCTTGCTTAAAGGGTTTTGTTTAATTAGGTACAAGGTACAATTAGGCAGAAAATGTAGAAAAGTAAACTGTACTATTATCGTAATGGCCAAATGTTAATTCAAAGTAGTTGTAGAAGGTTTTTTATACAGGTCGGTGCATCTAGCATATCCAAGTAATCCATGACATTTAAAGCGATCGTATTCGTGATTAAATTTCTTCTTGACATTAATTCCATTAACTTGTGGCACTGGCTGCCCGCTTTACGGATTAAATCCTCGATGCGGAATAACATATCCATTAACCGTAAAGTAATTCAAATATGTACTGAGTGAGATCAATGGCAGCTTTACTAAAACAGGACATCTATAAATGACCACAGGGTAAAACTTAATAAATATTTGATAAACCCCTGGCTGCCGGCTGCCAGCATGTCATTTCTAATTCATGCTTCTCTTTTGGTAAATGGAAGTGACTTATAAGCTAGAAAGAGATAAATTGATGTGATTTATAATAGATTATTAGAACTGTGTTGGAATTGCTGATCTTGTTGTAGATTATTGGAACTGTGGTGGAATTGCTGATTTTGCTGGTTTACTTAACTTTATGTTCTAGCAGATATTCTTAAATAAATAGAATAAATGAATAAAATTATAATTAAATTTAAATAGATATGTTGGTGAACAAATACGAATTCGAAGTCAACAACACAATACATACCTATTTATTGCATAAATTAAAGCAACCATGCAAAACTAATTTACTTATTTTGCAAGTACATTTCATGGTATTAAATTATATACCTATCTTTTCCATTTGTTGCTTTAAGTAAAAACACAGTTGTTAGAAAATGGACACCATGTTAAGTTAAATGAGTAAAGATTAAACACATGTCATTGGAATTCAGTGTATAATAGAGGATGTGGATACAGACAGTCAAACCTGCATGTTGCATATTGAATTTAAGTCCAATAGAGTTTTGTCTAATGCCAGTGGTGTCCACTGTAAATAAAGTATACCCGTGTTGCGTCAATTAAATCAATGTAATAATTATTTTTATATAACTAAAACCTTAGGTAGGTAAATGTACCGTAATGTATACAGTATAGTAATGTAATATAGGTAATGTATTGGTAAATCATAAAATGCGATATAATTTACTTTTTAAGTTTCCAATTTATTAGCAAATTTTGAATTCTTTTCGCATGCGTAAAACAGCCCGTAAATGTGCAGTAATCTTGTAGTTTTATTCCCGCATTTTGCAGGCTGGCATGTAAGGAAACCCAAAGTAAAAATTATTTGTCTACAAAAGATGGAATTGATTGAAGGAAAATGGAAAAGATTACTAATATATGCAACTTACTATCATAGGAATAATAAGGTCTGGTAAAACGAGTTTGACTGTCTGCGACTTTCAAGTTCTAACAATGTGAATTGATGGAAGTCTTAGATCCTAATTGCAATGGTACTTACCTAATGAGAAATGACAAAAGCAGGGCAAATAACTCGATTCACAGAAAGATTGCCTTAAGGTGAGAATTTGTAGTGTTTGTGAAGTTTGGATCTACTTAAGTAAATAGTGAAATGTGAGTAACCGTATAAACATAAACGTTGAAGTTTCTAAAACTCGACTGAAGAAATTTCCTCTTTGGCACCAACTGTCTGTTGCGTGAAGTATTTTCCTAACAGAAAGTACAGAAAAGAGAATTAAAATTTGCTGAATATAGAAATGATGTTAGCTGTTACCTCACCATAAATATGCCCCTTATAGAAAGCCACCTTTCACTTGTATTATATATGAGTTTAAATTGAAAGAATGTGAAAATCATCTCAACCGTTAGGATTTTAGTAAACAAAGTAAACGAAAACCATTATTAAGCAGCAGAAGGACACAGGTGCAATTACATGTAATTACAAAATTACCATCTTATTATGCAGTTCGTCAAAAAGGCGCCTGTTTTGCTTAAAGCAAAAATATAAATACTAGGTATCGCAAGATACGAACTTTATACATGCAAACATCTTTCACTGAAACTCTAAGCTTGTAGCATAATTTGTATAATAGAACATTCACAGTTTATGTTCTCACAAAATGCTGCGTCTAGTATTCATTGCTTACCATTATTTTACATTTACAAGATGGGAACCTAAAAACAATTAAGGCACTATAATATTGAATACAACCATTTCACTTCGATAACCACGATGTTTTCCTAAAGGCTTTCTTTAAATTAATAAATTTACAACCTGCTTTTAATAAATAGAAAAGATAAATATTAGTGTTTCGTAAATTTTATTCATGAGGCACTTCGAATTACCTACAGTGAGGTTCAGCCCGTACTAGCCATAGGACACTTACATTGTATAAGGAAGTACATGTGTATTTAAATTGCCCGCTTTTGGCACCAATACGTACATACCATGATACCTATTTCATTACACACTGTAAGTACCATGGCTAGTACGTACGGGCTGAACCTCACTGTATATGAAATAACTAATTTGGTAGTTATTATTTCATGTTCGGAAAACGGAAATAAAGAAAGGGTTTACTTCAAAAAGAAATAGAGCAATATTAGTGATGTATTGATGATTTTTGCAGAGTTTCTTCTTCAGTCTCCAGCCCCATCCAATTTATGCATCTGTAATGGTGTGTGCCAATTTTAATGCATTCAATTCTCTTCAAGAAGAAATAGCCTATAACTTATTTGCTGTTGCTGCTATGTACTTTGCACCGCTTCTGGTTATCATCGTTACGTATGCCATGGTACTCTACAAAATTGTTCGGAAAACCAAAGAACATCATCAAAATTCGAGTAAGTAGTTATCAAAACTTCATTACTTTTTTATTGTGGAATTTTCAGAAAAAATAGAGTAAAATGTAATGAGTAGGTAAGTAATTATCTTGACATTATAGCACATATTATATATTCTTGAGATCAAAATTAATTATTTGAAACTGCTATATTGGACTTCTGTTCTTGTATGCCAAGCCAATGAACAACTTTTAGCCATCCATTTAGAAAATGTTGTTAAAGCATGCTATCCCTTGGATATTTCCTTCGTAGATTCAGAGTCCACATATTCTACTAATCTACAGGCTTCAAGAGTCTATGTCTACATCAATATAGTATGACAATAAATACTCATAGGTACTCAATAATACCCAATAAATAGTATTATTTTTATTATTGGGTACAGAAGTACTTAAGGTATTCAATATTTTCCGAACTAATTACCACAATGAAATAAATGTTTGAATTATTAGGTAAGATGTACAAATACATTCCTTTAAACAAAATTGCCTCCCTTGAAATAATTGAGCACCTCCTGTTTTGTTTTTAAAGAACGTAAATTGGCAAATATCTTTGAAAGTTTACAGTTTACATGACTGATTACATGTACGGCAATAATAAATTTCTTTTCTGGCTTGAAACAATCCATTCGAAATGATTGCCAGTGGAACATTTATACATACGAACTTTGGGGAATAAAAAGTATAAAGTGAATCAATAACCACCCGGGTAATTAATTCGGAGAATATACGGCTGCATTTGGTTAATTTTGCTTATCTCAAGCAAGTTTTAAACTAAGGAGACTTGAAATTTCTTGATTACACATCTTCTAACAGCTTTAGCCTGTCCGTCATTGATGCTCCGGATTGCTCCGTTTTTATTTAAATCAGAGTACTACTTTCAAAGTCTGTCTGCTTGTGGTACCTTTAGGAGTCATCGTCGTTTCATTTACAATTTGCCTATATTGTGCCAACAATTATAAGTTGTGCAAGTGTACAGTACAGTTTTCGTTTTCACAGGCTTTCCTTTCATGGAACTACTCTTTGAAAAGACATTTTAAATTTTGAATGCCTAAACAGTCTAAAGTAAATATAATCATGGATTATATTTAAGGCGGCTTAAAAAGTATTTAAATAGTCATAAAAAAGTATTTTATTTGTCTTAAACTGAAAAAAGCAGCCAATGTATTTAATTAGGCTCAATTAGCTTGGCTTAAATGTACTTAAATTAGCTTAAAAACAAGTGTTCTCTGCAATGAAGGAAGCAGATCATGTTCATAGGTTAACACTGGCACCAACGCACATACATATGTGTTTGCTTATTTACAGTGAGGACCGACAGGGGCGAGCCATAGCACTTACAGTGTATAAGGTAGTACATGCGAATTTAAATTGCCCGCTTTTGGCTTGATGAGAAAAATCAAAACCAACACGTACATAGATACCAAGATATTTCCTTATACTATGTAAGTGCCACGGCTCTCCCCTGTTGGTCCTCACTGTACACATATGTATATGTTAGCGGCAATAAGGAAAATCATTTGAACAATTGAAAGTAATCATTTTAGTTTAGTTAATGACTGAATTTTACCAGGCAAAAAGGAAAATATCTCACATATAAGTATGCTTTAAGTATGTTAAGTAGGTAACTAAGTTGAATACGTCAATTATTTGCTGAAAAAAGCAATTTGCTGTCAGCAAGACGTAATTTTATGCATGGTATGCATAATGCTACATATAGCTGTTTTAAGCCTGATTAAATAAGTGTAATAAGCCAGATTCAGAAACCGCGCTGCTGCTTTCAGTCTAAGCCAAAATAAATACTTTTTAAAGACAAATTCAGAAAATTTTAAGCCCCATTAATTAGCAACTTTCCCAAAGCATTTTCTGTGTGATCTTAGCAATTATTTTTTTAAGTCTGAGGTGACCATTTCTATTTGCTGATTGCAATTTATTAAATCTTAATATTATCATTCGTTTCTTCAGATTTCAGATACTAGATTTATATGGGGAAGGATACATTGGATGGTATACATATTTGCTTACTAAATTATTATGCATTTGTAAAAGTGGCTGGAAGTGGAAGCCAAAATTTAAGGCGAAGCGACAATGCCATGAACATTACTCGAGCTCGCCGAAGGACGCTTATTCTGTCAATGGTTATCGTCACTGCTTTTGTGCTGTGCTGGACACCATACGTTGCAATGACTTTATGGTAAGACGCATTTACTATTGGGGCTTTTTTGGGATGTCTAGATTAAAAACAGTAGTAATCACTAGTACTTTTTAGCAAAGTCAACTCAAATTGCATCTGATCTGACAAAATGTGACTTCTATTTTGACGTTTATCTATACGAAATTTTGGCATTTATAATATTTTTATAGTGGTTTCTTGTAAGTTGAAATCATATGCCAAATTCAATTTAAGAGACTCTGAGGCGATTACTAAATCACCATGCGTAGTTTAGTTACTTGCAGGAAAGTAATTTATTATTATGAATAAATTCATTCTTGACTGCATAAATACTCTATAGCTCTATACCAAATATTAACTGCAACAATTAATTGTAATACGTGCAGGTACATGTTTGACTTTGACAATGCCAATAAGCTTGTTGACCCAAGAGTTCAAGAGGCCCTTTTTATAACAGCTGTCTCAAATTCTACTTTATTGAATGTAATTCTTTAAGAAAATACTTTTACGCATTAATAATTGTTGCGAGATAATTGCCAAAAATGAATTCATACTTATTTCTTTTCATCATTTTATAGCCAATCATTTACGGAAATTACATGAAGAAATATTGGCGTTCATTGAAATACATACTACATTGCAGCTCTAGTACAAACATCAGTAGGGGAAGTTCAAGAATAAGGCGGCCAAATAGAAGCAACAAAGACACTTCCGATACCACTATATAACTTCTGATTATGATCATTGGCTGAAAGAAGGGTATGAGTATGTTTTTGTAGTATTTAATAGTCATTTTTAATGTAAAGATCACCTTTTGAAATATTCATTTTATAACTCTGAGTTCATTTAAATACATTTTACACGTTATTAACGATTCTACAGACTATCCTGCAAAAATGATTAAATTTGATGTTAACCTAATGAAATTTAAATTTTAACTTTACTATTTTAACTTTGTTTTACTTTACTATTTCACAATTAAATAATTTTAATTAAAATGTTACCACAAAAGCATATCCTCAAAATTATATCTTAGTCCCAAAATACCATCAATGTTAAAATAAAAATCCCGAATAGTTTTTACACACACAACTACAACTTTTTGAGAGGCATTGTTTGTGGGGCACATAATGTAATGTTCTAATGTTGTGCTTATCGAGGACATAAAAGTCGTATTTTAAAATACACAGTAAAATACGAAAACTGATAATTACGTGAAAATGGCATTGGTCAGAATTAAAAATTGTATTTGTAATAAAATCTCTAGTATTGTCCCACAAAGCCCCCGATGATAAGATAATTATTTACATGTCAGCAAAGCTGTATTCTCCATCATCTACACTGCCGCTGTTCAAAATGTCACAATTAAGCAGCATTTCGACATTGATGTATCAAATACTCTCAGTAAAATATTGATATCCATTAAATATGTATTGTATATACATACTGTCATTGTCGCGTCTTGTCTGCCTGTGATGGATATTCATTGTGCACCTATCTGAAGAAGGATATCGCTACTTGTCTGACAGACATAATTTGTTAGGTGCATCATCTTTCACTAATTAAAGGTGAACAATGAAAAATGAAAGTAAACATCTTACCGGAAACTCATTCATAAGTTATTTATTTTGTTAACTAATTACTTTTACTCCTTTATTTTATTAAGGCTACCCTACATTGGCATATTATATTTATCTTTGGATAATGAAATATAATTTGAAAGTAAATTTCTATAAATACAAATGAGAAATGCATGTGTATAAGTGTATAACTACTATAGATGTAAATATCTTTATGTAGGTACATTTAATACCATTGTTTACTGAACACTTTTAATGAAGTTGTGCATGATTGAATTCAGTGTTAAATTTAATTACAAGTCTCCAGTAAAATTAAAACTATTTTCAATGCTTTTTTCAATAAATCGATTTATTGGTCTCCCGAAAAGCATAAATTTTCATGGTGGATGCTTTTTACTTGCAATTTTACTGTCCACCTTTCAAAGCAGTATTAAATTAAATTATTTAGATACTGAGGTACAATACGAATGCATTTCCAAGTAGTAGAACTACAACCATAGATTGACATCTAATAGTAAATAATTAAATTGTGTTAAATAATAGGATACGATGATATGACAGAAATCAAAAAAAAATTATATTACCGGTTTTCATTGTTTACTACGTCAGGTACTACGTGTTTACTACGTCCTTTTTGGCAAAGGCATGTTTGGCAAAGCCCGAATGGCAAACAGCTGAAGACCCGTTTGGCAAAGTCATGGAAGGCTAGAAGCTACAGCCCTAAGAAAAAGACTTTTTGCCAATGGGGTCGAACAGACGGCCCCCGTTTGGTAAATGATGTTTTTAAAGGAATATGTATATTGATATTATTACTTATTATAAGTGAAGGGACTATGTTTTTTGTCTAATAAGAATATCCATTCCCTGCAAGCTTGAGTGTAACCTTATTAAGGGTATGCGAAACGTACTTCGCATAAGCGTTATGCGGCGTTATGCGTTAAACGCGTTATGTCCTCCATGGATAAAAGAATACTGAGACTTAAGAAGTACAAAAGCAATTGTAGGTTACAAGCAAACGAAGAAATTTACATTAAATAGATAACATTAGCTTAATACTCAAATGCTTATTATTATTATCTACTAGCTAGCTATACACAGTAGTGTACAGCATTAAAATGAAAACCCAACACAACCCAATTTATAACAGGGTGGTAGAATATATTTTGACCCAACCCAACCCAAAACCCAATTGAGTTGGGTTTTGGGTTGGGTTTTGGGTTGGTCGCACTGCTCTACAACTGTGTACTGTTTTGCAAAATTTCTTATATGAAGTTTTTTAAAAGACGGAAATAATTGGTATTGACAATAGCGTATCCATTCTCAAGTCAAAGTTCGTAGTATTCAGCGAAAGCTGCGTTGAATTACAGACAAAAGCAGATCTTGCCTTGCCAAAGACTCAATCCTATACTAAACACAAGCACACACATTTAGTATAACCATCCCACCATCAACGGTCGATACTTTCATTTAGCTCAAAGACATACCCAATGTGAAATGCACTGCACCAAGATAAAAGTTTGGCAAGTCTACATATGTGAAGAATTCTCAGAGGATTAAAAATTGAGATGGATTGAGTTGTTCCAACTCCAATTCCAACCACACCACAACTGCAGGTGATGTCAACAAGAAAGTTGCGACGCGTAAGTGTTTTTGTTTTCCTACGAAATTTGTCAACTCTGATTCTCTACCCACTTAAAACAATATCTGTAGTCTGTAGAATAGGCTGAAGGAATTTTCCAAGTAATACTACGATTTTATTTATACTGAATCAGCTATGGCTATAATTGTATCTGCTCTGTAATTACGCCAAAAACAAACTGTTGGCGTGTCAGAGTTTTTTCCTCTTGAATGATATATTACGTTACACACACTCCTTATATTATTAAGTGTACGAAATTCTTAGGTTTATAGTTTAAATCGACAAATGCATTCTACTTACTTTTAATACACATAAACCTAATGACAACCCTGAAACTGCCATTTAAGGAATTATGTTGATGCATAATCTATAGTACAATAAAGTACACCATCAGTATATAACAGAAAACACTGACTAAAAGCTAGAAAAATCAAAACTGAATAAACTTCAGTTATTAAGATATCTAATCCGAAAGGAGACACGATAAGCTGAATAGAACGTAGAAGGTTTTTCTTTTGTCTGCAAGTATAAAAAATAAATGGTCCCACGACACTAATAAATACCCATCACTTATCACTTCAATCAGATCAAGGTGGGAGGAGGGACAGATCAAGGAGGAGGGGAGGGACTAAATCGTTCCTAAACTCATATTTTTACAAATACAATTTTATTAAACTCATTGTGCATATTACATCCTGTACTATGATAAACTGATTAAAAAGTCAGTGCAAATGATGAGATCTCATTAATATGACAATAAATAGCATCCAACTTTTCGAAACGGTCTGTAATATTGGGGAATATAGTTGAATATGGACGAAGACCACTTAAATCAGTGCGTTCTGTACCTCTTTTAGGAATATCTTCATGAAATTTAGCTTTACTCTGAAATAGAGGTGGATAATTTGAATTAACACCTGTAACATTACTTTGACTTGTTAAAGGACAATTTTCGTTTTTTCCACAAGAATATTCAGGTTTGAAAAAGATCATCAACGCTTTAGGGCTGTAGGATTCTAAAAATTTCACTGCAGCTCCACTTTTGCTACTCTCCGTATTGTCATCACCGGTACTAAATTGAGGAAGAGTTCTTAAACTAAGTAAGAAAGAATCATTGGGCAAATCTTTATTAAAGAGCCTAAACTTTTCCCGGATTTTTGATGCATATATTTGTTCTGGAGATTCTACCACGAATATCGCTAATGGGTATAAGAGCGATTGAGATTGATGGTGAACAGCTAGGGTTGGAACAGCTGCCTTACTGCTGTAATCAGTTTCATGTACACTTTCTGAACTTATGAGTTCCAATTTGAGAATGTAGCTTGACGTCATAAGTAGGTTGTCCGTAATTCCTTCGCCGATCCCTCGATTATCGTCCTGGAGGAGTCTGCGTTCTGTAAGGTACTTCTTAGGTACTTAATTAGTGCTTAAAAAATAAAAGCAAATAAGAATTTTGAGATCCTTAACTGACGAATCATAACTTCTAGACTTCCAGAAGAAAGGGATGCAGCTCCATGAGATCTATCTACAAGAAGGAGTCCTCCTATCTATCTATCTATCTTTGCCCTGACTTGTCATCTTCTATAAAGGCCATCGTTGTTATGGGATAATAATTTCGTAAGAAAATTGGGAAATCCATTAAACTAAATATTGACAGGCTTAATAAATTCGTCTACAATTTATAAATGCTTAGTTTACACTGAACCGACCTTCTACGCCAATAGTCAACCTTAACCCTCTTTACGAAAGTATATCCGCTTTGATCAGTGTAAAATGTCTCAGAAGTCTTTCCATTTTCACTTTTAGATTTTGGCTCAATATCCGTGTCCAATCTCATGTAAAATTCTCCAGAAACCTTTAGGCTATCGAACTGATTTTCTATGAACACCGACATTTGATCTTCTGGGTTACCTCCTTGAAGAATTCGAACAGATAATTGAAAGGTGGATCATGAGCTACTAATACTTCAGCAGATATGGGACCCTCAATTACCACAATTTCTGGTCTCCTTTGGTTTTAAAATGGAACCTATAAAGACAATCATTAAAATACAATTAAATGTTTTTATAAACCTAAGAATATCTACATTTTTAAACTAATCCAATTTCCATTTATAGTTTACTGCATTTTCTGATCAGTAATTACATTCCAAATCAGTAAAATTGAATATTAAGCAAAAATGTTCAAAACCTTGACTGTATCAAACGCCTCGTCTGTCATAAATAAATATTATGGTCCACTGTGTTCTGGAACAGAAACGTATCCTCCGAAGTTCATGTTGACTTTAGCATTTTTCTTTTGGCTTTTGTCTTCCATTAAGTTTAAAAACCCGCTGTTGGCAGAAAATCCCAATTTCAGTCGACCGTTTACCAGAAAGAATAAATTGCTGTCATCAGTGCTCTGAAAAACAAAGCTGTATTATTTGTGATTTAATGTTGTTGGATGTTTTACACAAACTTTTTTTAGAAACAATAAGTACATACATCAGGTAACTTAGAAATGTCAAACTCATCGTCACCAATCGGACCATAAATATTGGACCTGAGTTTACTTTTCTCAGCTCTTTGTGGGGAATCCTTATTTAACTTTGTTATTGAGAAAATAACAGGCAATGACGTGGAGGGTACTTTAGCCAGAAAGACAACCTCGAAAGACTTTTGGGAAATCCGAGTAACGTCTTGCGTACAACGAAACTGTACCACATGATTGAGCTAAAATGGCATTATAATAAGGTTAAGATCTCAGGAAGGAGTTGAAAATTGAAGTACATAATTATCATTTCTACTATAAGGTTGCTATAAATGAATAAATGTCATGTCACATACATCTGAAAAGTTAAACATCGGAAATATTTGTACAGTGTCGTTCAGTCGACCCTTCAGGATAGGGCTAGATAAATTGGTCTGAAATTTTGCAATCTCTTGCTGAAAAGAATTCGTTTCAATGTTCTGTGACCAATCAGAAAATTCCACTCCATTTTCATTTTTAAAAGTGATAGAATTAAGGTTAGGCTGACTTGGTTTTAATAAATTGAGTTTCCTACTCCACTAAAGCCGTCCTAGATGGGTCAATGTTGATTGAAAATGGCAAAATAAAATTTCTGATCAAAGATCAACATTTTATCTCGGCCACACCTTGCCATTATTGCAAAATTTTGTACGCCTTAAGTCGTAAGGAATTTTGAAAAATAAAAAATATCCAAAATAATGGCGGGAATTTAGTTTGGTTGGTTATTGGCTGGTCGCAGTAAGACGAGTAAGATTAAAGAGTATAACTGAAAAGTGTGGCCGAGATATTTCGGCTAAGAATTTGAATCCGCTAACAAAAATGAAATAAGTTGTATTTCAAAAAAGTTACGACGGCTTTTCTAAGAGGGCTGAATTTAAACTAAAGTACAGTAGTCAGCATTGGAGAAATGAAGTGGCGGGAAAGAAAGGAATGTAGATAGGTCACATCTTTAGAGTTTACACAAACAATGCTTTAACTGTTACTTTCGTTGAAACAATAGTACATTTGTCCCAGGAGTTAGTTTCGACTACAACCAAGTCACCCTAACCTTAAGATGACATGAACTCCAATTCCAGTAGTAGATAACAACTATAATGAAAAGTACAAAAAGCATACATATTTTTCTGTTATTGATGTACCATCTTCGGGTGCTACGTGTTGAAAAACATGGGAGTAAGGAAGAATGTTGAAATTTGTATTTATTGATTTCAATCTTGGAATTCCTCTTCATATTTTTCATCAACTTGACACTCACGAGAGCATTTTGGATGGAATCGACGTACGAATGTACACGATAAACGATATAAATTAAATCGTTGGTGCTGACTTTCAGAAAACCACTTTTCGAAATGTCCAAATTATATATTATGTTCAAATAAAATATTATGTTCCCATGGCAACTGGTCGCTGAGATATTTTGGGCCGACTTTTAGGGTTTTGTACCCAAACTTTGCTAAATTTTTGAATTTGGCCAAAACCAAAAAAACACCTCTAGACATTGTTTAGAGGTGTTGAAAACCGCAAATATTATGTTTCCTTAGCAACTGGTCGCTGAGATATTTTGGGCCGACTTTTAGGGTTTTGTACCCAAACTTTACCAAATTTTCGAATTTGGCCAAAACCAAAAAAACACCCCTAGACATTGTTTAGAGGTGTTGAAAACCGCAAATATTATGTTTCCATGGCAACTGGTCGCTGAGATATTTTGGGCCGACTTTTAGGGTTTTGTACCCAAACTTTGCCAAATTTTCGAATTTGGCGAAAACAAAAAATCCAAGTTTAGATATTTGTTAGAGGTGTTGAAAACACCAAATATTATGTTTCCATGACTACTGGTCGCTGAGATATTCATAAAAATATATTTACAAAATTCGTGCGGATGCTTAAATTTATTCTCAATTTAACTGACTACTAAACAACAAGGACTCTAGGCTAGCGATACCCTATTTTTTAGCCACTAATAATAAATTCAAATTTTCTCACGTAAGATGATTAATCGATTGTTACTATTGGGGTGCTATAATATTCAAAAAAGGAATTTTCCCTTTCTCGGTAGAAGACTTAACAATCTTTGTAAGCATGAAGCAACATAGAAATCACTCCAAAAAAGAAAAAAAGGTAAAAGAAATGCTCCTTTACTTAAATTGCATGACAAATTTTATCTAGTTTTAAAATAAAACTATGGCTGAGACTGGATGTTTCAGGGTCTCTCTCTCAGCCTTATTCAACTCTTTAGATTCCTGTTTCTATAAAGAAAACTGTTTTTTCAGCTGACGAGACATTACCTACCGAGAGACGTTACATACCAGTACATTTACCTACCCGTGACATTACCTACCCGTGACATTACCCACCGAGACATTACCTAACCGTGACATTACCTTCCGAGACATTACCTACCCGTGACATTACCTACCCGTGACATTACCTACCGAGACATTACATACCGAGACGTTACATACCCATACATTTACATACCCGTGACATTACCTACCGAGACATTACATACCGAGGCGTTACATACCCAAACATCTACCTACCCATGACTTTACATACCGAGACATTACATACCGAGACGTTATATACCCAAACATTTACCTACCCATGACTTTACATACCGAGACATTACATACCCATACATTTACCTACCCATGACATTACATACCGAGAGGTTACATTCCAGTGCTATGTCTTATATGTCTTATGCACTTCCCGATCGTCTCTTTGATGCTCTGCACTGCAGTAGTAAACTTTTCTACAAAATGCACAAGTAGTTTCACAAAGTCTGTAGCAAACTGCACACTTTGCCATCATTTCTTTTTCACAGTCACTATGTCCATATGTAAAGAGACGATCGGGAAGTGCATAAGACATATAATAAAGACATAGCACTGGAATGTAATGTCTCGGTATGTAATGTCATGGGTAGGTAATGTATGGGTATGTAACGTCTCGGTATGTAGTCATGGGTAGGTAAATGTTTGGGTATGTAACGTCTCGGTATGTAATGTCTCGGTATGTAAAGTCATGGGTAGGTAGATGTTTGGGTATGTAACGTCTCGGTATGTAATGTCTCGGTAGGTAATGTCACGGGTAGGTAAATGTACCGGTATGTAACTTCTCGGTATGTAATGTCTCGGTAGGTAATGTCACGGGTAGGTAAATGTACCGGTATGTAACGTCTCTCGGTAGGTAATGTCGGGGATTCGTTTTTTCATGCAATATTCAAACTGAAAATGAAAAGACAAAAAAATATTTTCTTTCAGCTCAATTATTAATCGTATGTGTGGAAATTTGAATTTATTTTTAGTGGCCAATTAGCAAGGAACGGCTAAATTGGGTATCGGTATCGGCATGTAAGTGAAAATGTGGTAATTTTAATAATTAAAATGATCACATTTTCATTTTCTTTAATTATTAAAGAACGGCTCCCGGAGAATTTTTTGGGAATTTGATTGCTTTACTCTTTCGTGAACTTCGTAATTCGAATCAAATTTTCCTAATTTTGAATAAACGACATATTATTTCTTTAAAGCTTCACTGATTTATAAGACAATATTCATTAAATAAATGTCCTAATTGTTGGATATACCACAGTGACGTTAAATATGGATGAACTTTGCCTTTGAGGAGTGTATTTTAAGGTTTTGAATAATATACTATATTAATACAAGATATTATCCAGTGTTGTTCTACAGTATCTAGATAACATTGCATATTTTCTACATAAATTACATTTTAGCTAAAAATCATTTGGATAATATAATACCATCTGGATAATATCCTATGCGATCCACCTTCCCGACCCTAATAGTAATTAATTCTATATACTAGATATGTATAATTTTTTGGCATTTTGAAAAACAACATTTATCCATGCGGAGCCAAAAAACATTTAGGATTTTATAGCCAAAGAAAGCAAATTTTTACAAGAACTTGGATAAATTAACGTTCTTCACAAGGTTGAACAGCCGAAATTATTTTTCCCAAAGGGAATAAAAGACACTTTTGGGACTGTAGTGTGGCTATCGCTATCCCATAATCAGATTACCGCCCCCTTTTCAACCCCATCCATTTATAGTCCGATCACTGTTGTGACGTCATTTTTATTCATTTTCACCCATGAGAGAATGCTTCCACGACCACGATTGCCATCAAATTGTACACAACGCGCAACGTTGATCAGAATTGTACATAATTATGCACATTATTTTTATATACTTTTAGCCGAAAATTATTTTCCAGTGGATTTATGTCTACGTACATATAAATACAGGTGTGCGAAGCTTATGGATCACATAAAATCATGTTGAATAGCGGCGATTGAATTGAACGTCTTGTCTCTTGGCCTCTAAATCGGTCTGTAAGCAAACGTTTAACTCACAGCAAACCCCAAGAGGACTCAAGCACATCTAGCTAGGCGGCGTGCGTGAATAATCAATCACTAATTCTGCTGGCAGATAATAAAGGTTCCATTCTTGCTTGGGACATAAGACCAGGTTTGTTTGTGCGACGCACGAATGGAAAGATACCTAGGTAAACTAACTATAGATGGGACAAGGGAACTGTAGTACCTAAGAGGCTTTTTGCAGCTATTGAGAGACTCCGGGTACTGCAGGGAAGAACGAACCTCATCAGGCAGAATACCTGATCGTATTCGTAGTGAGGCTATGAATCCAATTAATGACAGCCTTTGACTTCTCGGCATTAACTGCAACAATACCTGTCTCAGAGGAGTTGGCAATGAGTCCGTTTATGTAGCCTGAGTTCTGGACACCTTCTCTAAAGAAGAATGTTCACATCTTATAACTATAACAGAAGAGGAGAGAACGGAAAAAAGACGACATCCAACTCCAATCCAATTCAGGAGAAAGTGGAGAAAGTTTGGGACAGAGCTCTATTGCAACCCGTGTCTCCATTGCTGCCCGGGTAAAGAGACTTTTTTAATCACCCCTTCTGTAATGCGATGAGAATCTTAACTTTAGGTATCCAATAAAGCACTTGGTGCAATGCATTAATAAATTTTGGGTGCACGCTTATTAATGAATTACTACCCACACATATTATATAGAAGATTTCAATTTTTTCAGGATACCTGAACTTATAGTTTAGGTATCTTGTATTTTTTCTAATATTTTAGTAAGTTTATTTTGTTTTTAAATATTTAATAATTTGGAATTCCGCTCCCCGTTGTCATTAATAAAAGTAATGTTATAGATATTTTATTTATACCAAATCGCACAAACAAGAAATTTTAATGCATAACACATCTAAATAAGCAACATTAAAATTAATGAGTTGGAAATATTATAATGTTTCGTTGGCTGGTAAATAACAATGGTGAACAATGTTTTTCGGAAAATGCAAGTCTTTTCTAATTAAAAGTATATTTTTCGTTCTTATCTATTAAATCCAAAGCAAATCAACATAGCCAAAGATTGTACACTGGTTTATATTATATGCACCATGCCATGTCTGTGTTAAAAATTACAATTCTATCAAATAGTGTAGTATTTGTACTATAGCCAAAACAATTGCACGGTCGACTATTAAGCTAGAATTTAGTTTTAGAACTCGAACAGAGAATAATTCGGAAAATTTTTCTTTCAACATTTTGGAATAAAGTAGCTTTTGCAGACAATAATTGGCCTGCAAAATTAAAAATTATTAAATTGGTGCATGTAATCAAGTCATCGTAATTTCAAAACGCCAGCCATGTTTGTTGATAGTAATAACGTGACACTTTTCAGTGTTTTGGACACGTATTAGACAGACTACGCCACTGTAAGCAGATTTCATTTAATTCGTATTGTATATATAAAAGATTTAGAAATTGTAGATAATGTTAGACAAGCTTTTAAGAAATTTTACGTATTGTTAGACAAGCAAATTTCAAGAAATTTTGTTTACTGTTTTAACAGCTTCACTGACACCTCACATTTTAGAACATTTATTACTCAAGTCACCGTATATTTTGATCACACAAGCTCTTCATTTACGTTTTCAAGTGCGTAGCCCCTGAACATGTACGAACCTCCCTGCCCAAATATCTTTCATGACCAAATATACCACATACATGTGGTATGCTACCCAAAAGTAATTCAAAAAGAAAATTGCAAATATTTTTGCTGCCAGTAGACTTCCTTTTCCTTCTTCAGAATGTAGAGAACCACGGGCAAATATTGAGATATGTACTCCTGCAAAAACTAATACAGCCAATAGTTGGAAGCCAAACCAAAGTCGAAGCTTTTGGTAATGCATCTGTAATAGAACAAAGTATTATTTTTATTTGGAATTTTATTCGACTAATGATTTATCTTCATTCTATTACCATTACCAGGAATGAGCTATGCTTATGCTATTTAGTTTAATTTAATATGACAGTCTTAAATGCGAATGATGAGTATTATATTACAACGATGAATATAATAAAGCAGATTTAATGACCCTGATATTTTCAGACCGTGCAAAACCAAAATTTGTACATGCACTATACCATGAAGTATAATTTTATTTAGTTTATAAAGTGGTATACCTGTGAGGCTCCTTGTAGTAGAATGATTGAAAAAATTAGCGCAATGATACTGGCAAACACAAGGAAACTAGCCCATGTCAGTATTGTGACTGCAGAACAAACAACAGAATTATTTATTACAGTATCCTCAGGACACTGTCCTGTTTAGCTTTCTCAATGATGAGTTGATGAGCACACAGGCACGTATCCAGGGGGGTGGCTTGGCACCTCGAAGTTATCAGACATCCGACATCGAAGTTATCAGACAAAATTTATCCGACAATTTGGGCATCCCCATTAGAGGGGTGCCTGGTCCTATCTAAAAATTTGGGCACCTATCTGTTAGGGGGTGCCTCGACCCATCCGACAATTTGGGCATCTGTGTTAGGGGGATGCCTGGTCACATTTTGCAATTTGAGTATGTGTGCTGGGAAAGTGTCTGATACCATCTGAAAATTTGGGCACCTGTGTGTTTTAGGGGGTTGCCTAGTCCTATCCGACAATTTGGGCATCTATGTTAGGGGGATGCCTGGTCACGTTCTCTCAATTTGGGCATCCGGTGTTAGAAAAGATCCAGGTCCCATCTAAAAATTTGGGCACCTAAATTTTAGTGGGTGACGATTCCCATCCGACAATTTGAGTATCTGTTTTAAAATGATACCTGGTCCTAGTCGACAGTTTAGCAACTGTTTTAAGGTAATGTCTGGACCTATTCGTCAATTTAGGCACCTTTTTTAAGATGATGGTGATAAGTTACTACAGTAGTTTGTAAAATACTCATAATTTAATGTCATAAACAAAACAACATTCTGCAGTAATACAAATATACACCTCCAATGACTTCCACCTTAGATCCTGGGTGTTGAAATGAGGAGTCAAATAATTATCAATTACGTAAAAATGACAAATCTACTACTAGATACTTCTGCTAAAACGTCTCAATGAAACAATATGTGTTGTTTACTGTTAGAAAATAAATTCTAAAGTTCCGCTTTAAAACTGATTTCACAAACCTTTTATTTGAAGACTTATTGACTGAAATGCGGCCAAACCCAATATGCGTGATTGTTATTGGGATTTTTATTTCTACATGGCAGGCAATTTACGGTCTCTACAAGGGGAAAACTGGAACCGGCTACGAGAAGTAACCTTCAAGTTACGGGACGTAAAGATCAATGTTACCCCTGACAACCTTTGCTCCCATCACGGGATTTGTGATAGGTCCCTATTATATTCTAAAAATGCCTCAGATGAGAATACAAAAAATCAAAGTATCTATAGATCTATAGAAAATTATTGGGTCAAACCCCATTAATTGGAATGGGGCCAAAATTGCACAGAAATAGCAGTCTTAATAAAAAAAATTCTACCGTTGAGACGTTAGGAGAAATTGCTCCAAAGTATTAGAAGGCTGCTCAAGATATTCGATGACCAATAAATTGAACGAAAGTCAGCGAAATGTTGAAAATATTACTTACGAGAGTGAGGCTACTCTGCAATGAATGCTACTATCCTCAGACACTGTGTTGACATATGGCTGGCACTTCTCTGAGGTATTTCTATTAATGCCCAATGCAGCAAACATTGTTCACATCATATTGCCCATTTGATGAATAACAAAGATGCCAAATTGTCGGATGGAACCAGACATCCTTTTAACACACATGCCAAATTGTTGGATGGGATCAGGCTTCTCCTTAAAACAAATGCATCAATTGTCAGAAGTGACCAGGCACCCCCTAAAACACAGAAGCCAAAATTAAAAGATGGGGCCAGAAACTCTCACAACACTGGAGAGCAAATTTTCGAATTGGACCAGGCATCCTTCTAACACAGGTGTCCAACTTGTCGGATGGAACCAGACATCCTCCGAACAAAGGTGCCCAAATTGTAAGGAAGGACCAGGTATCCTCCTAGCACAGATGCCAAATTAGCAGATGGCATTAGGCATACCCCTAACACAGATACTCAAATTGTCGGATTGGAATCGTCACCCACTAAAATTTAGGTGCCCAAATTTTTAGATGGTATCAGACACTTTCCCAGCACACATACGCAAATTGCAAAATTTGACCAGGCATCCCCCTTACACAGATGCCCAAATTGTCGGATGGGTCGAGGCACCTCCTAACACAGATGCCCAAATTGTCGGATGGGTCGAGGCACCCCCTAACACATAAATTTTTAGATAGGACCAGGCACCCCTCTAACGGGGATGCCCAAATTGTCGGATAAATTTTGTCTGATAACTTCGATGTCGGATGTCTGATAACTTCGAGGTGCCGGGGTGGCTTAGGGGCTGAAGCCCCACCCAAATTCTTAAAAAAGAGGAAATTTTTCATCGAAATACCAAAAATTTTTCGCGCTTCGCGCGAATTAGCCCTTTTTAGAACAAATTTTTCGTTAAGCCCCACCATGATGATTTTTCTGGATACGTGCCTGTGAGCACACCTGCTAACTGGGTTCTGGTCTGACTGCTCGTCAGAATTTATTCAACAGACAATTTCAATACATAGATCATATATTATAACTAATTAAAGATGCATTTAAGGATAGTACCTGGCGTAGTTTTTATAATTTATCTGCTCTTAAAACTAATCTTTATACTGTTTATACCACTAAATCAATAAGGTATTAAGGTTTAAAAGAGGAACGAGGGTAAAATATGATAATATAAGCCGTACAAGGTTAGTTTTTTTGTTAATGATGAAAGAAGGTATTACAGGTGCATGTGTATATAGGTACTGATATTAAAAGGTAAAGAGTTGTAATGTCATACATTGTCCTTCCATTTTAAATTCGTTGTCGTCTATGTTAAGACGCTGGAGCCATGCATCGTCACATAACATCGCCACCATAATATAGCCAAACACGAATATTCCAGCTGCATTCTTTATCTAAGTAATTTAATAATGAGAATTTATCAGGTTTAGTACTCGGTATATTATCAATAACAATAATATCGGAAGCATTTATGGACAATGGATTTAACACAATTTAATAGAAGCAAAAATGGTTTAATAATGTGACATCGTGTTTTTTTAAGTGTCAAATGAGGTACATCTGATGCAAAAAACAGAATCAGTATCCAGTCAAAGACTGGTCACTGCGTCACTGCTCTCCCACTCAGGACACTAAAACTAAGAAAGAATTACTTTCGCTTAATACTGCAGTAAAGTTAGCACAAATTGCCTATAACACAGTTACCATACCATACAACATACATCAGAGGCATACAGATATTCTTACTTCTTTTTAAATACGATGAATTGCAGATAGGTTATGTGAAGTATTAGTATAGTAGTATAAGCCGATTTAGCCGATCAGCCCCTATGAGCGTTCACTTAAATCTAACCCGCAAAGCAGCTCTAAGATTTGCAGAAACTAATCTAGCTTTCAAGTTGAAAGAAGAATTTTTAAAAGCCTACGCCCTTTGTGCTCTAAGCCAATGAGCATTTCGGCTACACAGAAGACAAAATTGGGCACGCAGAAGACAAATAAATCTTCATTTAGAAGAGGATAAAGTATTAATCGTATAGATAATTCTTTTAATGATCATGCTAAATATATACAGCTGCTTGCTAAATAAAGTATATTTTCGTGACATATATTTCTTATGATTAAAAATTATTGCAGTAATGAATCAATAAAAAATTATTGATTCACTTTGAAATATCAGCAACCTACAATTCTATGTGGGCTTTTAAAGTACATAAAACATAAACCTAGGTACTACATGTTATTGCTTCTTTATTTTTAAGCCACTAAGGTTGACAACTTCTTTATTTTGAACAATTTTCATGTATTTTTTATCTTACGAATATATCATTTGCTCGCATATCATTACGTTGTTATATCCACTTATATATATCATTATCATTAATGATATCATGGATATCACTATAAGTGAACTAAGTACATTATTTATTATTTAAGCTATAGAATTTACTATAATTTAAATAGTATTAGTATATGGGCATTTTTTTCATGTCAAGCATGCCAAAATAATCCATAAAGGCAAAGGCACACAAATTACAATTCACCTCTAGGTAAAATTTTCAGGCTAATATTCCACTTTATTATGGTTAGAAAGGTTATAAAATTAGTACTCACGATATCAAACCATGCCATTGCTTTGGCTACTGTGGGTGCGGGGAGGCAGAAAGTAAATCTGGGGAGAACAGGAGGACTCTGGCCCCATGGAACTCCTTCCACATAGTCCTCTTCTCTGGAAATCGGTATTCCTTCTCGCAAAAGTCGAAATTTTTGTGACATAAACATCATTACTTATAGGATGAATTTGTTTTGTACTTTCTTATATTGCTGCACTTATAAAGTTGCAATGTAGATAAAAAATTTCACTGCTTGTACGACAATACTACTTTAGAATTGTCTGAATTACATGAGTTGAGATACGTCGTATATGCATGATCGTATTTATTTAATTTATTTCAATGCCGACTTATGGCAGGGGCAGGTCTTCATTATTTATTCCATTTCCAAGGTTGGCCTAAATACACTCCTTCTTAAATGATAGCTTAAATGATAACATAGAAGCATTTATTTGTTTCACATATGCTGATATTAATGCTTTAATAGGTGAATGCGAAACGAAAACCTAGATATGCGTTAAATAACACCAAGTTTGTAGTTCATTGAATGGCTTAGCAAAGAACACTTCAGTACTTAGCACGAAAGCACTGCGGTTACACCAATTTTACGTAATGTTCTTTGATATTCTCAATCCACAGCTGAAATTATTAATTATGTTTGGGTAAAACATTGAACTAGTTAGAAACAGTTATTTACGCTTTAGTATACTTGAAAGGGTTTTCGGAAAACAAAACATTGACAAGAAAAAGGATGTGATAATGTTAATACAGGATTTCTGGCTCACAAGCCTTGTAAGTTCTAAGTTCTAAGCGGCTAATTAAATGAATTCCACTTATTTGCAATCGATCCGGGAAAAAAATACATTAAATTATTTTAGATTCTTACTTTGAGAACATTTTTCGAAATTAATGCTTACTGTACTGATAATACTTGCGAAATATTACGTAATACACAAGTAAGCGTAAATTGACAAAGCGAGGACAAATTTCCAAAGGGTAGGCCAACAGAATGCAGGTGAGTGAGTTTTAACAGTTACTGTGGAGTTCTAATTCTTTCTACACAGTGGTCAGAAAGACAGTAGCTAGGTTATGTCATTGCAATTTCTGAGCTAACAGGCACGCTCCAGAAAGAAGGTCCATATAAACGTATTGATGTTGGACCTTTAATTGAATTCGGGTAATATAAGAAGCTACTTCTAATGTTATTGTTAGTGTACACATTATGGCACAATAGGGTATTTTATAGGGGGTCGATATCATGTAAAATCTACGTGACAGTTATCTACAACTTATACAACAATATGTACATATATGCAGGCATGTAGCTCATTTTCTAGGTAAAATAGAATGTTTACCTGCTGAGTGGGAAAGCAATTCTGTATTTTTCTTGTACGTGTTCACTCAGCCCAACTTCGGAATACATTAAATATGCATTATGGATAGCTATAGCTATCTATCATCTAACTATGTTGCAATTTGCATAAAACTCTTTGCCGCAGTCGATGGTATGAAGATAGAACTAGGTTTTCTGGCTCATAAAACCGGGCTAGGGTAGGGACAGTAACGTAATTGTTTCTTGTACGTATTTCTACTTCTGTGAAATCCTTCCTCAAATTATCTTAATTATTCTTGGGCGTATAGAGCAGATATTATGTCTCCTTAAATTATAATAAATTCAATTGTACAAATGCTATGTTCAGTGTACTCAGCTTTCAAATACTCCAACAAACCGAAGTGGAGATCCAATGCAGCGCAGGTCCTATGCCGGATCAAACCGAGGTAGCTTAATTATACCCTTATCTTATAGTTAGTTAGCTTTCACTGTAAAATAAATTAACAATGTATGACACAGATTACGATTTATGGTTGTTCGTACATAAATAGAAATCAGTGAATTGAAAAGTAAATATTATTATTATCTCTTCGAAAAATAAAATATTATTTCCCTGGTGTAAGGTGAAAGGTGTAGTTGTGGTGAAAGGTGCAAATTTGCAAATATTTCTTACACTAATGTTTAGTTAACGAAGATATCACGTAGCTATATAGGTATTTATTTAATTCAGAAAATAAAAAATTCATGTCACTTTTGATTTATGTACTTCATAGAATTAATTCGTATACAAAGGGAATCATGTCAAGTGAAAGTATTCAATTATGGTGACCTTTTGTGAGCAAGTGAACGTTAGCTAGCTTTATTAAATTCTGAATGATTCTGGACACGAATGAACATAAATAAGAATTGACATTTCTTGCTCTAATGGAATCAAGGGTGTCAAGGGAATCAATGGAATCAATGAAATAGACTCGAAAGACTTGTATTAATTAAGTACTGTTCACTGGCCAATTATGAGCAATGAAATAATTGTTAGTCAATTTATATATGGTAATTGTGCTCCAGTGCTCCTCTGTTTGGCCCTGCTCGTCTTTTGCTTTATTAGCATTGTACCTGCACAGAAATAGCAGAGCGATAATAGTAAGGTAACCATTATATAATAGTGCGTTGCGTACATATTACGATTATTCCTAACCATCCTAGCAATATTTTTCGATATTACCTATATTCAAAATTCAATAAGAGAATAAGACACACATAAAAACATGGTATAGGGCATTTTAAAGTATTAAAGTGGATATTTTAAAAGAGTTAAAATGATTCCCATCTTTAATTGAATAAATTGCAAGCGAAGTGAATACTTCCAAACGATAGGATTATGTCAATCTAATAAAATAATGAAATAGTAAAATAAAACATTTAGAAGTGGTACAGCGTAAAGAAAGCAGGTTGGTAGACTCAAAATATTTTTAACTTTTTCAAAATATTTGAAAAATTGAAACTATGAGCTACTCAACGTTACAGATTTACAATACAGCAGCTTTGGATTTACGATAACCAGATTATAGCCTGATAAAATTAAAGTTCTTTACTGTGGACGACTTTGAAATTTAAGAGTACAGTTTATTTTGTTCATTTTCATAAATAGACATGAGAGGTTAACTGTAGGTAAGAAAAATACAGCACAGACTAATCTAAAATATACCAGAGAGAGTATACCTTGTCTGATAAACGTTCAACTTTTGTTGGTAATATATTTCTAGACACTAGACAAACAAATATAATGAGTTGTAAAAGTATATTATGATTATATGGCTTTGTGTTGTAATTGAAAACAAAGATATATTTAAATCAGGTTTAGTCCAAAGAAATGGTGAACTGTGTTTCTAATATTAACGTTTCCTCCAAATATGCATGTCGGTCACCAAACGTTTCGTTTTGTCCAAAAAGTAGCAAATAATTTGCTTAGAATAGAATTGGTAAAATTATTTCAAAAATTAATTTGATTTCTTACAGTTCTTAATTTATTTGAAAATACATGCTAATATTGACTGATTTGATTTTAATAAAAGTTCACTTAAGCATTCGGTTTTGAGGTTTTCACATTCTTGCGCCTATACATACCTATAGATAAGCACACATCTTTGACCTTGACCTGCTGAGCTTACACATTGTAATTGTCAGTTTCATCAGTATGGAAAGTGGCGCAAACTATTGTTAATCTATTTCATCCAAGAAAATAAACATTATAATACTTATTTGAATTATATGTTTTAATGCAATTCGTGTGGAAATTCCGTACGATAAACTTAGAGACAATTTAAGGTTATACAATCCGGTCAATTTGTAGTGACACATATAGTTGATAGCCTCACTGTCACTCTTCGTCCAACATTATTCAATAATGAAATACGCACATAGATATGAGTTATTTTTAAGTTGGTTAAGGACCTACTCATTATTATCTAAGATTTATACACAGATAGTAATAACGTTATTGTTCATTTAATGTATTATAGATATAGAGAAAACCTTAATACGTTGGACAAAAAATATTTTAAAGCAAAATGCTTCCCTTATTACATTTATTGGTCAATCATTGGAAGTGTCAAGTGATAAAAATGATCACGAATTGACGAAGTAGAAGAAATGAGATTTATTTAAGATATACGATTGATAAACGGATTGTATTGTAATTCAACTGCAAATGTGATTTAGTTTAAGCATTACATTTTTAATTTAATCCTTGATTCCCTAATTTTACCGTTTAACTTGATTTAATAAAATAAAATTAGGCTTCAATATTAATGCTATCCTTATATTATACTAATTACAGTAATTAGTTCTGATTTACATGTTCCTGTTCCCATATACAGTAGAGTGTACTTATTGAAATACATACACTTTGTTGCAAATGATAAAGTAGGTTGAACACAGAATGCATGCCATAGACATATGTATGCTATTGATATTTTCGAGATTATAATTTGTAATTTATACAGACAGACAGTATACACCTACTTTTACTAATAAAGACAATACAGTGAAATACTTCATCGTGATACCGCTTGTGACGCTTCATCTGATTTTCATTTGCCACATTATATTTGCCTCTATGGGTGCTATTTTTAAACCTCGTCGGATGTACTATTTTATTATGAAACAACTTTTCCATACTTATCATACTCGTACCCACCAAAAACACTTGATCAATAATTTTCTGTTACTGTAGAGCATTTAAAGGTGAGAACTAAACTAGGTATTCGATATCTTCGTTCCAGCCACTATCAGGACTGCTTGTTATCATAGTTCGGATCCCAATATTGTTTCTACTTCTGTTACAATCTCTCACATCTTGATAATTTCCTTTGGGAATCGTCCTCCAAGACTTTCTCTCCTTTCTAATTTCCT
This sequence comes from Yoshiicerus persimilis, assembly GCA_020352615.2. Classification (NCBI taxonomy): domain Eukaryota; kingdom Metazoa; phylum Arthropoda; class Collembola; order Entomobryomorpha; family Tomoceridae; genus Yoshiicerus; species Yoshiicerus persimilis. Next base: position 43,598,016 of record CM036940.2, read on the forward strand.
TGAGGAGGGAATTGACCATGTACATTTGATAGCCGACCCAATAGTAGTTAATAAACAAAATTACAGATAATATTTGAGCGCAATGTCTTTTCCTTCCATGGTGCTGGTCATATCTTTGTGGAAGCACCCACAAAATGAGCACCAAGCAGCTATGAAAAATTGTACACTTAATGAAGACCAAGAGTTGATAAATGAACCAAATTCCAATTTTTTGAGAATCTTTCTGCAACAGTATACAAAATTTATCATTTTCATATTGATGTACACAATGTATAGTAAATTTTGATCTTAGTACGTCACATGCATTATTATAATGGCGTGGGAAACCGCAAGTACCCTGACCTCATATATTCCTTGCAGTAAAAGAATGGTTAATAGAATGGCTATTGTTAGAAGAATTGTCACCGTCGCAAAAATCGTCATCTGTGCTGTAGCTTTAAAACACAAGAAATAAAATCATTCTTAAATAAAGTTTATGCTGTAAAAAATTGAAGTCTTCTTACCTACCTTCGTATTCGCTCGCAATGACAGGCTTTCGTCGCATTTTATGCAAAGAAAATTAACTATTATCGGTACATGAATATTTTTTGAAACTTACGGCTAAGATTAAGGAAATCCATCATATCCGCATCATTTAGACAAAAGTTTATTAAAGCCTTTTTATCGGAGTGTATTAGGGTTGCAAGAAATCCTACAGCAATGAGTGCAGTTATATTTTTTATCTAAAAGTATAAAATTGGAAGGTAAATATTAAGTATAACTTCGGTGCGAAATATCCAGGATATTCTTTACTACATTTTTAGTTTATTTCCCTGCAATTTTTTGCAATGCTAGAATATCCTCATAGTCATATGTAATATTGCAAGAAAGCAGGAAAATAGAACTAACCAGATCCAAATATCCAAGATACTTAGTTGTGTGAAGCACAGATTTCCTAGCCATGGCTTCAATAACAGGTGAATAACAACGACTTGTAGGATTCCAGTACTCCTTTTGCTGCGCGTCATCTTCCTCATTTCGAGATGCTCTATTGCCCAAACAGAAGGGATAAAGCAGATAATTCCTTAACAATCTTGACATTTTCCTTAAGTTGAAAATTAATAGCGACTTCTACAATCGGAGCTGAAAATTTTAGTCCGCTACTATTTATAGTTTATAGTTTATCCAGAGTCCCCAATTGGTTTGCTCCAGTTTGTGTTTACGTCTGGAATGCACTGCTCTGGATACAACGAGAGTCAAAACATAATAACATATGGTTCACGTTTAATGCTGGGTACATAAGTAATAGTCAGTGAGTCAGTAGGGAAATCATTCGGGAGAGTTCGGTCTCGCACTGGAGTCGTTGCATGGTATGCTCTGCCCCATAATATAGCCTACGGTTGTGGTTCAGAGAGTTTGCCTTTTAATGTTCTACTTCATGGACCGGAATTATCGATCAAAACTTCAGAACGGCTCTATTGCGTCTTTGCGTGGGTTGACTTTCATTCTTCTAGTCCTCGGAGAAAGTGCGACTTTGACTGAAATGCTTTTACTTGTGACGTGGATGGCCAGCAGAACAGTTACTTCTTGGCGAACTCCTCCGTCACTCGTGTAGGCTGCAAAGACAAAATACATGACTAGCACACGTGGCATTAGAAACTTGCAATTCCTATCTCGTTCGCAAATGTAATGGAGAATCGGTTAGCTCCGAACTAATCTTCTACCAAATGTACGTTTCATGTCAATCCAACATGTCCTCGCGCCTCATCACCCAAAGTACCTATATATATTGTATATCTTTAGGTTGTAAAAACAAATGCTGTTTAAGTTTAAATATGCAAATGTATTACTTGAGTATTTAGAGAGACTTTCCAAAAGGTAGATTACAATCAGAAGTATAGAGTATAACCTTAAAAGCTACGACGGCTCTTTCTTACTGTAAATTGTATTATATAACTATAGTAAGGTTGCATGCAAATTAAGTATGAAAAATGCATGTTTGAATTGAAGGAGAACTTATAAGTGTTCCATCCGATTGACAAGTTGCAGTTAAAGCTGTTGTTTGATGTGAAGACTACATATAAACGAAAGCATGCAAACTGGGTATTATAATAAGCGTTCAATTTAATTTTGAAAAATTGTGAAATGGTATACAATACAGTATAAAGTATACAATCTAGAATAATACAACAAAGGTTTGTTTTAAGCCAAATACATACACTATACAACTGAACTAAACACATTATTATTTTTGTAAACTAAATAAAACTACACGTATACATCTCAAAAATGTACATAATTATTTGACAATGCCAATACTAAAATAATAAGCAAAACACTTTAATAATCTTTTGAATGTTTCTGTCTCTCAATGTATCCTGAACTTGCTAACGCTGAAAGTCCAAAATTTCCAGTAATTACATTTCCTGAAGGAAGAATTTCTGTAAATAAAAGGTCGTCTGTTAAAAGAAAATGTTAGATGATTTGAGAGAAAATCTGTTAAAAGAAAAGGAGTAGAATTTGACTCCTTGATGTGCACTTTAAGAGTACGGTGTGGTCTCTAACGTAAACGTATTGCGATATCATGAGCTATACTGAACTGAACCAATCATATTATAGAGCTACAAATAATAACACGAACACTATAATAATAAACCATTACAAAACGGATATATCACAGTAGTGCAACCGTAATATTTTTATTTATTTCAAAATATTCAAAAAGGTTTGAAATTATTTCAAAATATTCAAAAAGGTTTGAAATTATTTCAAAATATTCAAAAGAGTTTGAAATTATTTCAAATTATTCAAAAGAGGGAAATTATTTCAAAATATTCAAAAACGTTTCAATTTACATTAATGTATTCTAAAACAACACGTACTGGTCACCAGAGCAGACTACGACATATAGTGGTCGCCAGTGCAGACTACGACACATACCACAACATACACACAACACCCAATACACAATAACATACGTATAACACGAGCAGTTAAACCTTCCCCTTTAAGGGAAGGCGTTGCCCAATTTTGCTCATTTACGAACCTGTTCATAAGGTGAACCTATATTTTCATAATGTGGAAACAGATAACAAAAAAGTTTATCCGTTCTCGAGTTATAGCGCTATCTCACTGACTAACTGACTAACTCACTAACTAACTAACTCACAGACAGACAGCCCAATCGCATACAGTAGTTGCACTACTGAATAAACACACAATAATAAATAGAATTCTAAATTATTATGAATATGAATTCTTATCAATCTCATTTAATATCCATTTAAATAGTTGTGTTTTGCTAACTTGCTTTCGTAGAGGGACCTATCTTTCCGGTGTCAATATTTATGGTTGGACCGATGTAGATATTAGAAGATCCAAAGTCTCCAGATTCTGCTTCTATCCTTCTCTTTGCTTTTGTAGCTGCATAGAATACATAGAATAATTTATTGCTAATGATTATACTTTCTATGTATAATATCCAATATCTCAAATAAATCTTCCCATTGTAGATCAATCATTGTAGGTAGATCAATCATTGTAGATCAATGGCGTCCTTTAATTTGATTTAATTGCCGTTCAATTCAGTACAAAATGTATTTGTTCATTTAAATAACTTTCCCCACTTGGAACTGCTTCATGAATAAATCTTAATAACAGTACGCAGTATTCCATAAACTAGTAAACATCGGGATCTCTTTAACAAAATGAAAATGGCCAATGTCTGTGTGTCGCAAGCAGTTAAGAGCAGTCAGCTCAAATTGGCTTGGCCAATTCTACTCAAATTATTAACTACTAGTAAATTACCCGCCCTTCGGTCGGGCGGTAACAATAGTCTGCCGTTAACAAAACCGGAAAAAGTAAGTTAAGTAGGTTTACTTCATATAAAATATTTTTTTGAATTGTAGCATTTATATACAATTTAAATTTACTCAATGTTATGTTAGTATAATCTATATCTGTGGTTATGGCTTAAAATACCTTCCACTTAGGCTTCACCTTTTTGTATCCTCACATTAACGGTCGGCTCCCTCCCTTTGATGCTACACCTTTGGTGTTTCCCCACACTTACGGTCGGCTCCCTCCCTCTGATGCTACACCTTTGGTGTTTCCCCACATTTACTGTCGGTTCCCCTTCTCTGCTGCTACACCTTTGGTGTTTCCCAACACTTACGGTCGGCTCCCTACCTCTGATGCTACACCTTTGGTGTTTCCCCACACTTACGGTCGGTCCCCTCCCTCTGAAGCTACACCTTTGGTGTTTCCCAACACTTACGGTCGGCTCCCTACCTCTGATGCTACACCTTTGGTGTTTCCCCACACTTACGGTCGGTTCCCTTCCTCTGAAGCTACACCTTTGGTGTTTCCCCACACTTACGGTCGGTTCCCTCCCACTGATGCTACACCCTTGGTGTTTCCCCACACTTACGGTCGGTTCCCTCCCACTGATGCTACAACTTTGGTGTTTCCCCACACTTACGGTCGGTTCCCTCCCACTGATGCTACACCTTTGGTGTTTCCCCACACTTACGGTCGGCCCCCTCCCTCTTTCATAATACAGACCACAGCCCAAGGAGTTCTACAGCGGTTTTGGTTTCTATTCAAACAGCGTGACCCACACACGGACACCTACATTCCAATATACTTATAAGGATTACTATGTATCTATACTATACTAATGTAGTCAATGTCAATGTAGCGCAAGTAAATTGTTATAGTTATGATTTCTGTATCCATGATTGAATTTAGAATCAAAGGTCTAAAAAATTTATGAAAAACTTTATTATTTATTGCAATATTATGAATCTTTACTAGGATTTATCGAGTATAGAAAACCAATGAACATCTAAAACTACTTTATATGTTTTGCGAATGTAGTTTTGATCAGCAATTACAAATTATACCGAAAATGATCACTTACAATATGCTCCTCCGACAATAGAAATAATTATGCTTAAAAAGCAGAAAATTCTAAATATTCTGGATGGCATCATTAAAACTGCTTTTAAACGACCTCCTTAACGATATCAAGACAACTGAAAAGCCATCAGGATGTGCCGTGCCCTTCATCACATTGTTCATATCATATAAGCATATGTATCATAGTTCATTAGTGAATCACTGTTTGCTAATGGCCTTTGCAATAAGCCTAACTAACGACATAATAATGTAATAATACTGTTATATTTTGCTCATATAACTATTTTCTTAAGTACGTTCTCTTCAAAATGGGGACAAGAATAAAATTATACAAAGAATACAATTACAGAAAAGGAACAAAAGTATCCATTATTGAAGCATTTATGATTTATTAGTAAACTAAAAAGTAAACGGTATTACATCATATATGCTTTCATGTCGTCTAAATCCATTCCAAAATCCATACCTAAGACCTAAATCCATCCAGACATCATCTCAAATTCGGGATTCGGCTTGGCTAAAAATTTTCAGTCAATTCCTCTTCTAATGGAAGGGTTGATGATTATTTGTCCTCTGGGTAGCGTAATTACTCATTGGCTTAGAGCAGAATGGGCGCAGACTTTTAAAAATTCTACTCTTAACAAAGTTCAAATGCATTGATAAAAATTGAAAGCTAGATTCTTTTCTCCAAATCTTCGATTTGCTTTGGGGGCGAGATTTAAGTGAATGTTCATTTGGACTGATCGGCTTGTAAAGTAGTTAACATAAACACAAAAATTATTACAATCAAATATTTGATGTTTTCAACATTACGAAGCAATACCGAGGTCAGTTTTTTTCGCTTTGACAATATTCAACAAATTGACGAAATTTGGGTGCAAATAAATTGAGAAAAATTGGACACGGTTAATTAGAAACGCGTAGTCATGGAGACGTGATATTTGGTGTTTTCAACACTACTAAGCAATACCGCCGCACTTTTTTTTATTTTGACGAATTTCGAAAAATTGACGAAATTTGGGCACAAATTGTATAAATTGGGGAATGTTTATTTTAGCAACGCGTTGTCATGGAAACTAGATATTTAGTGTTTTCAACACTACTAAGCAATACCGCCAGCACTTCTATTTTGACGAATTTCGAAAAATTGACGAAATTTGGGTACAAATTGTATAAATTGGGGAATGCTTATCTTAGCAACGCGTTGTCATGGAAACATGATATTTAGTGTTTTCAACACTACTAAGCAATACCGCTAGCCCTTTTTTCACTTTGACGAATTTCGAAAAAAAGACGAAATTTGGGTACAAATTGAGGAAATTTGTCCCGGATTATCTCGTTAACGCGTAGTCATAGAAACATGTTATTTAGTGTTTTCAATATTAGTGACTAATACCGAGGTGTGGAAATAGAAATGGAACCCAATCCAACCCAATTCCTCATTTAAATATTTTGCAGGGTGACCATATTTTCCCGGCCGAAAAAGGGGACACTTTGACACAAAGATTAGGGGTGGAGTCAACTTCAGAAAATGTATAAAAATAGCTACATTTTTTGTAAAATCGGCATAATCTTGTAACGACCTAATGGAAACAGATGAAGAAAGAAATATTCGCGCGTAGCGCGAAAATTTTTTTCCCCAAATAAGCCCTAAATAATTTATTTTCATAGAGATTGGCAAAATCAAATATATTTTGAGATTTGTGTTTGAAAGGAAGTTTACTCCAGAATAATGAAAACTTAAGTCCGTTATGCAAAAACTTGAACAAATTAACGTAACGGGAAAAAATTTGACATTTCTATTTAAAAATTTCATCTTGACAATGTTGACAACGCTAAAACAATATAAACAAGAGGAAAAGAATGTCAACACATGTACGAAAAACTATTTTGTAGTTCTATTTGTTGTTTTATGTCTACTTTGGCAATTTGTTTCACCTCATGAACAGAAAAGAATTAACCTGAACTTGAGATTTAATTAAGAAAACTGGTGGATAATGTTATATGAAGATAAAACTTGCGCAAAAAATTTTTCTGTTAATTTTAACATTTTAAGTCTAGTATTCAGTATTTTATTTCCCTGACAACAATTTCGGATGAAAATTTTCATTGCTCACGAAATTTTCCCTCAGCGAAAAACAATGTATTTTTCGCGGAACTACTCCTGCGAAATCGCCATGCGAACGGAATTTTCGAAGTGAAAAATCTTAAGTGAGTACTGAAAAGCGAAATCGGAAGCGAAGAGAAAAATTTGGTCGTTTTCGTACGAAAACAGGCCGAAAAGTGGAACTGAATACTAGGCTTTTTGGACAAAAATGACGATAAATGCTGGACAAAATGGAAATTTTTGAAAAAGGGGACATAGGGGACAATTTTGTCAAAAAGGGGACGTTTTTGGGACGCGGGGACGCCACCTCGAAAAAGGGGACGATCCCCTTAAAAAGGGGACGGATGGTCACCCTGATATTTTGACCCAATTGCAACTGGGTTGATTGCACTTTGCACTGCTCTGTAAAACATAACATATCCTAGTAAATTCGTGATACTCCGCTTGCTTGCTACGTAGGCGCCATAAAAATACCAAAAGGATATTAAGGGTCAACTACCAAAGACCATAGATTAAGATTGGCTGAAAGTATATACGAGTATATACTAACATCAGACCGTTGAGTCTTCATGAAACTGTTAGTGTAGATAGAACAAGGATAAGGTAGTTTGCACAGAGCCAAAAGAGTATCACATCACACAACCGGTATACGTGTACTGTAAGTCACGTTGCGCGAAAACGGGTTGCGGCCTTCAACATTAATAGGCAATCAAAATTCGAGTTGGGAAAGAGCTCCTCCAACTTAACCGCCAATCTTGAACCAATTTGGGAATGAGGGCCAATTGATCTCACTTCGCCCCACAACAGACCTGTATCGTCTATCCTACCCTACCTATCTATCACTCTATCAGTCTCTATTCAATAAACTACCGTAGCGTAGTCTCTGATCAAAGACTATTAAGGTGAAGACTAGTGGAGAGGTATAATTTGTAGATATATTATTAAAATTTTGAGTTTTTCTGTATAACTAATAACTACAATACGCAGATTATTATCTGGTTTGGCTGAATTAGAATTAAGGATCTATTCATATACATTGTGTGCCCGGATTCGTAACGTAGGTACTCCTCCGCTGGCTCCACTTAATATAGAACCCTTAAAGAGAGCCTGCGGACTGGACATTCTGGACATATTTATCTTGCATTTGTCCTGCATACAATTTTACCAATTCCGATTATCCGATTTATCCCGCTGGTGAATATTGTGAACACAGCAAGCTTCAGCTGACTTGACCAGATAAACGTTGCACGGTAAACTAAAATCGTGTTATTTATGTATAGTATTGGAGATACAGTGCAAGGGAATATCAAAGGGTAACAGAAAGCTACAGACAAGTGTTAATTCAACTTTGCCTTAAAAATGAGCCACATGTTACACTCTTAGCGAGAATTTGAAGAATCTAATTGGGAAGAGCAAAAGAAGCTCTTCTTACGAAGTTACAAGTTACAGACACAAAAGAAGATAACATTGAACGCAAACAACCGAAAAGCAACTACACTATAATACCAACTAACAACTAATAATACAATACGAACTTACGAACCCACGACGGATTTGATAGAATAGTTCAACTCAAATGAAAGACTGAGCTGAAGGAGAAGTGAACTTTGTCTTTTGTCATTTGTGCGCGAAACATATTTATTCCTTTTTGTGATTGTCAATTAAAAGGGAACTAAAAAGTCAAAAGTAAAAGCAAACAAACACTTTCGTGTTTCTTTCCTAATACATTTTTTATTTTTTATTAATTTATTTTACCTTTTAAAGTTTTTTATTTACCAGTTGTCAATAATCAGTAATCACTGATTGACGTTTTATACTATTGGCAAACGGTCAAAAGTATGCTTACAATTGACATCGTAAATGTTTTTAACAGTATTTAAATACAACATGTACGACGACAGTAAAGCAGTATCTCATGAATAATCAACAATACAGCTGACAGCTTTGCTATTTTTGAATAGCCTTTATACCTCCAAACCGTGCTGTCCGCTGTGATAATTAAACAGTTTACAATAATAATGAAAATAATGATACATATCACTATTTGTCCTTGTCCACCTAAAGATTCGTTTGTCAATAAGAAATTTCTATGTTAATGTGAAGTATTCTGTAAAAATCAATGTTCCTATTAATTTCGTGTTTTTGATTATTCTTTAACAGGAAGTTTTGCAAACGAACAAGAAATCAAACAATTTAAATTCATAAATGTAAATCCAGGTATTTGCCCAGAATTGTTTATAACTGGGACAAGACATACACTGGACATATACTGGACACTTCTCGTCGCTCACGGAATGAAGCGACGGAATGTTGATTCTAGCAAAACCCGCCGACCCGTTAAAAAGATCCCTAAATCTTTTGATGGAATTTACACAAGGTTTGAAGTCGTTTATTCTTACAGACAAGAAATTTTATACCCTTAATTTTGTGCCATTATTTACATTACTTACAGTCACAGTACAGTTTTAATAAGATACATAGTAAAGGTATTTAAGATTAGCTTATTTGAATCTAAAGAAGGGTTAACTTGCTAATAAAATCTTAAGAATCACTTCGCCATAAAAAAATCGTTGACTAGCGAAGTTGAATTATGTGTTCAATAAATTTTGAAGTGCTATCAAATGCGAAGTCAACGTATTCCATATATTAATTAAATTATGAGATTTAGAATTTATTTTGAATGAATTTCTTAATGTTGCATACCTAATTTGTATATTAATTTATGATTGCAGCATAGTTGTGTACGTGAAACTTGTTCTTCTTTGGTTTTGCGTCATGGGCGGTGACTACGTTTTAGAATTTCGTCTCGAATATCTGTATCCGATTTATCTTCTCTTGCACAATTCTTACGAGGCGTACAAGTTCCAGGGGATTGTGAGTAATCAACATTTAAAAGTCATGCTCATGCTGTTGAGCTGTTGAATCGTGAATACTTTACTTTACAACTGCATTTTCTCAAATGGGTTTCTTTCCACGTCCCATATTAATTTTATCTTTTGGTTCTAGGCTTTTGCTGTTCTTCTGGTGTGTGTTGTGGTGTCTGTCGATGTGATTTGTCTTGGGGTCATTCCGACTCCATGGTTGTACTTACTAGGCTCGCTAGCCGTTTGGGGCCAATGGTCATTTGGCCTCACTCCATTAGGCCCTCTTCTTCTTCTCCCCACTCTCGTCTACATAGATGGGAAATCCATCCGACCTCTTCCCACTCAGCCACTTAGTCCTCTTGCCGCCCACTGGTAGGTTTAACGTAATCTATAAAGTATAATCGTATATACACATTGATCATTGAAAATGCGTTACCTTATTGTATGCGTAACGCAAAAGTAGTACTTACAGTATTGTACATTGCATTGGAGCGATTTATTTTTAATGATCAGGGATGTCCCTTCCAAAGCCTTTAGCATTAAAAAAGTTGACGGTTTAAATCTTAAATAAAGTCAGCATTAAGTAAATAAACGCAAATATAATAAAGTAGACATGATCTCCATGTCATTGGCTAGAGATTATGGTGTTGAATTTGTAATTAATGGATTATACTTAATAGATGTTAAATGGGGCTCTGAGAGGAGGGACATCCCTGAGCCTGAGCGTTAATGTGGTTAAGTAAAAAATGTTTCACACACCATGACTATGAAGACAAGATTTCTCAATAATTTCGTTTAGTTGGTTATTTTGAAAGAAATACAATGATCCCAAAAACTAAGTAATATATAAAGTACCGAATAAATATTTTCCTTAAAAAATCTTGTAGAGTTTAGGGTTTCTTGTAAATGGGTCCATCTTAATGTGCATAATAGTCTGATAATCTCTAAAGAATTGAGTCTCTAAAGAAAGTTTGATGTATAATAGTGTGGGCTTCCCGTTGGTCTCACTTGGATTTGGACTGAAGTCCTTCTTAGGGGGAAGGTTGAAACAGAGAACTCGTAATGACGTTGGTCGTCAAAACGAGGTAAAAATTGTTAACTCATATTATTTGCTGCTTATTTTAATGTCAGTAGTATTACAAGTATTACTTATTACTACGGTGTCCTGATTGATTGTTTTTACATGCGGGAACTTGAAAAGTCAACCAAATTTCTACATTTTCAGGTCTTGTATTCTATCTTATGGGATGCTCTTCCTTTCACCAGTACACCAGTTAATAACAATGAGGTATGTTATTCGCAATCACCTTAATTTTGAATTTTTATTGTATTGAATTTGGTAAATGTGTTATATTTGGTTGCACTATACAGGTGATAAAGAACGGGGATGCAGTATTAGTAAAGAAGCAGCAATCGCCATCAACACCGGCAGCTCCAAGAAGAAAATCTATAGAAGTAAGTGATGGGGATGCGAAAATGAATGGGGACTTGTCACCCATAGTGTCCAATCACCATCATAACGGGAAAGTGGCAAATGGAACTGCTGCTTCCTCCTCAGGGTCTGCAACGAGCCCCAGTCAACAAAATTCAAACCATCATAATCACCACCAAAACCATAATTCGTCGTCGCATTCCATGACGGCACCTTTGAGCTCTCCCGGTTCCAACAACAGTTCCAGTCATCATAATAATTTGAATACCACGGGTCTGTGTCCAACCTGCACAGGAGGTGCTTCATCCAAAAAGAAAAAGGATGACTGTTGTTTTAAGTACGTTTATTTATTTTTTACAATTTCCATGTTTTGTGTTACGTCGTTGTTTCCAATGCTGACCCTGTTTTACAATTTTAGACTTGAGTCAGAGGTGAGAAAGTTACGCAGCGACCTGCATGTGGTGCGCACTATTGAATCTGAACTTAGGGGTCAAATAGGGTCACTTTTGTCCTCTGAAAGGAATCTCAGAGGAGACATAGCTTCTTTGCAGGTATGTTCCAGCGTCCAGCATTGCTAATATTATTATTAATGAAAAAGCGGTTATGCTACATATGTGATCTCTCTCTGAATGAATTTGGTAGTTTAGAATTCATGAAGTAAAATAAAAATAAATAATATCGTCATAATTTACAGAAGCCCAGTACTGCAATACAATACTTCTAGCAGTTGTTTCTCTTACCTTATCATCAAACATTAATTAAGTGCTGTCTTAATTTTTAGGGGGAGCATGAATCCTTACAATTAAAATACTCAGCTTTACTTTTGAAAAGTCAGGAAGAGCGGCAAAGCTACGAGAAAAAACTGATGGAAGAGCGTCGTCAGAAAGAAAATGCTATCACCAAGCAGAAAAAGGTAATTACACTATTCACAATTAAAAAAAGTTCAGTCAACGATATATTTCTGGCAAACATTGCTAGAAATAGAAATGACAACAAATAGAAATTACCTATTGACGTTACGTCTCGTTTCATCTTGTCAAATACGTACATGAATGAAGTGAATGAAAAGTCTGATTAATTTTGCAAATTTGTTGTACCTAAATTTATAATTTTAAATTTCCTTCGGAATTTTCACTGTCCTGCAAAAATAACTTTCACTATTCTGGAAAACTAACTTTCAAAAATGATCCGTTAGTTTTCACTACGAAGTAAAATTACTTTCTTCCTGTCTGAAGCCTTTTATTTACACTTCTGTAAAGTCAAAATTGGTAACGTTTTTGATCTTGATGTTGATAATTGACTGTCGGGCGAATTTACTCCTTAGGCAAATCAAAGATCTTGAGTGATTTTGAAACAATTTTTATCTTGAAAAGCATACGAACATATTGGTTCATTATTGTTTAACGTCCTTTGTTTTTTATACGTATTACGAAGGCATCACAAGAATGTTCTGGAGACTGCAAAAGAAAGCTCCGTGACGGAGAACGCGAAAAGGAAGCTCTGAAGCGGGAGATAAAGTTACTCGAAGAGAAAAACGTTCGAACAGAGCGAGAACTTCAGAATGTGAAGTCTACCTTAATGCTCGAGCAGAAAAACAAGGAGGTAATCAGTTACAACAACCAACACGTAAATCACTGTTTTTATTATTCACACCAATACTTTATTACAGTTGACCATTTTAGTACAGTACCCCTTACTGAAAATATAATTTTTGAATAGTCCTCTGCCGACACAGCCAGACTGATGTCACATCTTACCACTCTGAAGGAACAGAATGCGCATTTGGAGTCCAGTTTAAATGCTGAGACACGGCTGAAACTTGATCTCTTCTCCGCTTTGGGCGAAGCTCGTCGGCAATTGTCCATCAGGTAAGAATTCATTCATCGAGTTGAATTGATTCGTTGAGTTGATTTTTGTTGGGTGAAATGGTATGTATAATACCACGTATGAATTTTAGGGACACGATGATTAAATCAAAAGAAGATGAATTAGATGAAGTTCGCAGTCAGCTCGTGGAGGTGTTGGCAGTCTCCGACTTTTCTAATCATCACCAGCAGCGTCAGCATCTTCAGCAGCAGCAACACCAACAGCAGACGTTACAGCAGCTCCAGCCACGACAACTACAACAAAATCATCAAAATCATCACCCGATGTCGCAGCAACAACAACAGCAGCATACAAACCGGTTGAAGAATTTGGTGGTAGGAGTTGGTGAAGGTTCTCCCCAGCAAGGACGAGAAAACCTCACCTTCTCCCCGCTGATTGAGTCATAACGCTAAAGCTATTAAACTAATGATAATAACAAATAGTAATATCAGCAGATCATCATACCATACCATATATACCTACATAAATGTCAAATGTACTGTGCTGTTAACTCCACTACTCCTCCCCATCCCATCAATGTTCTTCGTGACGTCGTCATGTCTATTTGAATAGCGTTGCATTGTATTTCACCCTAGATACAATGACGCAAACAGTATTCGACAGGAATACATATGGAAATCTCATTGTCAAGTCCAACATCCAACAATAGCAGTTTCGGCTTATAATATTTAGTATAGTACATATAATGATTCTTATTATTTTGTTATTATTGTTATTTAATTAGCTGAAACAGATATTGTTAACTGCTATTACTACAGTACCGAATACCGGCTGATTGAAAGAAATCGAATACAAAGGAAATGCATATTCATTTACGAAACATACACATTATAAATGATAGACTTATAAAATGAAACATAACGTAACGGAATGTATTTATGACGACTTGAAAGGAACAGTAACTTATTTACTATTATTGCTATTATTATCATTATTATTTAATTACTGTTATTACTGCTACGGTTATATACATACTTATATTATTACCTATGATAAATAAATGAAAATAGCGAAAACAGTTCAGAAAATCAACGGAATAGCATCAAAAAACCAAATCCTGTAGAGTTAGTCTTACCTAACTGCCAATAAGACGAAAGGAAAGATGATAATTCTAATATCAACCGAGAATTATGCGTACTACCTAGCTGCCGTTATTATTGTTGTTAGTTAACGGAATCCCAATTAAATGATGTTTGTACTTCGTACTATGCTGTGTAAACGTAAACATACATCAAAAGCATGATTCAACATCTAAATTGGTGGAAAGAAAACACGATGCAATTATGCAATTGATCGGATAGGGAGATTATTTAATAAAAACATGTAACCAGCAATTTGTCAATGTCCGCGATTACTTACGGTATTACCGTAATTAGGGAAAACTGCAATCACCTGCAATTATTGACGATTGTATTCTATGTATTATGATGGATGTCATGTCATTAACCATAATATTGTAAGATTATTATTGTAATCTCTTTTACTAAATGTGAACGCATGTACTTGACTGTACTGTACGATAAGTACAACTCTGTGTATGCGTACGTAACGTAATAATAATAAACGTATCATCAGCATGAAATGAAATTATTCACTAAATCAAATCACTGCAGTAATCATAAATGTTAGAATTCATGTTATAAAGCAATATATTTATTTCGTGAAAATGAAAAATAACGCTATTTAATGAAGCCACTGTTTTGTTTTTGACACTTTGAAGTATAATTATGAGGTACCTTCGTTTTAAATACAAAAGTGACAGAATAAGGCAATGTCGCTTCATTTAACTATTACATAGTTATTTTTACTGTAATTTTAACAGCAAAATTGAAATTGAATTGCTATTTAGTTTTTTCACTGTTTCGGTTAATGCTGCATAAACGTTATTGATTTCACGTCGATTTCCTTACAAAGTAAACAAAACCAACAAGATAATTTCAATGAATCACATATTCTTTGCTCGCCATTCTCGAACACACGGAATCCAAAAGGGAAGACTTTATAAGCTCGTCTGTAGTAATTTGATAAGTCTCCTTAACGGACTCTACATCTGTAATAGTTGAAATTTGTTCCAATGGAATTGACTCTCCTTGAATAGAACTTCTGATGGTTGGAAATATGTTTTCTTCACCTACAATGAGAACATCTGTATCTTCATCTGCAGCACCGAATGTTTTCAGAGATTCAGATATCTAATAACATACAAATACATTTTATTACAACTAAACTAAACGATTTGCTAGTTGTTGACTGTTTAAGCTAATGGAATATTAATCTGAAAAACACATTTAGAAGAACATAGTTAATTTAGTTAACAATTTAACAAAATCTCTTAAGCGATTATAATCACTGTTAACTGATCACGTATCACGGATCTTCCGATGTTCCCATAATTATATTCATATTCATTTGAAGGACACACACACACATTCAATTCAATCATTCAATGGTCAAGCAATACCATCATTCAAGGTAAATATGTTAGTTAAAAAATGAACAGAAGCGTAAAAAAAGATTTCAAGGTGTTATATTCTGGCGTTTATTTTTCTCGACATTATTATTGCCCACCCAATTTCATTTTGAAAAGCATTATAATACAAACATTTATTATCGTATAGCACAGGACTTGATATTCTGTTACTTTAATTGATTCTATTGTCTGTGAAATGCTTTTCTTAAAAGATAATTATTAAATATAATTTTATTAAATATTTATGTTTATGTGCCCACAAATATGCAATATATGCGGCTCACAAAAATGTGAGCTGCATTTCATTTTTTGCTGTAGAAATTGAGGTTGCGTTTACTTTTTATCGGATATTTAAATTATCAATTCATAACTTACATTTTTTGTGGGGCTTAAACAATACAGTATTTCAGTTTGAAAACTTTTTGTTTTCATTTTATCTTCCTTCATATTATACTGAGCCTTAGTTATTGCCAAAGCGAGTTGAAAAGGATCCACAATCTAAATTCATTTGATGCACATTGAAACTCAAATTGTTAATCAGAAAGAGACTATTAAATAAAAGAGTAAAATATATTTACCAATTTTGGTTTAATAAGGGTGAAAGGAAGGGAGGCGGAAAAAATCAATTTCCGAACTTCCGCTGTATTTTGTACGTTTCGATACAATATTCGTATCAACTTTTCTTGTGATTCAAAAAATGGATCCATGTTACGCAGACTTTACAGCGAGCAATCTCTGAAAACCAATTTTGTGACAATTGTGATTTTCGTCAAGAACTTATAACTGTAAGTGAAATAATTTATTGTTATGAGGTTCGAATCTTCGAAATTCGAAAAGCTTTGTTGATGGAATCACCCGGCATTATTGCGTTATCAGCTACTCTGACCTGATGAGGATGTATTTGTAGCAGTCATAGAGTGATACAAATCTACGATGGCCCCCTATCAACGAAAAGCTTACCAAATACAAGCACTACTTATACAAGTTGTATTTCTATGGGTATCAAATACCTTTGAATGAGATTTTCCAAGAATACACACTTGCTTTTCATGGCGGTTGTCCTCAAACGTCATTGTTATCTATTATTACTCTAACTTAGATTTGTATAAATATACAAACAAGTTCAACAGTTATTTCTTAATTTCTTAAAAATATAGTGCTGAATTTATTTTCTTGTATACATTGATAACTTTTTTTCTGTAACAGCTGAAGGAATGAGATTTTATAAAAGTATTAACATTTTACATTGACATTGATTTCTAACCCAAATTTCAGATTGAGAAGTATAATAGAAGAAACAGGAAGGTAATTAACATTTAAATATACGGTGTGCACTGTGCATTGTCAGAAAGTATTAAGACCCTCAAACACTCTAAAAGACTTCGGTTATACAATATACATACATAAACCTTTCGGGTACACAGTTAAAGTTAAGGCCAGTCTGACTGAGTCTGAAATAAATTATAAAAATAGGTTCCTATTGACCTTGCGGTATCTCTTTTTCCACATTTTTGCAAAAATGTCAGCCCCCATGGAAAGACTAACTGCGCTGGACAGCGTCGAGAAAGATATATTAAGTTGCTTACAAAGTGCAGGTAATAAAATGGCATTACAATTACGAACTCCATCTCTACATTGATTGCATGTATTGATTTAGTATCATGCTACATTGTATTTACACAAAATACTGTCTTAAAAATCAGGAGCTTCTTTTATTTTATAGCAACCTGTAGCCTTTGGAGGTTGTAATAATTTAATTTATTGTGATTTGCTTTATCCATTTTAGGTCAAGCTTTGGTAGAGCTAAGCAAAGAAAAGCCAAGTCAAAAGCAGGTGGACGCTCACACTTCTCATTTTCTGAAAACGTTAAACCATGTTGAACTGGAAACATTTAAGCATATAAATTATTTAACTCAAGTTTCTACAGGTAAAGATGCAATTCAGATTTGTTCCGTATTATATGTATTTTGTACTAAATGAAGCTCACTATTTTGTCATTTAATATTCCATTACACAAATAAACAAAATAGACAACCACGAGTAAAATTATCTTTATTAATGTTAAACTAATTTACATAGGTCAAGCCCATGAGGGTTCCAGCTATGCATCTCAAAAAATCTTACAAATGGCTTGGCACCGGTCAGAGCACGCCCGATCAAAAGTAGTAGAGTTAGAGCGAATGAAAACTCAAATGATGGTCTTATCAGCTGGAGCTGCTGCCGCCGTAAGTCGATACGTTTGTCCATAAATTTTTTCGTTATATTTAAATTTCCGTTAAACGTTTTTCCATAAATTGAATTAATACACAAACATATTAAAGCTGATTTTTGGGGCTTGCATTTGCAGAGGCAAAACGCTCAACCTTCACGCCCTGGAGGACCATCCTCTTTACCTCCAACTCCAACGTCAACTGTACCTCCAACGGCTTTTCCTTCTACACCCCAATCAGTGCCACCACCTTCGTCTCACCTAGGGTCTAACTAAATCCAGATTTATATTTTGTAATAAAAATTAAATCAGAACTTTGTCAATTGAATCTTTACTGAACTTAAATTATGTGTACAAAAATTATTATTTAGATAATAAGGTCTTAACAATTCCAATATGTTATTTTATGACTATGAGGAGGAACCGGACGATTTATTTGCCTCTTTAGCAACTCGCTGTTGGGCCATACCTTGAAAAAGCTGATTAAACGTTCCCTCTTCTTTAGCTTCTGTAAGTAAAAAAGTGCAAATGTCAATCGTTGTGGATATGCATACCATTGTAAATTATTGTAGTCTTCTTGACATACTGGATTGGATACCATCACTTAAGCTAAATTAGCAAAAGAATATTACGACTTTTTAAAAATTATTCAAGTAAATTATACATAGGCTTTTAGTAATAAATTACGTTGACTTTTTGAATTGTTTTACTCATTTTAGTTTAAAAAATCTTCATGTATTTCATACCTATATCTTGTATGCAAGGCTTTTTAGAAAAATTACAATTCTTTTATTGAATTGTGATTGCTGAATCTTTGTTAGCACATTAGTAGCTTTTTTCAAAACTTCAATTTTGTTTTAAAATAGCTATTATATTAACAATTTAAATCTCGCAACTCTGAAGCTCAAACATCCCAATATAATACATATGGATATGGGAACGGCAAAAGCATTGCTTATAATTTATAATGCTAAACATTGATCATTTGATCTAATGTTGATTGCTTGCATGCCTAACTGTTAAGCCGTAGACTTTCATCAGTTTCATGACGATTTTTGTCGTCTTCGCAATGCATCAACATCAAGTAATTGATATACCGTTTTTATACAGTAACAGTAATGATTATTTATATCATATTGGTGAAACGAAACATTCTTCAAAATTCTGACTTCTTACCGGCAATACACTCATCATCTGAACTGCTTTCATCGTCTTCGTCTTCATCGTCCAGGCGTAAAGACAACCCTGCACCTCCACCGTCGCAAGAACCTCGTATTGAAAAGCACGACAATTCTCCTTTTTCTTTAGTAGTCGTATTTTTTACCTTCGTCTTTTTACTTTTCTCCCTTTCTTCTACCAGCGCTTCATACATTGGTTTATACTCCCTATAAGGTATTTTTTCAAACAGGGACTTAATCAAACCCAAAGTGTCTTCGGTGTCTTGGATTGGAATTTACATTACGAATAAAAATAACACTACATTGGAAATGTAAAAATTGTAAATAAACGAACTTACGTTTCATAATTTGTCACTGCTTTACTAACAGCTGCAAAAAAATCGTCCATTCCGAAGCCATCATAGGCGGACACAATTGTGTACTCAATGTGTCTATAAAAGTCGTCTAAGACTAGAGCAAGAGAGGATGCTAAAGTAGACGAATAGTCTGGTTGATTTGCCAAAGCAGCTTCAAATGCATCATAATCTTGAATCCATTCTTTTGCATACGTAGGGTCAATTTGATCACACTGTAGTGTATAAATCAACAAATTACTGCAGCCATTTTAACTATTCTGTATAATCTGATAGAGACGATCAGACAATAAGAACCAACTTAAGTGGTAGACGAACCTTGTTTAATGTTATAACAAGAGGTAGCTTTGTCTTGTAGAGAATGGAACATGCATACGACATATTTGATATGAAAGTGATAGGTTTCGCGTTTGTAACCAAATCTGTTACAAATATCATTACTGTTGGAAATAACGCTGCTAAGCATTCCGTAATAATATTTCCGGAGGCACTCCACATAAAAACTTCAATTTGTCCAGGAGTATCAATCAAAATATACTTGTGAGTTTTACTTCGTAGTTTCAGAATTTCTAACACCTACACATAACCAAAGCCAAATCATTTGTCATTCATTATTTTGATAAACTAACTACACTAAGTGCACTACTACTACTACTGTATTATTCAGTAGATTAGACTAAGATTTTACTGTATAGTACCTGATCAAATTTAGTGGCGAATAGATTCAACGATGTTACAATTGCTCCGTTAGGGCCCAAATTGTACTGCTTCATTACTTTCTTATAGTCCACTGTATCTCGAATATCTAAGACAATGCAATTCAGAATCTTTAGAAATACCATCCACGTTTGTTTAAGATGTAATAAATGTAGGTGTAGCGTGTAGCTCCAGAGTTTGAGCAATTCAGTGTTTTATTTGCATTTCTATTATTGTTTGCTTATAAATATCTAATTCCATAACTTCAACTAAAAACTCTAAAATTGGGTCTTCAGGCATAACCTGGTACTGTATTCAGTTTCAGGTTATTTATTGAACTGAAGCACAACATACTCCAGGGCCCAAAGAACTAACCCACAAAGCTTTTGACAATAATCTCGTAAAGCAATAAAGAATTTATCACACGGGCACATTAATAAGCATTCTAAATAAAAATTTAAACAAAAACATTAAACAATAACAACGGTAGGTAAAAGGTGAAACAAAATATATATGTAAATTCAAAATTCTAGCACTTGGATAAAGATAAATATAATTATCTAATTATAAATAAATAAATTAACATTGAAATGTTTAAAGTGAAACATACCAATGTTAACTGGAAATGGAGGTTCTCGGCATGCAGGATCCAAATTAACAGTATAAGGCGGATCTTTTCTGGCCATTAGATGAGCTGTAAGTCTTTGTGTCAGTGTCGTTTTTCCTGAACCAGCCATTCCAACCTTTACTCAAAAAAATGTTTATAAAATTATCAAAACATAAATTCTAAACACACAACTATAATATAGTAGTGTTTATCAATGTGGTTTATTTTAATTTTTTATCTCAGAAGTATACTACTTACAAGTATTATGACAACGGGTCTATTGTGAGTACCCTCGTTTTCCGGTAACGGTCCATTTTCTTTATTTGCGGGATCGGAAGAGTGTAACTTTTCTTCAATGTTTACATCACCAAGGGACAAATTTTCAAGAGCAACTTCCATTTCGTCGACTTGGGACAAATCAGCAATAACATCAACTTCTTTCAAGTATATTGCCTGGTGCCTACACTTACACTTTGCACTAATTCATATTTAATTATTAATTTTATTTCATTTTTAACTTTAACCCAAGAAGCCTTCACTTCTTGTCAACGTCACGTTCACGTTGACTCTGAGACACTGGGAGAGCATGTGAGTTTCCCAGATTCCATTTGATTTATGTAAGTCTAATCTTTTGAACTCATAGGTGGAAAAATATTTTACGGCCGGATTTTTACGGCCGAATCTGTTTTGTTATAAGATGTGATATGTGAACAACCTTCTGTTAGAGAAGGTGTAAAGGGTTCAGGCAACATAATCGGGCTGATTGCCAATTCCTCTGAGCATACCATCCCACCGGGGTAGAGAGCTGACCCCGGGTATTGGTCGTGGTTTTCCCAAAGTCGTACGGCGCGAAGCGCCCTTCTTCGGCCCGAAGGGCGGAAAAATTTTTTGGTGGGCGTGGCTTAAACTCATAGGGGCGTGGTTTAAATTTTTTGAATCCAGTGTTTCAAAAGTCATTAAAAGCCATTATTTTGACAAGGTTTTTCACATTTGAATGAATGAATAAGTTAAACCGACGTCGAAAAATCAATAATAATATTATTTATTTACCTGAGTTCATAATATTTAATATTGTCAACTCAGATGAGATTTCACACAATGTAATACTGTTTTTGTTTGTTGTTTTTTTAATAATAAAGCCAAAAGTCTCCCCAAAACAAAAAAAAAGAAATACATAAAGCATTTACAAGTGGTTGTGGCAAATTTCTTGAGATTCATACCCTCAGCTTCGCTGAAAGCCTGAATCTCAAAAAATTTGCTTGAAAAATCCCAGCCGGTTTCGCTGTGCTTCCATGTGGCAGATTTTGGTCCTTTTTGGTACATGACGCTGTTCCAAAAACGTACCATGAAAAAGCAGACAGAGCTCTTGTTTTTCACCTGTAAAGTAGTCAAGCAAGAGTAAAGCGTTGGTTTCGCAGCCTATAACTTCCCATTAGTCTCCTATTTCAATACACGTAAAAATCAGTGAAGCATAATATGTAGGAAATAGGAAAGGTTTTCCCGCCATAATAGTACATTTCCTCTCGCATTGTCTGATAGCATTTTTTAACTGGTGTGCTCCAATATTTCTTTTACAGCCAGGAGATTTTGGTTCCAGTTTTCATAAAAAATAGAAATAATTTAATTCGCCGCAATTGGGAATTGAGAGGTTACAAGTGCAACTATATAAGACAATCTTATCGGTACCACAGCACACAGCAATTCCTCTCTGGGGATATTATTGGAATCTCGTTGTTGGAATACTATCCTTTCGCTTCGCGCAGTACCCCGGCACTGAGTAGCTTTACGAGATTATACACGTAAGTTACCTAATCCACATTTACAATTAAAATACACTGCGTCTTTCTCCTTGGCTGTGTGCCGAAGGACGAAAGGTAGCGGTGGCACGCTGTCTTCAAGTGTTATGCTATTGGTGTTATATCAGTCATATTTTTATTTGTAGCAAGGGGATACAGTTTTTCTATAATGATGTCCGCAAAGCGTACAGTGAGAAGGCGTTACGAATTTTTGTGTAATCGTGGAGGTGTGTCTCCAACTCATACTACACCTGAAGGTTCTGCCGCTTTTTCTGACTATAAAAGTAAGGAAGTACTTCGAAGTAAGATGGAAATGTACAAAAAGACGCAGGTGAGCAAGCTAGATAATGTTTACCGGAAGCTGCTAAAAGAGCAAAAATCCTTCAGTGGCTCATATTGTAGTGCCAAATTGGTAGACACTCCGCAACGTGTAATAAAGGTGCATCCAGTCAATGGAGTTCAAATTCGCATAGGAGACATTTGTATTGACGAAAGTCTGGTTTCTATTCCGGTAACTATGATGAGAAAATCTGACATCGCCAAGTTCTTCAGAACATCAAATATCTCATACGCCGCAACATCAAGAGAATATGACATTACTAAGGATGAAGAAAACAATGACACATTGGAGGTAGATGCAAACCTAGACAAGAATACATGCCTTAAAACCACTAAGGTCAACAAAGTTGACATGCTGGTAAACAGTAGTACAAGTACTATTCAAAATCAAGAAGCCAATGATGTGAAAAAAATCAATGGAAGTACATTTGCCATAAAACCAAAACCCGTAGTTGCCGTAGCGCTAAAAAGTTCTACCTTTCCTGCTGATTCAGAAGAGGTTAACGATGATGAACTACAGAGAGACCTAGACGAGATTGCTTCCGGCATAGATGATCAGGTTGGCAAAGATAAAATGTTAGTAAATGACCCTCCTCCAACTGCAAATCAAGAATCCAATTGTATGAATACTTGCGATTTTAGTGATTTTTTCAGAGTAGACATGTCTCCGAAAATCTCCATCCCATTATCAATAGAAAGTGAAATATACGAAGACGATAATGTCATGCTGCACACAGACCTAGACTTAGAAGATATTGCCCTCGGCACGGATATGTCTTACAACAGTAATGAAGACAAAATGCTAGAAGATGAAAATGCCCTTACTGGCCAAATGAAGAACACAAATTGTGAGAAAAAATTCGACCTAGACGAGTTTTTCATAACAGAACCAACACCACAAATCTACTCTGACCCCTTATCAAGAGAAAGCCAAGTTAACCACGGTGAAAAGGACAATAGTGACAGTGACGTACTACAGCCAAACCAAAATGATAATGAATTGGATGAAGATATTTCAGACAATGAAGATGAAATGGAAGCCGAAAGCAATGCACATTCTACTCCAAGTCAAAATCAAGTATCCGATTGTGGAAATGACAGTGATGAAGATATTTTAGATTTAACCATTATGGAAGACAACGAGTTTGACTTTTAAAAAGTTGGCTTAGTAAAGATAATTTAAAATTATAATAGTTTTCTAAATCCCTAAATCCCATTATCAAATATTAGTCGTAGTTAAAAATAGGAGTCATTTGCTATTACACTAGACAAAATTACAGGTATTAAAAATAGATAGAAGTAGTAAGTAGTTTCCTACTATGATCGTTGGGAATTAGGGTGTACCAATTCAGAGGTGTATATTTTTATGTATACAAATTAACGCTAAGTTGTGCCGTAGTTTAGGAAATGGCATACACCTCAATACCTTACAGATCACTGGCCACTGGTATACCATACCATAAGAATTTGTTAGTAAAGATTTGTCCTGGGTAGGGAATTAGGGAAGTAGTGAAAGTGGTGATTAGTGTTAGTATTCGTTAGTTAGTTATTTACTCTGACTATCGTTTGTTCAGTCATTCTTGTAATACAAATTTGGAAGTAATGAAAGTAGTGATTAGTGTTAGCATTCGTTCTTAGTTAGTTATTGACTCTGAATATCATTTGTTCAGTCATTACTGTAATAAAAATTTGAAAAAATTGAAAAATACGAAAGAATTCAAATCTAATGTATCACATTATTTTTGCCTTTTCGTTTTATCCTCAAAACCAAAGAAAAGCAAAGGACAACGCAATGGAAACTAAAACCTTTTATCGTATTGTTCGCTAATTCTCATTCTGAATAATTCACGAAAAAAATGCAGGAGCACTTTGCAGCTAAATAACAGTTTATGTAAATGTAAAGTTGCCAGTAAATTGCAAAGCCGACTTGTGGAGTTCTACATTCTTTTGAAATCAATATCTCTCTCGCCCATCAATTCAGCTTGTGGCCTTAGTCTTTCTGTAGACTGTGGCTACACCCTTATCTTGTACTCTCAAATTTGAAATACTATAAGAATCATATTAATTGAGCTTAAACTACCTTCAAGAAGTACGGAGTGAACTACATAATATAATACCAACCTGTAAGCTACTACACAGCCGTCTCTCATAGTCCAATATTTGCGTTGTGTTTACACATCGCTGCAATGACTATATTGACTATAGTTTAACTGTGCCGAGTACAACTCGTCACTGGTCACTACCGCATTAAAAATAATCTAATTATATCACTTAATGGACCCTTTCGACAGTAGTTTCATTTTCTTCATGGGATTGGCTATACGAGATCATGTATATATGAAAATTTTTATACAGTGTACTTGTAAAATAAACTGCAGGTGCAGACTTTTACTACTAGACAGAGCTAAGACTTGGACTACTCTTCTGGAATCGGGACAACAACCTGTTGTAGATCGTATTCTTAGTGTACGTATATGAATCTGATTCTGTAGTGTTTTGGCACCAAGATGTGGCGTGGATTGCCTTTTGGCTGGAGCCAAACAGCCAAATGAATACTTGATACTTAAAACTTACCAATAAATAGTTCGTTGTTTTCATTTGTACGTGACTCATGAAAACACGTACTTAACACACTAAGTTAGTTTTGTAAGCCTCATCAACTCATATTCGAAATTTCGTTTAAGGTGTTATTTGTTATATACATCTGTACAAGGCTATTTGATTTCTAGTGTCAAACCTTGACATCTGTATGACTAATGCGCTGACTCTTACTTTTCATGCCAAATAATTAGCAACGAAATAAAAGCTCAGTTATCATGATTTCTTGGGAGTCTTCTTTCTGCCAACTAATTTGTAGTTGTGTTAATTTTCCTGATCAGTAGATTCTTTTATCGCAAAATGACTACTGTCATTGTATTCAATTTTAAGCCATTTCCGTTTAGAATTATACTGTTCTTTGATGACATTGATGGGAACGGCTGTACACGATACACATTATACTTATTGGATTAGGATTACTTAAGGGTCTGCTCGTGCACAAGTATACCAACCTGTCAACCTCAGTTGTAGTTAAATGTTACCAATATGTACTATCCGAGCTGCCCGCGCCCAGGTTCGGTTCTCCAGTCCTATCTCTTTGTGGTGACCTGTAACAGTTAACTTGCCTTGTTGAGCTTTAGCGCACATAAAGATCTGCTAATATTTATAGCTTTGACTACACATAAGTAATCCCAGTCCCATTTCTAGTTTTTGCATCATTTGAAAAAATGTAACAGCAGGGAATATCCGTTTGAAAACAATAAGAACGTGTAAGCGTCTCCTTTTATTTATAATATGACTACCAGACTACCTATGTATCTTAGATGAACTTTAATCATTTCGTTCAACGAATAGCAAAACCTTCGTAAGAGTAGCATACTTTATTTTCCATTTATACCGATTATGATGTATGGCTTAGTTACATGAAGCAACATAATATCACTTTACAGACTCTTTTATTACCCACACTCTAATCCATATTGTAACACGGCTCCATGGGCTAGAGCCGGCGAGGAGCGACATTTCTTTAAATAAAATAAATAAATAATAGTTACATGAAGCGTTATGTTATTCAATATCCATTGCATTTTCAAATGCCAGTAAAGGTTACATTATTCCCATAGCATAGCCGAGTTGTAACCAGAAGTCACACATGTAAAAGAAATAAATAAAATAAATTATTGAAAGTCAATTTTTTGTATGTACTTCATATACTATATTTATTTGATAAGTCAAATGACCAATTGAGATAGATATTTATTTTACTTGATGAGTATTAAACAATCTGATGATCAAAATTCAGTTTACTGTAGCTACTTTTCATTCTGTACGGTTTATTAGTATTGCACGCAAAGTACTATATCTTTATTTAAAGTAATAGTGACTGAAAAGTTAAACGAACAGAAATGTCAATGTTTGAAGTAGAATTGTTCGGCATATTTCCAAAATACTCAGAAATTGCAAGTCCATGTGTGGACTTTGTGATACTAGTGTATATAAAATGTTCTGTAAATGTATTTTGTGAATTCATGCATATGCAAGAAAGTAGTGTGAATAAGTATGTTAATGTGAGTACTAAATACCATCAAGAGTAGGAATATGGAAATTCAGATAATTAATGGTTACTGATGTTTTAGAATGCGTGTGGGCACTATACTTGAGTGGCCAGTTTTAAACACCAGAAATTGCAAGCCCAGTAGTGATTAAGCATTTGATTTATCTATTTTTATTGCATTTCTTATTATGATCGGATGGACGCTATCTTGTAAATATTCACAAGATGAACGCAAAGAATATGCTCTGCAGCCCTATAGCTTTCCATAAGATAGTGTGATCTGTTCTACATCTACACTACAGCAAACCCATCGGTGAGAAAAGCGGGGAGTGAATTTTGCATTACGTTTTACCAAAGTACCATGAACAATGTAATGGGTTTATAAGGTTTACAGGAATACATATTAGAGATGTTTTCAAAGCACATTTGAGATATGTGACATTTTAATATTTTACCAAAATAAGAAAAGTAAAAGCAGAAGCAGACCGTTGTGTCAATAAAAGGAGGTGAAAGATTTCCGTCGGTTACGATTTATTGTGGGGGAAACAAAGGAATCGTCTTCCATCCAGAGTCCAATACTCTTCAGCCCACTCCAGTTTCTTGTTTTTCTAAGAAGACTTAAGTATGCTTGGGTATACCATGTAAAAATAGATTAAATTATGTTGTGTGTAGTGGAGTAGGTACTCGTGGTCCGTAGTATAATGCGTGTGAGGCCAAGCCAAGAAAAGTGCTAAATAATGCAAAGGGGGACCTGTTGGTTGCTCCGTCTTGTGGAATATTCTAATGCAGAGGAGAATGGGAATAGGACGGTGAGCAATTATCCAGTCCCAATAGAAATCTATACTTTGAAGTGTGTACTTAGGCAGGCTATTCTGGATATCCACGTTCTCGTCTTTTCTTTATTACTACTTGCGTGTGCTTAGCTCCTCTACGTACACAAATGCATGTAGACACACTTCCATGCTGTCCACTTAATGCAAGTAGTCATGTCCAATCACTCCAGAAAAGTAGGAGAGCAGCGAAGAGAGGGGAAGAGCCCAAAAGCAAACGTGGCACTATAGCATTTTATACGTATGCAAAACTATTGTATTGCAATAAGGTTAACTATATTATTTGGCCGAACTGAAATATGTAGCGAACCGAGGTGTTGTAATAAAAATACACATGAGCTAAACTAAAAGGACATTGTAAATTCATGGTACACATACATAGAATATTAGGCAACGTGTACATCCCCTGTTAGTGAGCGTATGTAAATTATCTGGCGTTTGCAATGGAATGGCGATTAGAGAGCTGGGTTGAGCACGCGAGAATTTGTGTAGTGGCCATGCCATGGAGAGACAGAGGAACGGTAGTCAATCGGGTCGGTCGTCTGTTTGCATCCAGCTCTCTAGCAACGGACCAACCCCACATGAATTATTTCTACAGGTCTTAGCTGCTTAGCCACCACAGCACGGCATGCCCAGCCAAAGCAGAGCATGTCATGCAGGAAGTCTCTTTCTTCTGGTCGAGTATACTCCCGGGTATTCTCTTTCGCAGCCAGGCTGGCTTTGACTCCTCCGTCTCCCGTCCTGGCATGAACGCCTCATCGAACAAGGCGGTTAAAGTAATAGGCGAGTTGGCAAACACAGGAGTAGACACGGACATATATGCTAGAGACTTTCTGTTGTCTGCTCCAGCAATGCCTAAGTTTGTTTTTGTGGGTCGGTTCCGTCGGGTTTTGTCGCTTCGGTGTTTGTATTGTGTTGTCATGAGTGTTGCTACTTTGTGGTCAGGAAAGCAAGGAACGAGGACGAGACCTTCCTTCCTTTTCTTACTTCTTTCTTGCCACTAATACATACCGACATATTTACATCACTTCGACTGACTACTTGCTCTGTGGATTGGTACGCTGCACTGCACTGTGCTGTGGGGTGAAGTAGAAGAAACGAATTGATTTCATTCGATACCTAGATAGGAAGAAAGAACAAATACGCAGCTTAGTTTCTCCGATTTACATGCCATTTATACGGTGTACGTACGCTCCTACATACATAGTAGT
Organism: Yoshiicerus persimilis; assembly: GCA_020352615.2. Lineage (NCBI taxonomy): Eukaryota > Metazoa > Arthropoda > Collembola > Entomobryomorpha > Tomoceridae > Yoshiicerus > Yoshiicerus persimilis. The sequence continues at coordinate 43,626,987 of CM036940.2, forward strand.
GTCATTGTCATGTCATTTCATGTTAAGTAAACTGAACTCGACTTGAAGACTATTGATAGTGGGAGGATACGTCCCGTCGCGAATAAGTTTTCGTTTCGCCCTCTTGGCATACTCCCTAATGTAAAATACATCTAGCAAATACCTAGAATTAATAAAGAATTCGTTACGAACACGGCTCTATCCGAATACAGTTCTATACTGTGCAAGTTATTCTGCTCGATTTATTATTTCAGTTCAATCCACTCAACTTACTTGCTGCCTATGCATGCAGTCCACGTTGCCTACAGTTGGGAGCTACTGTAAAATATAATAAAATACACCTCATTGGATCATGCAATACAGATAGACAATTAAACAGATTGCTTACATTTGTGTCTACATAGTCGCAACTTTTCTGTCGGCTATTACCACTGCTGTTGAGTTGCGTTCAATTCAATTGGATGTAATGTTCTACTGTAAGTAAGTTAATGTAATCGGATAATATGAATACTGGCCGACCTATCTGGCTCATTTCAACCTTCCTTCACTCCTCTTCTCCCCTCTCTATAAAAACCAACCGGCTAAGTTGACGGCTGTCAGTTACATTCAGTTCTCTCTCGGTGACAACACTTTTCACTTTTAACTCGACTCCCAATTTGTTCCACTTTTTCCCACTTCCCATTTACATACTGTCTCTCATTTCTGCCTTCACACTCTAATCAAGTATTCAATTAATACGCACATCTTCATAATTTTATAGTAGTAGATAATTATTTCAATTCATTAATTCCTGAGTAAGTAATAATTATCCAGTATCTGTATTGTTGATTTCTTACTCTTGCTCCATCTTCTTTGGATTAAATAATTTTTAGTTTCTACACTCCAAAAGACAAGCAAAACACCATGCACCATCGGAATATTATTGGAGCCGGTTGAATTCATACTGAGTTCTTCATTCAATCTGTGCTGCTAAACAGAGGAGAAAGTGGAATCGTCGCAGGCATAGAGAGTGGAACACGAGGCAGACTTTCCTATTCAGCACGCTTCCTCACTTTCACCTTTCTTTGAAGACTGCGGCTTGTGCAAGTAGAAAATCAAGTTGATCCTAAACCAGCAAGAAAAATCAGGTTAAATTTTTGCCTTACTTTTTCCAATAGTACATAGAATTCTTAGTATAAGTGAAAAATTGCATAATCCATACTTTCGCATATTATTTATCCATATTTTCTAAAAGGCAGTTTTACTGTTTGATATGTGCGCACTTTGTTTATTATCTCATGGTCAGGGTATAAAAAATAGAAATCCAAATCCAAAATCACAAACTGAGCAGCGATTTGTAAATTTTACCTTATATATGGTGGGCGTAGTTCATCGAATTAATAAGTTATCATCCTAACGAAATAACATTGATGGGTAATTGATCAGTGCTTCAGTTGTAGAGGGAAAGCATATAGAGAAGTCGTCGTCATTATTTTTTGATTTACCTTGATTTTACTTGCATACTAAAAAATTGGTATTATTTCTACATCACATTATCAAGGACAAGCCGATCCGTCCCAATGAACGTTCACTTAAATCTAGCCCGCCCGCAAAGCAAATCTAAGATTTGCAGAAGCGAATCTAGTTTTCAATTTTTATTAATGCTGTTGAACTTTATTGAAAGTAAAATTTTTAAAAGCCCGCACCCTTTCTGTTCTAAGCCAATGAGTATTTCGGCTACACAGAAGTCAAATAAACATAAACCCTTCACTTATAAGGAGTATATGTGGATATAGATATAATATTAAACATGTAGCAGACATGACATTGTCAAGCTTGGTAGGTATGACTGTCAATGTATTGTCTATTGATTAGAATGGGTTAGGATGTAGCTAATGTAGCATTATTTGCGTTCATGCTTTTGTTTCTTTTCCAGTCATATATATGTGTAAATAGAATGGTTTGCTACAGTTTGCACTCTCCGCACTGTATGAACTTACAAAACATGGCAAAAGCTGTTGGTAAGATGCGTTTTGTACATTTCTAGTATTTGACTAATGGGGGTTTTCCATGAAAAATTAAATCGCGAGATGGAAAACCTATTTGATTGGTCTTATTTGTATATGCAGTTGAAAACGACCGGCAACGGAAGGGATCTCCATAGCACGGCTTTCTTCTGAAGAGAATATCTGTGTGGAAGACTAGTGATTTAGTTGTTTCTTTTCACAAACAGCGGGTCACTAGACTTTCTTTACGGATTTTCTCGCTGTCAACGAAAAGAACTATGTACTATTTCATTCTGACAGGACAAGGACACCTCTGCCATTCTTTACAAGTTCAGCACTTTCCCTCTCCATTTCCTTACAAAGCTATTAAATCCTTTGTTCTAGTAAAAGCCATTTAATCTTCAGACTGGTAAAACGGTACGTACGCATTTACTTTTCATAGAGTAGCTAGTTGTAGCAACGGGGAATACAGCGTTCCTCGAACAAGTTCTCCCAATATGCCTACGTGCATTTTGAAGTAGTAAATTATTTATGTGATACGCTTATCTCCAATGGTAGCCAGAATAAAGAGTTAATAATTTTACAATAAATGTATCTGCTTTATAGTTTACTCATCATGCTCTGCTCAACTCACCTTTTACCGAGTGGACTCTATGCCTAATATTTTGCATTATGCATGTTCCTCCACAGAAGTGAAGAGGTTGAAATCAAAACATCAGAAAGCAAACATGAATGAACCTTGTTGAGAGAATTGGTAAATCTCTCATCGTGCAAGCATTAAATCTAAATTCACTGCAAGGAAATCCTGTAAGAAGGCATGCCAGCTTTAGTTCCCTAAAAGTATATAGCGATGTACTGGGGTTCAAACCCCAGTACATTGCCTCAGTACAAATGGATGTACACAATGTTATCGGATAGGAATGCCTAGGCAGGAAATTATATTTACATTTAAAGTAATACTTATTCTTATTGTTAGAGAAATGCTTCGATCAAATCTGATTATTTTGTGTAGAAAAGATAAATAGAGGTATTTATCTTATCTGATCTTACTTTTGATACGCTTAAAGTCAGCTTACATTCAAATTCCATTGAGAGACATTCATTTCAAAAGCAAAGTTTTTCAGATAACTTGTGTGTACTATACTTACTAAATACTTATAAAATACATTTTGGTCTCTCAGGTTTTTATGCATGTACACAAATCCAAATTCTGAACCACATAAAGGGCAAAAATCCGTTTACCATTAAATAAGGTGGTACCGATTGACATGATGACATGACCGACACTTACAGTTCACTCCACAACTGCAATAATCCATTGCGTATTTGCCAACATTAAAGTAAAGTAAGATGTCCACACATCCTTGTACGTACTAAAGCTATGCGTATTGTACATTGGCATCACAAAAATGACGAAAACAGTTCAGACAACTTAATAGGACTTACAGATACTTACGCAGCTTTGTTCTGTATTGAAGCTCACTATTAGTTTTGACAACCAAGTATAAGCAGCAACCTCCCACCGCACCAGAAGACATGAAATGCAAAGCTTACAACCAAAAAATAAATACCATAGCCGGATTTTTGTGTAATGTAAAGTGCACACGTTGAATAGTCCGTTTCGCCAGTCATGCAACCAGGTATATCCCGAAACTGAGTTGGTTTATGAGTTGGTTTAGGGGAACGCTACTTTTACATTCATGCACATATCATCGGAACTGTAATACATACGTGTATATTTTTCTTCTACATATAAAACTTCGTGTTCCATAGAAATAAGTAGATAGCCCAGTCATGTACTTACGTAAAAATAATGTATAAGTAATGCCATGTACATTAGCATTGTACATGAAAGGACAAGGAAGATTTTACAAGGGTTGTCTTTATTAATATATGGTTCCAAAAATTCAGCTTTTACATATTGTATATGAAGCCAATATATTCCACCATGCAAAAATGGCATGATTAGTACTTAATTTCGTCATTGTCTTTTCTTCTAGTATTATCCAGCATTTAATTTTAATCCAAGCAAATATTGAATACTCGTACATACGTAAAATACCTACGTGTTTAAAGTAATTCTATGATATCCTTAAACAAATAGTTATATAGATACGGTTGTATTGGGTTACTACACAACACAGGAATGTTTTAGTTCGGGGGAAAGAGATGGATCAATAATAAGACAGTTATGGATGAGTATAGGATATACTAGGTAGAAAATAGCGTTTAAGTCGGCTAGAATAGTTAATACAGCTCAATAGTACCGGGAATCTATGTGACGCTAGCGTTATCAGTTCTATTTTGCATGCACAAAATAATGTACAATACACAGATATTATTTGGTAGCTAATAGTACAGTACATGTAACCTTTTGAATGCCTTTATAGGTTTATTACTATTTCCAATAAAATACAATCACATACTGTACGCATACCTAGTCTACTTCATATCCATAAACAAGCTATCACTATGTTTGTCTATGAAGCACACTTACATACCGGTGAAAGGCGTCCAGTATTTCTAGTGCTTTACACAAACAGTTTGCACACTCCTGTGTGCTATATGTTTCAAGTACTTGTGAATGTTGTAGCCGGTTCTAAATATTACATTTATATTCGTACTCTTTCCTCTTGTATCGCAAAATGATAGCATAAAGAATATTTGGTTAGTTTTCGCCTCAGCTTTAGATTGTCGTTTGCCTCACCCAGCCAGGGCCAGCCAAAGCCAAAGAGAGGCAGGTAGACAGACAGAGTGGGAGATAGACGAAGTGGACGTACGTGAGACACAAAACGGAAGGAGGGTCTCTTCACTTTCTGTTTGGCTTTGTTCAACTTTGTCTGGACTTGGTTGGTTTTTTTGACTAGCTATTTTTTCGAATTACAGCTCCCTTAAATTCCTCCTCCATTCATACAACGTAGTTGTGCAAGTATTAATACATTTATGTTCATTCGCATAAATATTAACCAGAAAGAACCTAAATGAACTGATTGCATTGGCCTATGCACAATAAATGGTTACGATATTTATCCATACCTACTACCTGCAGAACAGCCATAAATAGAGGATTTACTTAGTAATACAAGTCATCGTACGTAATATGTCTTAACTACAATTTTATACGCCACTTGCCTTTCAGTCCTAAGGAGTACTCCCCTTTCACAAAAGAATTGCCTGGTGGGTATGATTACAGCTTTTATCCAATTCTTGAAGGCTTAGAAAACTACCACGAAAAAGGTGTAGAGGCAAATGTCAAATGTAAGAAAGCTGAGGAAAAAATTAATTACTATGACGTGATTTTTCCTTATGACGCGTTGGTGCTCTTCTGAAAATTATTTTATCCTTTTTTGCAGAACAAGGTGAAGGTAAAAACAATCCACCGTAATACTGGCTGTGGCTGGGACTGAAATGTCTGTATTAGTCGGGATTTCATTTCACTTTATATAATTATTTCGTCTGAATAATCTTAGAATGTGGCATTCTGTTATTCGCCGCTCATAGTTCTGCCTGCGTCGTCTGCAAGCATACAAACTTCGCTTGCTCAAAATTATTTTTGTTAAAGGAATATGGATGAAATGGCGAATGTATACCCAACAAGTTGCATAGCCATCATGAAAGCTCAATGTGGTCAACATCATTGTATATATCAGATTCGATAATGCTAATTAATTATTGACCTTGCTTTTAGTTTTCTATAGCCATATCGTTCGCTTAAGTTCTAGTGTTCATATTATAGTCATTGTCATTACACAGGATAATTATTTGGTAACAGCTATGGTTTCCGTTTAGTAATAAGTACGATGCACCATTAAGTAGCTATACTAAATGTTTTCAATCAAACCAGAATTAACTTACATCTACCTGAATACTGATTAACAGCCTATTGCCAGTTACAAAGTCTTGTGTACTAGTCGTCCTAGCTCATTCCTTGATTATCACTATTACTAGAACAGCTTACAGGAGGGAGAACATCGCAAAACTATAATATCGTTCACTAATATTGCACCCTTGTCGCACAAATGTAATACTCATATTACTGTATTTTTTGTTTTTCTTCAATTATCTATGTTGCCTTATGCTTGAATTGTACTCTGTGCTATAAAAGGATATACACGTCATGTCATTGTATGGTTGGTCATAGTATCTCCCAGCTATAATTACGCAACACGCCAGTTAATGCAATACCTTGTACGTCGTAACAACTACGGATCATGCATTACAAACATATCTAGTTATCATCATGTATTTGTATATAGCTTGCGAAGCACTACTGGACCCTATTTGCTAACTCTAACTGTACAACTGTTTAAGCAGACTGGTAACAATATGACTGCTCTTTTGCAGGGCATTATCTGATGTGATGGTAATATTTATGCATCAAATATGATGGTACGCCTTTTTGCATGAACTAAGTATATGCTTTGTATCCAATGAACTAGTTGATATGGACTCCACACGTGTAATGGGTGACAACGACTAATTAATTCAGTAAACTGTGAACGCATTCGAAGAGTAGGTAAAATTAAATACATTTGTCTATTTTGTACCTCGCATCCTCCTACAAAAAACTACGCAGCTATGGATAAACATTTCCAGGCAAATAAATTATTTACATTCCAGTACATTGTTCCCTAACCATAGAAGTAAGTTAATATATTAAACAAACATGCACATATTTTTGACATTAAAATGGCAATGCTCTCTTCTCAGTGCGCAAAAGGAATAATACTTCATTCGATTTCTCAATGCATAATGCATAAAACTGTAATATAGTTTATCTGTATGTAAAACACAATGCTTGTAATTTACAAAGAAAATAAAAATCCTCATTAAGGCAAAAGAGGAGAGTGAAGTAGACCAACCTTTAAGGAGCCTACCCAACTAAAGTAATTAGTCATGTATATATATATTTGTCAGTAATAATAGTAATAAAGAACTATGCACCTAAAGATTTTATCAAAAATTTCTTTCGAGAAATGTGGCCTTATGATTTATAGCAACTTAATTAGTTCGTTTCATTTAAATACGTGCTTTAGAATAGAAAGGTAATCCTTGCTTACTATATAACTTCATTAAGCTGAAATATTATAGGCATTGCTCTACGTGAGCATGCATTATTTTCGGAAATTAAACTTAAAACCTATCATTTTTATCAAAAATGCTTAATAGCAATATCAATCTGATTGAAATCCTAGATTAAAATAGAATTTCAAAATATTTTAAATGAATTTATTTGAAAACAAAGTTGAATAACTGGTCGTTTAATAGTTTCGGCGCCCAGATTAGGTGGCAGCAAAGTTTACATTCTAGCCACGGCCATCCGTATTAAATAGCTGATGATTCGGATGGTTCAACGGGAATAAAAATAATTAATTAAAAAATAAATTTATTGCGAATTGGAGTAATTACTATAAGATTGGCATTCATCCCCAGAATAGACATCTGACGAAGACTCCTCAGAATAGGCTTCTGGGTTAGGATAGCCATTGGGTGATTGTTTCCCAGGTTTAGGACAGACATGGGGCGAAGACCCCTCAAACTCTGCTAGCTTCCTTGCACTTGATAAAAGCTGCTGAATTTGCCTCTCCAATCTACAGATTTATGAAACAAAAATGTAAATGAAGTCACCTATGGACACCTCATTTTTGAAGATGTAAAGGAAAGTCCATACAAAACCACATATATTATAGGTACACTATTACTGACAGAGACAGACAGACTATTTTAGTGAGCTCACAGTTTCAAAAGCATTGACGAAGCAGTGGAGATCATTGGCGATGGATTTAATGAATGCCATAATCCTGCGGCATTGGGTGCTATCCAGGAACTAACATTGCCAAATTGAATGCCAAATTGAGGTTTATTTTTCATTGACCAGAGATTAGCCCAATCGGAAAGCTTGTTTACGTTGACTCTCACAAAATGGTACCTTCCAGTCATACTCAGCCGATGCCTCTGTGTATTCTTTGCTCCGTTGTCAGTTATTAATTTGTCAATTACAGCTCCAGTAGTTTGATTAGTGTCCAAACGAAATGCATCTTTAGGGGTATCCACAGGAATAACATAATGCAGAATCAATGGCACCTTACTTTTGATTCTACATATATTTTCCCTTAACATGGAACAAAATGCTACAGCCAAAAACAAACGAGTCAAGTATTAGTATCATTAATTATCTATCGTTATTTCATTGTAGAGTTTGTTAATGAAAAAGAAACACCAACAATACTCACATCTTCTTCCAAAAAGATGTGTGTACTGCGTTAGACGTGGGTGCACATACAAATGGCAATTCCATTCTCTCAACTTATCCATTGTGGTTCCTCCGAAGTAGAGCTGATAGTCCCGGAACGAGCTCTGTTCTTCGGATAGATAATACCACTTTCGCATTGGAACCCCTGATTTGTAATACGAATAAAGAAAGAAAGCTAAAAATGGAACATTATCACCAGTTTTCTTGCACTTCGATTCTTTCCAGTAAAAATTATAATTCGAGTCCGAGCCAATCAATATGTAAGAGAACTCAAAATAATGTGCTGCACTTTCTAAATCGCGAGGATTCCCAAAGTCCAGTGGTTTTGAAAATAGCTTTTCGAAGTTTTTATGATTAGGGTCGGGTTTTTGATTGAGTAACGCTTCTTTACGGCGAGTTTTACTGACAAGATGAATATAAGAAAACTTTCTAATGTCATTATTTACTTGGTTCCGTATTTTGTCAACATTTCTTAATTTGCCAAACATCAACTCCGATAGCAATGAGAAAAGGTCATGAGTTTTTGTACGGCAAACCAAGAAATTCCGATAATAAAGGCCAAAATCCAATTTCAGTCGGTTATGATATGCCAGTTGATGAATGTTAAGTCTAATATATAATTATTATTGGTACAAATATAAAGGGGTCTTACGCTTTCATGCTTTATTTAAAGAAATACCTGTTAGAGGGTATACGAAAATCCTTAGGAGCCTTAATTTCCTTTATGAGTGATTGGGGCGGTTTTTCTCTTAGTTCTTTAGTTGCTTTAACTTCACTTTTGATTGCACTCGTGGATTCCACATCTTCTTCATATACCTTTTCTGCATCTCCGCTTAAACTCTTTGAATGTCCATCATGTGTGGTGACAGAAGTATGAACAACAGAATGAACTTTCCTAGACTTTCTACTAATTGGCCAATTAATCCTGAAATGCCTTAGCAGAGAACACCATTTACTAGGTTTCTTGTGTTTCGTCTCACAGCATTCTTCTTCTAAAGGATATCTATTTGTGGGTTCGGATATTGTGTGCACCAAAACAGAATTTCTAAATTTTACTTGAATTTCTCTTTGTGGGATAGGTCCTGTCGTCCTTTCCATAATTTAAATGAAACAATTTAAAAGCGTTCAGATATGCTTTACTTGGGAAAGACAAAAGAAAGAACTTATAGATTTGCTTGTAACCCACTTAGCATCCTTTTTCCATCGACTTAATGATGATATGTTACTACATAACATATCATCCTTAAAGTCTAATCAGGGAAAATATAAGTGAGAACTTGGATTACCCAATCGGAATCAAAAACTCATAGTTCCAATCTGTAATATCCTTTCCGCTTCTCAGAAAGAAATAGGTTACATCTGAAACAGGTACACGATTAACTTTATCGTTGCAAAAAAACGGATAAACTCTGGTGTTATCTTTCACAGTATCGAAAAGTGTGCAAAAAAATCCGTAGTGGGATGCTGCAGCATGTAACTCAAGGAACATAAACGGAAGCACACTGGATCGACTTCGACTACGTGTGAAGTAGGACTTTTGCAGATAATACGGATTTGTCTTTTGGAGTTTCGTTCCGGGAGATAATATCTCTGTAGTGTCTTTCTCACACAATTCTTTGTAATGAATCCAATTGAATTCCATTTCCTCAATTATATTTTTACGAACCTTTTCGTATTCAGATTCCTTATTATAAACAGCTTTGGCAATTGCTCGGTACAAACTTCCATATTTCGATTCATTACCCACAATTTTAAATTTGTACGGTCCAATCAAAACTCGCCGTTCAATATAAAGTTTCCTTACAATTCAAAAAATTTCTACAAGCGTTAGATAATGGATTCAGTAAGTCATTAGTAATATTGCTAAAAGAATTTAAACTAACTTGTAGTCGTCTGGAAATATTAAGTGATCAAGACTAGTTCTTTTTGGGAAAGGCAAGACTTCATCTCTATCAATTTCGTAAAAGTCCCACAACTCCGTTTTACTGATCTTTCCCTTCACATCTTTGGAAAAATCATCCTCACATTCATCTTTATCAGTGGACTCCATCTGCTCATCGTCAGCGTCATGTTCATGTACATTTGAGTTTAATTCCCCAATTTCTTTATTCTCATTTTCTCCTCCCTCGCCTTCTTCCTTGTTTATATCCTTTATTACATTCTGTTCATTTTCACTATCGCTTGAACCACTATTACACACATTCCTATTACGGGCGCACAGTTCTATAAGAGATAAGCTCTTCTGTTCACCAGTGCTATCTGAACCTGTACTTGAGCTACCAAGGCTATCATCTGCCCTTACGTTTTCCAATTTAATATTAGATTCATTCATATTTTCCTTAATGTGACTTGCATCTCTACTAAGGCTATCGTTGCTCAAATCCATGGTTATGTCATAAAGTCCCTCTGTTCCAACAGAAACATTTTTAGTTTTCTTCTTCGGTACTTTAGTCGAATTGAATTCGTCGCTTTTTCGTCGAGTATTCATCGACGACATAGGTAAAGTCAACCTCAGAATAGGTGCCGTTTCACATGGCGCAATTAAAAATTATAGAATTAAAGACAATTTGCCGAAATTTTTAAAACTGGAGCATGCACTTGGACTGCAAGTGCCAGAAATTTTTCATGTAAGCCATGGTGATTTAGTGCATAGTACAGTTGCCCTCAACTGATCAGACCAAATAAGTGGCGCTCGGTGCTATGGAAGCACTTTCTGATTGGTTGTGTATCGTCATTTTGGGGCCTTCCCATAGGCTAATTCGCATTTTTTCATTAATTTAATTTTTAAAATGCCTATCTGCCTATGGTAAGGCCCCAAAATGACGAAACACCACCAATCAGAAAGTGCTTCCATAGCACCGAGCGCCACTTGTTTGGTCTGATCAGTTGCAAAAAAATTTCCTAGAAAAAAATAAAAATAACTGTTTATATAGGCACATTGGTGTAGGGTCTTAGTCGCAGTAACCAAGGAAAACTGCAGCAAAATTGAGGTAGATTAATTAAAATTTTAGCACTAATATTGTGTATAGTCATTGCAGACATTGAAAAGTATTTCATTCTTACATAAGTACGGAACTATGCAAATGAAAATTATTTCGAATTTTGGCAAACCAAAAACTTAAAACTGAGACTTTGTTTAGAGGTGTTGAACCCGCAAAAATTGTGCTTCTATGACTAAAGGTATAGTTAAAATATCCGTTGCTGGTTTTTCGTGATTTGTACCCAAAGTTTGCCAGATTTAATAAACAAGCCTAGATATTGTGTAGAGTTGTTGAAAACCATAAATACTATCGGTACACTCATCGAGAATTGGGTTTAATTGGTTTTGAGGTTATACCCGGTTAAACAGTTAAAAGTTTAAACGTTTAACCGGCAGGTTAAGATGGCCCGCCATTTGCCCTATAGCTAATGCATGTATAATATAACCTTCAACCGATCCATTCACCATTCACTTGTCATTGATTCTTATCAGTTTGCCATATACCAAGTGGAGACACTCGCGACTCGCACTCGCGAAGTGGACATCCTGCATCAAGCCTTTTTATCGTAATCATCTTTAACCCTTTACCAACCCTCAACCACAGAATCTAATATAGTAGGAATAAGCTGGAATATGTGAATAATTAAGTAGGTCGCTTTATACAGACCTAAGTACAATCTGTTAAAATCCTTGCAGACTTATTTGCACCTTTCACCATCGTCTATACAACGAAAATGTTCAATTATAAGATAATCATATTTTCTGTATTAATTTTCGAATAAAAGTGAGCAACCATTGTCTTCCATTTGAGTAAAACTGCATCAGTGCATATAAATAGTAGTATTTTGGGTTTTATAGAGGAATGTTTGCGCATACAAAGAGATACACTGAAATATTTATTTGTAATTGTCTATGCACGCCGTTATTAAACTTACATTCCAAAAGCGCTTACAAATATACAGATAGAACAGATAGATAAACATACATACGACACTACGCATTCATAAAATCTAGAAAATGGTATAGAGTAATCAATAACTCTACATTAGCTTTCCATTCCATCATCCCACATTTACTTAAAGTTGATTAGCATTAGCGTTGTCATAAATGCATAGATTCTATAAATCTTATATAATCCACTTTACGGTGAGTTGACGTAGCACAGGAAAAGTGTGCAACGGCAACCTTAAGGAAATGAATGATGGACATGGAAAATACATACAAACGGTTCTTGTAAGTAGAACAGTAGAAAGCATGAAGGAGCCAGTCAAGTCGAGAGCAATTCAAGCGAAACCCTCTGAAGCTCTAATGAATAAATCAACTAATTGTCTTAACTTGACGTGATGAAATTCACATTCTCTCCTATATATTTTAGGCAAAATAGTCCGGAAAATTTAGTAGTATGCTTACTACCGAAAATGACAGTAGATTACAAAACTCACGGTCTTTATAACTGCAGCCGAGTCGTTTTCGTATTACATTCAATTGTTCTTTAGCTCCCCAGTATACCATCCCTACATAATTTCATTAAGATATATCATTTATTTCAAAATTTAAACATTTGAGTAAATTACCCAAATTCTAATTTAAAATTGCCTGAGATTTAATACAAATTTATTTGAGAATTCCGTATGGAATATCCAACAAATAATAACGAATCGCCACATAAATTGGAAAAACCGAAACCAAAGAATTTTGAAGATGTTTTGGAGCAAATCGGTGGGTTTTGCACTTATTGACTTAATTACTCCAAATGACTGCTGAAAGCCACTTGAGACCATTTCGACCCCAAATGACTGCTGGAAGTACTTGAGACCATTTCGACCCCAAATGACTGCTGGAAGTCACTTGAGACCATTTCGACCCCAAATGACTACTGGAAGTCACTTGAGACCATTTCGACCCCAAATGACTACTGGAAGTCACTTGAGACCATTTCGACCCCAAATGACTGCTGGAAGTCACTTGAGACCATTTCGACCCCAAATGACTGCTGGAAGTCACTTGAGACCATTTCGACCCCAAATGACTGCTGAAAGCCACTTGAGACCATTTCGACCCCAAATGACTGCTGAAAGCCACTTGAGACCATTTCGACCCCAAATGACTGCTGAAAGTCACTTGAGACCATTTCGACCCCAAACGACTGCTGGAAGTCACTTGAGACCATTTCGATCCCAAATGACTGCTGGAAGTCACTTGAGACCATTTCGACCCCAAATGACTGCTGGAAGTCACTTGAGATCAATTCTACCCCAAATGACTGCTGGAAGTCACTTGAGACCATTTCGACCCAATATGACTGATAGAAGACATGGGTAGCTGTGGTTTGCTGACCTTTGTCTTGCATTACAAAACGGAACCATATGTAGTAGTACATATTTCCTGTGTCATGTAACCATTATGTTTGCCTAGTATATGTGCTCACTTTACCTCAGATTTTGGGGTGCTCTGATCTATAATATGCTTCTCGCTTTATTGCCGAATTTTTACAACCTGGGTACTACAATGGTTACGAAGATATTTTTAAACTACCTTGGTATGGTTATAAAGAAGGCCCCTGACAGAGCATGTTTTCTTTCGTTTTTTTAAAAAAAGTTGCCTTTTTAAAACCGTTTTTTGAATTCCTCTTAAACTAAAGAGAGCACATTTTCATAAATTTCAAATTAAGCTGAAAAATAGTTGAAGTTTCTTGATATTGATTTTCAGATTTGTAAAGTTGTGCACTCGTACCTTTTTGACGAGTCAAAGTTGATTCCTATGTATTTCAAATGGGAAAACTCGTCTCAAGAAAATTATTTTATCTCCGAAACTAAAGAGAGCACATTTTTACTCATTTGGTCAGAGCTTCCTAACATATTCATGGTTGTGCTAAAAAAATTTCAGAGCCCTAAGTTTGTGCACTCATGACTAAAAATTGAGCCTAACGAAAAGCCCCAAAACGTTACTTTCCTTTCATTCTTACATAAGTACGGAACTATGCAAATGAAAATTATTTCGAATTTTGGCAAACCAAAAACTTAAAACTGAGACTTTGTTTAGAGGTGTTGAACCCGCAAAAATTGTGCTTCTATGACTAAAGGTATAGTTAAAATATCCGTTGCTGGTTTTTCGTGATTTGTACCCAAAGTTTGCCAGATTTAATAAACAAGCCTAGATATTGTGTAGAGTTGTTGAAAACCATAAATACTATCGGTACACTCATCGAGAATTGGGTTTAATTGGTTTTGAGGTTATACCCGGTTAAACAGTTAAAAGTTTAAACGTTTAACCGGCAGGTTAAGATGGCCCGCCATTTGCCCTATAGCTAATGCATGTATAATATAACCTTCAACCGATCCATTCACCATTCACTTGTCATTGATTCTTATCAGTTTGCCATATACCAAGTGGAGACACTCGCGACTCGCACTCGCGAAGTGGACATCCTGCATCAAGCCTTTTTATCGTAATCATCTTTAACCCTTTACCAACCCTCAACCACAGAATCTAATATAGTAGGAATAAGCTGGAATATGTGAATAATTAAGTAGGTCGCTTTATACAGACCTAAGTACAATCTGTTAAAATCCTTGCAGACTTATTTGCACCTTTCACCATCGTCTATACAACGAAAATGTTCAATTATAAGATAATCATATTTTCTGTATTAATTTTCGAATAAAAGTGAGCAACCATTGTCTTCCATTTGAGTAAAACTGCATCAGTGCATATAAATAGTAGTATTTTGGGTTTTATAGAGGAATGTTTGCGCATACAAAGAGATACACTGAAATATTTATTTGTAATTGTCTATGCACGCCGTTATTAAACTTACATTCCAAAAGCGCTTACAAATATACAGATAGAACAGATAGATAAACATACATACGACACTACGCATTCATAAAATCTAGAAAATGGTATAGAGTAATCAATAACTCTACATTAGCTTTCCATTCCATCATCCCACATTTACTTAAAGTTGATTAGCATTAGCGTTGTCATAAATGCATAGATTCTATAAATCTTATATAATCCACTTTACGGTGAGTTGACGTAGCACAGGAAAAGTGTGCAACGGCAACCTTAAGGAAATGAATGATGGACATGGAAAATACATACAAACGGTTCTTGTAAGTAGAACAGTAGAAAGCATGAAGGAGCCAGTCAAGTCGAGAGCAATTCAAGCGAAACCCTCTGAAGCTCTAATGAATAAATCAACTAATTGTCTTAACTTGACGTGATGAAATTCACATTCTCTCCTATATATTTTAGGCAAAATAGTCCGGAAAATTTAGTAGTATGCTTACTACCGAAAATGACAGTAGATTACAAAACTCACGGTCTTTATAACTGCAGCCGAGTCGTTTTCGTATTACATTCAATTGTTCTTTAGCTCCCCAGTATACCATCCCTACATAATTTCATTAAGATATATCATTTATTTCAAAATTTAAACATTTGAGTAAATTACCCAAATTCTAATTTAAAATTGCCTGAGATTTAATACAAATTTATTTGAGAATTCCGTATGGAATATCCAACAAATAATAACGAATCGCCACATAAATTGGAAAAACCGAAACCAAAGAATTTTGAAGATGTTTTGGAGCAAATCGGTGGGTTTTGCACTTAATTGACTTAATTACTTAAAATATTCAAGTTTAATAATAGTGATTCTGAAAACGTTCCAATTATCTGAATAGGCGGATTCGGCAGATTCCAAGTCCTCATTCTTGTGTTCATTTTGTTCTATGAAATACCAGCAGCACTGCTTGCTTTTGTTCCTGTATTCGTGGGTACGCTATTCCCACATCATTTACCGCTTATTGAAAGCACATCATCAATATAACCGTAAATATTGATTTTTTACAAATAGGAGCTGTTCCTAAGCAGTGGCAATGTCTCAGTGAGAATGAGAATGACACTGACACGTATTTCATGTCGTCTGAAGAAATTTGCGACTGCAACGATACAAAATATGCACCACCTCATTCTATAGTTTCCGAAGTAATGAATGTTATTTTAGTGTAGGCTAATCACTTATTTCAAATTTCATTGAAATGAGTGATTAAGTATTAAGTTAAAGTATTCTAAATAATTCAGAACGTTTCAATATTGTATCTTAAAAATTAGTCCACCTATAATATACTTCTGGTCATGGTATATAAACGATTTATTTTCGAAAGTATTCATAAGAATGAATTTCTATTTGTGGTAGTTATTTATATTTTCTAGTAGTAATAAAAATATAAGTCAAATGGGGATGGTAAAATGCATTTAAAAAAGTAGTAAACTGCTTTTATTTGGCAGTGGGAATTGGTCTGTGATTCATCATGGGTAGCAGATTCTATTACCAGTTTACAAATGTTTGGTATGTTTTTTGGAAACACGATTCCTTCTCAATTGTCAGACTGGTAAGTATCCCACGTGATCACATTTCAAACATACCTTCCATTAATTTTTTATAATTTACCAGTTGAAACAGGATTGCACTAAAAATTTCAGGTACGGAAGAAAATATACATTCATAGGGTTGATTTTCACCATGTCGTTTGGGCAAGTGATTTCCGCTATGGCTCCCAATCCTTACATATTTGCGCTTGCCAGATTTATATGTGGATTTGGGCTAGCAGGTAGGAAATAAATACATCTTTAAGATTTTGATTACCAAGCAATTAAGTGTCCTTGTTTTTTGAAAGGCTACTTAAGTCTAAATGGCATTTACACTATGGAGTTCCTTACACCGAAATGGCGGCAGCTGGGCGGTTGCCTCGGGCCATTAGGAGAGGGAGTAATACTTTTAGGAGTACTTGCATATTTTATCAGTTCATGGAGACTTCTACTTTGGGCAACCACTGTTCCCTTTGTAACCATCATACTTATAATTCCGTAAGAGCTGAAAATATATGCAAAATAGATTAATTGCACCTAAAACTGTTATCTATGAACACGGAACTTAAATTGGAGTAAAAATTCTTTATTCATAGACTTCTTCCCGAAAGTCCCCGCTGGCTTATACGAAATAAGAAATTAGTGGAAGCAGAAGAGGTTCTCAGATATATTGCTAATGTTAATAAAAGAAGACCAATCGATATGGAGACACTAGAAGCAATTTCTGAAAGCGAAGGACCGGTTGATACTGTAAAATTTTCATACTTGGATTTGTTTCGCCGCAAGGAAGTCAGGGGAAAGACTATTATTTTTATAGGCATTTGGTTTTGCTGGGCATTTACTTATTTCGGACTAAGTTTTAATACCCGAAATTTCGGAGTCAATCCTTATTTGATGCTGATTTTGATGGGAATAGCTGACAGCATTGGGTTTAGAGCTGCACTGCTATTTAACAACAGGTAACGATTAATCAATATACTGTTGTCATTACTATTGCAAAAGTTTATGGTAATGGATTAATGTTAATAATTAAAGCACGTGCAACCAGGTATTCAATTCATAACATGTTAAGTCATGAAAATGTTTCGAACCTCAATATTTGTATTCTTTTGAAAATTGCAACAGATTGGGCCGAAGAAAAGCTCTAATAGTTTTCACAACTATATCGGCTATATTTTTCTTACCGATAGCCGTTGTTCAGATAGCTTTTGATACAGAAGAGCACCAAAGTCTCATAATTGCTTTCATTCTAATGGGGAAATTGGCTGTGGCTGGTGCGAGATCTTCCATTCGATGCTTGACTGTTGAATCATATCCCATTTCCATTCGGACTATGGGCTTTGGAATTTCTAGAGTGTCTGCCACTTTAGGAGGAATAGCTGCTCCTCAAGTAGCGTATATTGGATCAAGTTAGTCTTACTTAGTTCTAAAAACTACTATTTGCAAACCTTCAGTATTCAGAATGTGTTTCCTTACATTTGTATTAATGTTGCTTTTTTAGAATGGCCTTCAGTGCCTATGTTTGCTTTTGCTTTGTTTGGACTACTTGGTTCCCTTTTGTCACTACTACTAACTGAGACTAGTGGGCGACCATTAGAGGATGGTATAAAAGCGGGTGGACAAAGAGGAGCTGTTGGACCTACTTCAGAAGCAAGATACCAAGTGAAATCTTCACTTGCAGCAAGAACACTTGGAAGGTCAAGCTCCCTTTTACAAATGCTTCGAGCACACGGAGGAAATGTCGACAAAATACCTACTGATTTTAAGTTAAGTGAAAACACATTAATTTTGTAAATGTTCTATCTGAATCAAAGCGTCAATGTCGAACCTGCGTATTTCCTAGTTTATGTAAACCCTGCTTATATCTGTATCATTATTTCATTTCCTCCATTGATTGATTGATGCCTCTATGTATCTACCTATACGGATAGAGAAAGTAATTCATCTTCTGAATGTGATTATACTTGATGTCTGCTAATACAAATGTAACAGATCGTCCGAAAGTGGGAGAGCCATTAGCACATGAAATGTAAGCACTACCATTTCTACCATACGGTATTGCCAAAATTGTTCAATTGCATTAAGGGGCACCTATGCTTCACGGGGTTACCAATATCGTCCTTAGTATACCTATTCTTAATATATATCATAGCAGAGTTATTAATTATTTTTTTAAATAATTATTTTTGTGAAAATAATATAACAAAAAATTTATTTTATTTGAATAAATGTAGCGAAAGAGAGTTAATACTAATTAATACTTTGGATAGAAAGATTATGTAATACTATGTACTTATTTATGAATATATTTTTGAAAACTTAAATAAAATATTATACCCGTTTCGGTTCCATGTTGATTGACATACACAGTTAACATTGTATATAGGTTTGCTTTAGATATTGCATGTGGTTAGTAAAATTAAGAATAAGAACCCCATTATTCGAAAAAATCTATGATCAACTATTGTTTTGGAAATAAAAAATTCAAAAGGGATAGATAGAATTAAACTAGAAAATTAAATAGAATTATTAGAAAACTTTTGACATCACTATTAAGCTTTTATTTAGTAATAAACTCAATAACAGCAATAACCTTATTAGCGATGTCAATGTTATCGCAACAAAGAATACAGCATTACACAAGTGTTTGATGGAAAGTTGGATTTGTCTACTAAATATTAGTAGTACACGGTGTAGTACATAATTAGTATGTACTACATCAACTTGTAAAAATCTTATAGGAGTATCAAAAAGGTATTTCATAACTCGCTAATAAATGCCAGCATTGTTACCACCTGGGTTGAGTGAATCCCCTGGTAGTATAGTGCTGTTGAGCCAAAAGTTGTGATCGCTGGATCTGATACTGCGGCTGATACCTATATTGTTGTGGAGCACTGTATGGAACCCGTCTCCGATTTGGTGGGCTGTAACTAGTCTTTCTGAAATTTTGATGTCTATTTGAAGTTATTGGAACATAATAACTCACTTGAGGAGGTCTTTGATTGCCATAAACTCGATTTACATTTGACTTAGCGATATATGATGATGGTATTGAGTAAATAGCTATTGTTTTTGTTTGTTGAGAATATGATGGCTGAGTTTTTGGAGGGGATGTCGGATTGGGTTGTGGTGGAAGGTATGGCGGTTGGGTTTGTGGTGGAGGAGTTGCTGGCTGGGTTTGTGGTGGAGGAGTTGCTGGCTGGGTTTGTGGTGGAGAGGGTGCTGGTTGGGGTTGTGATGGAGGGGGTGGTGAAGGCGGGGTCACTTCCTTGTCTGGCGTTTTCGGAGGATTTGGATCTTTTGCTGCACATTGCGAATCTGGGGGTTCGGTGTACTTCTCGTATTGTGGAAAATTTACGATGTAATTCTGCAAGCCAAGACATTGCATACGTTACAGTTGGAAATTGGAAATATTTTGTGCATGAAATTAAATCGCTAAAATTAGTCTTCAGATTTCATTAGTTAAATATTTTAAAGTAGAGGGCCAATTACTTTCAGAGGAATGCGTTTTTTCGTGTTTCCTGTACAAAAAGCATATTGCTTTCCAGCTAACCATTTGCTTTCTACCGTCTTTCCGTCCTTTTTCCAGTCTACACCGTCATAAATCACATCTGCAACTGTGGAGTACAATGCTCCAGCGTCTGATATGACCATGGCATCCAAAGCATTCAGAGGAACATTGTAAGTACTATTTGCAAGATACAATGGGCTATCAGGGTAATCCACAGTCTGATCTTCGCTGAAAGTAGATTCAAATATTTACTATGTGCACGATAAACACAAAATGAATAACGATTGCATATTCCACTTACTTTGGTTCATACGGCATGTTAATTTCCTTTAGTATATCTCCTTCAACTTTGTTAATTCCTAGTGCGTTCAAAAATGAATAAAATTCGTGCTGAGTTTTACATTCTGTAAAATCAATCTTAGGGTAATAGTAAACAAAAGACATGCACATTTCGTCACGAGTGCCAAGACCACCCTGAAATTATAAATCAACGAAAAGTTGGGTTAAGTATAAATTTTTCTACTGATTGTTACTATTATTACTATTGTTCTTACAAAGGCGGGTTTAATTTTATCTGTGGTCTCGTATTCGCATTCGGTAATGAGCTCGTCTCCTGGCATAATTTTTCTGTTAGGTTCTATGACGCGAGCTTGTTGATAATCAAAATCATAATGATTCTCTTGAGCAATTGGGGGTAATTCTTGTCCATTACGAATATGACGAAGTATTATTTTCCTAGCTGCCCTGTGAGCATGGAGAAGCACTGTTGTTACCGTCATTCCTTCAGGAGGAATAGCCTTTAAAGCAATGTCATAAAAATAGTATTACAGTACGCAAACTAGGCAATGACATTTGGATAAGAGCATTTTTTACTTCAAACACATACTTGTGCAGTGCATTCAGATGTGCAGTATCCCAAAGTTGTGAAAGATGTCATTTTAGGAGGCACAACGTGAAACGGAGCAATTTTTGTGCCGACAAGCACCGAAGAGGATTCGTATTCTCTTAACTTGTCAGTGTAAAATAGCCGAAATCCGGAGCTGTCTACAACTGAATTTGCAATAATGACAAATATTTGTAAATGAATTTCCAGTGAAATTGCACAAGAATGATATATTAAGGTGTTATCCCTATAAAAATTTTCGACTAACAGGCTTTTAGCTGAGGATTATCGTAGTGAATTTCGAACATGAAGTATGTCGTTCCTCCGTGTTCTTCTCCAAGTGGACTGCCCACGTGCGATGGGAACATGTTTCCTTGAAATCATTAAAGTAGCTCTTTGAGTACGCCAAGTGTACATAAGATTTTATACATTATGTAAATACTCTTATTTATAAGATCAACCTTCTGATCCTGCAGTCCAAAGAATAGGAATTGTGGTGCAGTACGTTCCCCACTCTAGTGGCATATTAGGGGTGTAACACCTTCCTCCTTTTTGTTCAGTATATTTCTCAAATGTTAATTCAGTTAATCCGTCAAATCCCGGAACTTTACATTCGTATAGAATTATGTGATGAATACTAAATTCGTTTCCTTTTTGTAAAAGAGGGCGGTACTAAATGTCGGTATACATTAAAGAAATCAAATGTTTCACATTCTTAGTATTAATGCTTCATAAATAACTAGCAAAAGTTCTTACACCAATCAGATGTTGTTTTGTATCCATTTTCGGAAACTTTGCTATTTTACAGAAATAAATGTCGTCTTCAGCATCTATTATATTCTAGAAATTATATAATTCAAGAGTTTAAAAACAGTTCATGTTATTTTACATGATTTTAAATTGCAGCGAAATTACAAAAGTGTTTTCTATTATTATAATAATTCACGTTTGTATTTGCTGAAAAAAGAAAAAAACTCGTTAAGCATAAGTTACTTGACTCATTTTCACATCCCATTGCTTAATGGATGGATCATCATTTGTGTCATCAGGAAAACGTGTATGCTGTACTTTATTACGGATAAACGTTCTTCGAACACCTCTGTGTTCTCCGTGATATTTTGGATTGTTATCTACAGGATCTTCTTGACTAATAGCCCATATCAAGCGAGAACTATCCGCCTAAAAGAAAGTCACTATATAAATAAACGCAACAATTGTTCAAAAAGACTTCTCTATTTCCCCAACTCAAATTGTGCATAAGCGATACGTAAGGTTTATTGGGTATCAGCTATTACCCCCAAAACCATATCATCTAATGCATCACAAGTATTCCATTTACGGCGGAAGCGAATCGTCGTGAATCCGTCGCTCTCTTTACCAGATATTAATTCGTAATCCTGACTTTCATCTATTATGGGAGACTTGTTTCCAACTGCATATAAATCCTTAAAAACAAAAGATAAAACTATATTTGAAATAATTTTCATCACAACAGTATTCTTTTAATGTGTTTACGAAACGTTCATCAATATAATAAATATGGGTTTTAATCCCGTGTTTCGAGGAGTTTATATTTTAACATATTATCTTACCAAAATTTGTGGTTTGTCATCTGAATCCACCCAACCCAAAACAATGTCACTTCCTTTCATGGCTCCATTTGGAGAGAATCCAACAGCCACATAGCCAGTGACAGGAGCACTCATTTCCATTGTGAGCCATTCGGGATCGTTGCTATTCCAGCGAACCTCAACTCCCTTCTCTAGAAACAGGGTATGGCTCCACTCTACAGTTTCTTGACAGCAGATGCCCAAACTGCTTAGTAGCAATTGTGTGGATGTTAACAAAACCAATTCAAAAAATTTCATGGTTTCCCGATTTACAATTACCAAAACGACTATTGAAAAATGTACCATAGAAATACTAAAGAGGTATCGCAGACATGCGTACCCTCTAAAAGAATAACAGGTACTGCCAAAAAGAGCAACCTTTTCAGACAAAATAACTGAATAAGATTAAGCAGAGAAATACTGCTGATGGATATAATTCAGGCGTTTCCTGATTTCTTGAGGCCAGCTATATATCTATACACTTCTATGTAAATGCCTTTTTATTTTTCTTACTATCGCATCGATATCAACATCAACTCTTCTATTTTTTGTGCATCATAGACAAACATCTAGCATTTCAAGAGGTTTGTCCTCAATTAATAAGAGAAGAAAAAGTTCGTCTACGACAGCATCAACTCATAACTCATTCTGCGAGTGAATATTGCACGTGTATCACGTATCTATCAAAAATAAACTATAAGTTACCTACATCAAATTACATAATAAGTATTATAAGTAACTGCAGTCTACTTTGCAGTCTTCAATTGTACATGAGCACGAATTACTTTAGTTTGACTTGTATACGTACTAATGCTGTTATTATAAGAGTTGTCCTTTGTTGGAAGCAAACCGTTTAAGCGTACCCACTAAACAAAAACACAAAGTCATTACGTTACATACAGGATGGAACAAATTATTTTATTAACATGTTATGTATTACGAATAATACATAACTGTATTACGCACATCAATAATTGCTGTAATTATATCTTGAGACAAAGATAATTTAATTCAGCAAGCATGCCCTCTCTAGCTCGATTATATTAGAAAAAATTGTACCAATATATTTCACTTAAGTAACTAGTTAAGCATAAGCGCAGATGTAAGACAACTAATTTATGTGGACAATCTGTACCCTAACAAAACTGTCATTATAACATTTTACAGTTGTGCAAGAAGTTACATATATTATTACTAATGCTTATATGTTACACATTAGATGACTCTACAGAGTTGCTAGTTAATTTGGAGTTTTTCTTTGATTGTTAGTTTGTGAAATAAAGAGAGAGAATGAGTAGTTGGGCAGCAGTATGAAATAGTTAGCTAGCTTTTACTGGCTACCTCAAAAACCAATGTCTCAGTCAAGGTCTACTGGTTTTTTCAGCAGAAAGCGAAAGCACTTTTTTTCTGCTTGGCAAGATATTCCTTGTTGTGCTTGCATGGTAAATGAGTCGGCATCGGCAAGTCGGCATTCTGTTTTTGCAATACTACTTTATTAGCAGTTAGTGAGAATGTTATATTTTATAGACTTATTATGCCTATAAGATTCAATACAGTCAACATTCTGTCAATCATATTTACTGTACTAATACTTTTCAAGCGCCCCTAGCTACGGGGGTCTAAATTATCTATGCACCCGCAATTCGATATCAGGAAATCCGCTAAAAATAACTAATTTTGAGTCACTTAATACTGCTAAAAAATATGCTTGTTACTTTACTACCATTGTTAGCAAGTATTTGCAGTCAGATCAGTCAGATGTAGATAATAAATGCAGCGAAAAGGGAATAATATTTTTTGGCCCAGCACAAGACAAGACTAGACTACATAGTTTTATTTAAATACACCAGAAGAACCATAAGATATCTAAACACACAATACATAGGAGGTACTTTAATAATTATGGCCATAGTGCAAAACACTCACCAAAAACCAACATAAGAATTCTTTAAATTCTAAGCGCATACAAACGAACTAACTTTAAATGCATTCATTAAAGGATTAGTTATAGGCAAATCACTGACGTTGTTTTCATTAGGGCCAATACTTCCAATAACAGAACTTAGTGCTGGTTGCTCTACTGACTTAGAAACGCCTACATTAGCTGCCTTCAACTTTTTGAGACACCAATTGAAGAACAATGCAAAAGTTATCATGATTACTGAAAAATATAAACCCAAAAAAAATTTCTTAAATTTTCCTTGATTTGGGACATAATTTTGGAAAACGGCGCACAATATTACAGAAAGTCAATTTTTTCCAATATTAACAATTCCTTGTAAAAGTATTCTTCTTGGGAGTCGATATTTGCCTATGAAATGCCCTTCGAAATCACGGCTCTTTTGTTCGCAAACTGTCGAAAGCAATTAAACAATGCATAAAATAATTTGTAAGTACTTTAAGCGGATATGTCAATGATAGTATTACAAAAACGTGAAGAGATTATTTTGTTATCTATAAGGGGTTTTACTTTCTAGCCCTATTCGGGTATATAGTACACAACAATGCTTTCAAGAAAACTATGAAATCCTGCAAAAGTCAAAAATAGTTCTTAATTACAAAGGAAAACACAAAAATTCGCGCGGAGCACGAAGATTTTTTTCGTTTTTTGAGATTTGTACAACTATTTGCTCCTTCTTTTTCTCCTACACAAAAAGGTTATTTTTCCCCAAAGAAGGACATTTTTAGGACGGAAGGACAGGGTCCAAAAAGAAGGACGCCTGGTCAGCCTAACTTAAAATAGTTTAGTGAATAACTTAAAAATTAGTTATTTTTAGTGGGTTTCCTGATATCGTATTTCGGGTGCATAGATAATTTAGACCCCCGTAGCTAGGGGCGCGTGAAAATTGTTTTGATAGTAAATGCTTTGTTTACATGCTTTCATTTTATGCGCTATGGTTATGTATTTTTATCTTAATATGTGCCAGTCCAATGAGGATACCCGTACATTTCCTTGTCCTGACTAGGCAAATTACTAGAATTAGTCACTTAGATGTAGTTGTATATTCAAATAAAAATGAATGACTGCATTTCTGTATATGCAAAGTCATTTGTCAGTTAAAAAAGCCCACTAAAAATAAGAAAAAAGCCAGTATTATCGCGTGAATACCAACAGATTGTACCAAAGGTAAAGATGCGTGGTCACCTCATCCGACCAAATATTTAAAGTATGATTTGTAAACGTTATGTAAACTATTGATACATTTACTTACGCTACATTAGATAGGTGAGCATGAGAATTGAAAGTATGTCAAGTATACGGTATGGGTAGTATTAGTAGAAGACAAAGTCACTCAGACAGACACCAGAGGTCAACCAAGTAATAGGACTAGAGAAAGAGACTATTTATTTCTTAGGTGAATTTGTTTCTTGTGTACATGTAATGTAATATAAATTGCATTTTCACATAATATATAGATCGAATATACATGATTTTGGTGGAGAACGAAATTAATGGCTCCCGGAATATTATAACAGCAGAATCATCTCAATAACATAAATAGTAAATAGATAAATATAAAAATAGGTAGTTACGAAAAATCCATGCAAATCTATTGTCCTAACTCGCTAAAATACATCATTGATGTGTAATATGATGCTTGTTAGTGAAAGATATTTAACCCAAACGTGTATGTCTATTAGAAAATCTAAGAATTGTTAGTTGAAATAAAATAAGGGAGAAGCTTAGCAGCCTCGAATATCCCTACAAAAAGCAACAATTGGCGCTACAAAAACGTTTGTTTGTACACAGTTGTATTCAGTGATACGAATGTATGTAAATGTAAGTGCAAGTTCTGAAATAGGGAAACCTGTCTGTCAAGGACAAAGAATAGTCAATACCTAATTTCTCTTTCTTACGACTTGCAAATCAGATAAAGATAAAGTTGTGATGTACACCGTAGCAAAATTAATTCATGAAATGAATTGTCTGTGCAATATCTGGGCTGAAGTGATTTCATTAGATAATATAATTGATAATAATGT
Organism: Yoshiicerus persimilis; assembly: GCA_020352615.2. Classification (NCBI taxonomy): domain Eukaryota; kingdom Metazoa; phylum Arthropoda; class Collembola; order Entomobryomorpha; family Tomoceridae; genus Yoshiicerus; species Yoshiicerus persimilis. The sequence continues at coordinate 43,653,548 of CM036940.2, forward strand.
CCTGTTATGCATGAGGTGGTTTTGATTTTTTTCAATAGCGTTGCAAAACAACTGGGCCAGAGTGATCGGTGTAACGATTTTAGTAATCCATTCTGGTAAGAGAGCTAAGAGTTGTGACATAAATTGCAATTTTAATATTTAATTATAATCCACTTTAATGTTTAACCGTCAACGAAAATGACAATTACATACACTCCTAAAGTTTTCATCAGTTTTGAAAACTCTTTATGACAAAGCCAACACTAGTACGATTGACGAGTTTGTCAAGAAGTCCCGATTGGTAAATTTTAATTTGCTGAAATTTCGGTCTGTTTGGCAAAATTAAAAAATACGTTTTATGAATGAAACGTTTGGCAAAAAATCCACAAAAGAGAAACTGCGAAAAAACATAGTGTCCCAATGACATAACAAATTGTATTACTGTAATTGCCACTGCCAAACATTTGTATGATCAATTCATAGCTTGCTACATTCTGCAATCTTAATCTAATTCCTAGTCGTGAATGACTTATTTTTTCCTAATAATAACTATGTACTAATGAAACAAAAGGGGAGCACTAGCCAAAATATGATCCTTATATATTTATTTCGTTTTAATACTTATAGCATTGTCATTTTTGCATATACTTTATTTAGTTTCATAGTTGTCTATTTTATTAAATACGAAGCGCATTACACTCATAATATTAATTCATAAAATGAAACTTCATTTTACAATGGTTGTAATGATTACACTGATTAGTATAATTTATAAGACTATAGAATGTGTTCATCATAAGTACTTTTATTACTAATATTCCGACGTTATCCATTTTAATGTCAAAAATAAACAAATTCAAAGTCTTTAACCGTCGTGTGATATTACTCTATACCTAATTTAATAGTCAATGTACAATTACCTACAATTACAGTCATTACATTAAAAAAAGAATTTGAGACTAATTTTTCTTCAACTAACACAAAAATACTTTTTATGTTTATTTTATACACACTGAAGGTGATGATTTTTAAGACTTTACACAGATATTTAAGAAAATTATTATGACCAAACGAATTTATTTATCAAATCCACAATTTTGTAGCCGTATTTAGTCCAATGGAACGTAAGTCCCATGGAAAGTAAGTCCCATGGAAAGTAAGTCCCATGGAACGTAAGTCCCATGGAAAGTAAGTCCCATGGAACGTAAGTCCCACGTAAGTCCCATTGAATCTCTCTGTATTCTGTCATACCAATCTATAAGGATATTAACAAGTCAAATTGGATTTTCGGATGCCTTAGTTTCTTCTGGCGGCTAACTATTCTCTTGTTGAAAATTGAGCAAGGTTGCTAAACAAAAACGTCAAAATGTGGACAATGAGGGATTGTAGAACAAATTCAAGATTCGTAAAATGTTCTCTCCAGTGTCACATCTACAGTTTGCTTAACGTATACTTCCGGTTATTATCATGCAGCTTTTATAAAGTTGCAGCAATTTACAAACCAAAAATAATTTACAGTAACGTGGCTTAGTTATGTATCTTAATACATTTAATAATTTATTTGTCGATTAAAGCAGAAAAGTAGATGCGTAATACATTGCCCTCAAATTCAAGTTAATAATTAACATAAGTAACTTCTTTACTAGTTCTAAATAGAAAACCTAATTTCTAAAATAACGTCTACAATTATAAATAAATAAGGACAACAAAACAAAAGAACATGTTCAGCTTACGACCTTCGATTCAAATTCAACCACTAATATTACTGCTGTTGGATACATCAAAATCTTTTTCAGACTCTTTGGGAAAAGACATCTTTTTCAGCTGACTTTGGAGCTCCTTCATCTCCAAGTTTGCTCTTTCTTCTGCATTTAGTTCAGCTTCAAATTTTTCTAGATCTGCGTGCTTTAAAAAAAACAATTTGACGTTTCAAAACTTTACTGGAATGGTTATACTTTGGATTCGGAATGGAAACTTTAAGCTGTAGATCAACTAAAGAAATGCACTTGTAAAATGAAATAGCGAAAATTATAAAATCCTCACTGAACAGCCTCACTGAATAGGAGAAAAGAAAAACAATCTTACAAATCTGTTTAGGATATCTTCGCAGTTTGCATCAAAATGATCCCTCTTTTGAAATTCGTCAATGGTTGTCAGAGTTTCACTGATGGTGTTTATGCCATTTAAGAATTCCTCATGCTCTTCTACTGGACACAAAATTGTAGCATTTGTTAAGCTTGGTTGCAAAAATAATCTTGAATTTTCTGAAGTGCTTCCATTCAAGAATTTTTCCAAGGATGAGCTTACTTGGCCTAATCTCTTCTGAAGATTTTCTGAAAAAATACATAAACATATGATTGTCTCTTACTTTTGAAATAAAACTGTAAGTAAAATGTAAGTCAGATAAAATGTGGCAATCGTTGAGATTAAAACTCACCCAGTGACTTTATTGGTAACATTTCAGAAAGATTTGTTTCACTCTTGATCTTCTGCGCTTCCAAACACGTGCGAAACTTTTTATCCATAATTTTCATCAATTGATAGATTTTCGTTCGATATTCTGTTAGACCAATACCAATGTCTCCGAATTCTTCAAATTCTTGCAAACTATTGATTTCAGCATCGAAAGCACCATCTCCCATTATAGTAGAGCAAATAGACGGATTTAATAAATTATCTCTATTTTCCCGAGCACTGCTGAATAACTGCCGATTTAAGTTCACTCCAGTCATTGTTTCTCCGAAAGGTGGATTACTATTAGTAAATGTTGAAAGCAAATTTTGGTGACATTTCGGCTTTGATTTTACTCCAATGATATTTGCCCATTGCTCTATTCCAGCTTCCTTACTGTAATTGCCGTTTTCAATTTGTTCAATGATGTACAGCTGTTGTTCGGCTGTAATTTTAGGCTTCTGTTGCATGCTCCCTGCAGCAGATTCCTCAGGATGCTTCCTTCCACTGGTAGGAGTTCTTGTAGCTCTAATTGGAGGACCTACAGAAGACGACTTCGAGTATGGTGCTGAAGATGTTGGTGGTGTCATTGCACCTCTTGGGCTTGGCCGACTCTTAGGGTTTAATCCAGACATTATTGACTAATACAATTAAGATTGAAAGTACTTAATTAAAATCTTTAAAAATAACATTCGAATTAACAAATAAAATGGATTGGTGTGTACGATAAGAGTAACTCTGAGGACGAGTCATATTCTGGCTTCTGGGAACTGTAGGCCCCCTATCGCGAAATACTTACGTATTAGAAAAAGTTAAGCTTTTCGTAGCATCCTTAAATTACGGGGGTTAAAGGGTGAGCCCTGCAACGTGATCATGAAGTCATGGTTCTTAATAAATATTTCAAAGTAAAGTGGGGGTTAGTCCTCAAAGTTACTCCCATTGACACACAAACCCTAAAATGGCATGCCATTCTGCCAAAGTTACAAAAGCACAGAATAGAAATAGATACGTACTGAATACTGATCTGATGTATATAGATTGGTCGAAAATGAATAGTTCAGTCAGTAACAAAAAGTATCAATAATACATACCTAACAAACACGAAAATGATGATCAAACCAAAGAGACCTTCTTGAAGCGGTTTAACAGTTTTAAAATTAGAAGACTGCCTTCGATGTCAAAATTCTAATAAATATTTTAACCTGTATTTGTATGTAACAATAATTGATTAAACTATACCATAACGCGCCTCGGCTTTCAAACATAACCGAGGGAGACAAGGATGATTTACATTTTCGGTTTCACAGGAGACGGATGAAAGGCGAGACTGACACGGAGCAATCCTCATAATCAGACCCCGGATATGTAGGTTTTAACATATTCACAGTGGTTGCTCGTAGCCCCCTGAGTTTTCGTATCTATACGTTTGGGGACCACTGGACCTCTTAGGAAAAAAAATGTGTCACATATAAAAAAATATTTTCAGAATAAAAAAATGTAACATTTTGTAACAAGGTGCTTTTAAATACCAGGTGATGCCATGGTGAAAATAACAAATTTCTAGCTGCCAGTTTTTTACAGACATTTTTGCACCAGCAAAACTGGCAGCTGGAAACCACTTTGAAATAGGAAGTCGCCACCTGTGCCCCCAGAAAGAGGGGCCATGGCAACTAAAAGCACCTTGTTTTGTAACATATTTTTTTATAAAAAAAAAATATTTACTAACATTTCGGAATAAAAAAATGTTTAGCACATATTTTGGCCTTCTTAGGCTGTCACATGACGTTAAAAATGAAGAAAATCAAAATTTTAAGGAAAATAAATGGTCATGTGACCTAAAATAGCATTTAAAAAAAAATTCCAAACGGCTGAATTATTTTTTCGAAAAATTTTCCTTAACAAAAATGTTACACTACTTGTTTCACTTTTTATTTTTACCAAAATTTATATTTTAGAAAATATTATTTGTATGTTAGAACATATTTTGCCGTTTATAGGACATAATAAATACATATTTAGCTGATTTTTAGCAAATATTTTGCTGTTTTTAGCACATATTTCGGCGTTTTTAAGCACATATTTAAGTACATATTTTCGAAGTTTTAATAAATAAATATCCGGGGTCTGCTCATAATCCTCTCTCTCCTCATCTTCATCCTCATGCTTCCTCTCCTAGTTTTAATGGGATCAGCACTTTCAATGCTACACTAATAACAATTATTAACAATAACACTAATGTTTAATTTTGGAAGTCATAGAGTGAGTTCGTCAAATCTCGGATGGACTCCCTACTCCCTATTGTCCCTATCTACTCTCTACATTTAAACACCTCTCTTTAGATTCTTCAACAAGCTATTATGATAGTTAGGATGGTTACGTTACTAATCCTTGTATATAGGACAAAAATAGTACAAAATGTCTGTGAAAATCTTTATTTTTACTCATCGTCATCACTCTATATTACCGAACCGAAACGAAGCTCAAGGAATAAAAAAAGAAAAACTGAGTTTCTCGGAACCTGGTAAAGGGGAATCGAATGTAAAAGGAGCGCGGTTAGAAAGTGGTAAGAGATTTCTATCGAACGGCGAATAATAACGATTTCACCAGTATCACCATTATAATTAAATATAAGATTAGGACTTAAGACGATAAAACCAGAACCGTGTGACCAGTCATTGCACCTTGTGTTTGCTTTGTACTCATACAATAAGATTCTGATTATCACATCATTTTATTCAAAAATTAAATTTTTTCAGACACAAAACACAATAATGCCGAAAAAGAAAACTGGTCAACGGAAAAAGGCTGAAAAACAAAAGGCTCGGCTAAAAACCATCAGAACTGCAAATGAAAATAAAAATGTAGCCGAATCTCCTTGTAACAGCATTATGGAATGTGACAAGTGCAAGAAAATTCAGAAAAACAGATCATTTTGTTATTTCTGCCAAGCAATTCAAAGGCTTCCTCAGTGCGCTCAGTATGGCAAAGTAAAATGCATGCTTAAAACAGGAGATTGTGTTATAAAACATGCTGGTGTTTATACAACTGGTATGTCGATGGTGGTAAGCATTTTAAGATCGAAACACATTTTAAAAAATAAATTTTTTATCAGTACTTAGTAAATCAAATACGGTTTTGTATAGTATACCTAGGTAATATATCCATGATATTGATATTACTGATACTGATATATCACACAAACACAAATATATACTTAATATCAAACAGGGAGCAATATGTGACCATTGTGAAGCATGGGTATGTCATGGCAGAAAATGTTTGTCGACTCACGCCTGTACATGTCCGTTGATGGATGCAGTTTGCACGCAGAGGCTCTCTTTGCAAACGCGGGGCCCTAGGCAATTGAGGGTAAAAGTGGGGTTCGGCCCGCAAGGGCCGAAAAAATTTTCAGTTTTGGTGCCAAAATGATGTTGAAATGTGATTAATTTTGGAAAACAATGAAATTCGGCCCGCAAGGGCCGAAAAATTTTCAGTTTTGGTTCCAAAATGATGTAGAAATGTGATTAATTTTGGAAAACAGTGAATTCGGCCCTTGCGGGCATAAAAATTTTCAGGTTTTTGTGCTAAAATTATGCAGAAGTGTGTAGCATTTTTGTCGTTTTTGGCTGCCGCGGGGCCCTTGAAGGCGCGGGGCCCTAGGCGACCGCCTAGGTTGCCTATAGCAAAGAAGGCCTCTGTTTGCACGGAATGTGAAAGGACCGTCTGGGACCACGGTGGTCGAATATTTAGATGTTCATTTTGTTCTAATTTTCTCTGTGAGGATGATCAATTTGAGCATCAAGCATCTTGTCAAGTTCTTGAATCGGACAGTTACAAATGCCAATCTTGCAACCGATTGGGTCAGAACTCCTGTCTCCGATGTAAGGTTTGCTACTGCGATGAACATGTTCGTCGAAAGGGATTTAAATACGACAAGAATAAGCCAATTACATGCCCAAAATGTGGATTTGAAACAACCGTTACTAAAGATTTAAGCATGTCAAGTAAGTTCATTACTAAGAAATAATAATATTAATTACTAAATATATAAAAAATAAATCACGCTCTTTAGAAACTTTAGAAAGAAAAATATTAAAAGTAATGTCATTCTTGTATACTTGTCTAGCACGGTCCCATAAGTATGGTAGACAAGGCGGACCGGATCATGAAGATTGTGAAGAGGACGAAAATAGTGAATGTCGTACCGTTTTTGCTAGAATAGGCGAGCAAGGCGGAAGAAACATTGCTGAAGATGAAGCCGATGAAGGTAGTGAACTTAAATTCTTTTTATAATGCAAATTGAACTCTTGCAAAAGTAATAATTAATTAGCAATTAAGCGCAGTGTACAGAGTGTACACTATGTAAGATCATTATTATAATAAATAATAAATATAGCCACTATTATATAATGGCAAAGGGCTGAGTAATAAATACTAGAAAATATTTTAATGGATTAACTCTTTATATTTTGTTAGATGAATCAGAAGAGAAATCTGAAGACGATGACGACGACACGGGTGAAACAGATTGAAGCTGGTTTGCTCGTCTATTTAACTTTATAGGTTTTCAAATGGCAAGTTATTTTATATAAGGAGGAGATGCATTGGTACTTTGGTAGGAAACCAACGCTTGCCTTATTTGGCTAGGCAGGCATACATACCTGGCGGATTGCACTAGTTGGCTCGGACACATATACATATTGCTTGATTGATTGAAAGCTTTATTGTCATACTTCGTAACAGCTAGCATTTTAGCTGATGTATTATGTAATGTAATGTTATGTTATGTAATAATGTGTTGTGCCGTCTCTTTTCATGTAAATATTCTTTCCTTTGTAAAATGGGCATGTCGGCTTGTCGGGTATGGGGTACGGGTAAGTGTAAGTACTGACCATAGTACTTACTTTACCATATACTACCACTAGTGCAGTGCTACTAATAATAATATTGTTTGTATAGTAATCATTGATGAATTGATTCCTGGGGAGCTAAACGTCTCGGGAGCAATACTCCGGTTACCATCAATTCTTCCGTTATTGCTCTGATTACTATTTGCTAAACTAAATTATATTATAGGTCTAAATACTAAATCAACTAAATCTACGTATAACGACAATTAAAAAGGGCCGTGATTTAATCCTTCCATGCAAATGAATGATAACCGCAGGAAAGAGAAAGTCTGCGGACTAATGAAAGTCGCAGGCGGCCAATATATATGCAAATGAAAGTCGCAGGCGGCCAATATATATGCAAATGAAAGTCGCAGGCGGCTAATATATATGCAAATGAAAGTCGCAGGCGGCTAAAATATGTGCAAATGAAAGTCGCAGGCTGGCAATATTTGGACAAATGAAAGTAGCAGGAAATGATTTAAATTAGCATGAAGTGCAAGTGTAGACTGAAAACAATGTAGTTAGTACGATTGTTTAGCAAGAAGTATTTTTCTCCCACTCCTTCAACTGTCTTTATATTCCTTTTGTTATAACGGTTTCCTATACAATGCATATGTATAGAAATGTTAATGTTTAATGATAACAGTATAATACAGACATGTATGTCTAATGTCGGGTAATGTGGCTGTGTATTGCACATAGTTAGCTTTACTGTTTTCCAGTAAGTCAGGTCTTGAAAGTGTCAGCAATATGGTAATATCATGAAGTAAATAAGTTCGTATTCATATTTTAATTCAACTATTACCAGGCTTCTACAATTATTGCTGCTGCCGAAAATTCAACGACAATTTCTGATTAAATATATGCATTGCAAAATTCATGCTAATTTAAATCATTTCCTGCTACTTTCATTTGCCCAAATATTGCCAGCCTGCGACTTTCATTTGCACATATTTCAGCTGCCTGCGACTTTCATTTGCATATATATTAGCCGCCTGCGACTTTCATTTGCATATATATTGACCGCCTGCGACTTTCATTAGTCCGCAGACTTTCTCTTTCCTGCGGTTATCATTCATTTGCATGGAAGGATTAAATTTTAGTCATTAAAAAGTAACAAAGGAGGACAGGAGGAGGACATTTCGTTTCTTTAGCATAATCAACCAGTCAGTACGTTAATTAAAACTTAGCATACTATGTTTAACAGTATTTATTCAGACAATGGTTATGTAAAACAACTTAATTACGCAAATATCATAGAAATCAATTAAAGAAATAAAGAACATTACTGTTAATATAGCTTTTTTCGTTTGTTTTTGTCACTGCTGCTAATGACATTTTCCCCTAAAATATTGTCCACACAAAACTGATGAAGCTGCTTGTTAATAGATTCACATTTTAACAATTCCGTTTTTAATTGAGATATTTCAGAGACTACAACGTCAGAATGTTTCCCAATCGTGTATTTATGATCATTTTCACTTTGATTAAATCTGTTGTACACTGTAACGATACTATTTATTTCTTCTCTATCATCTTCGTTTACTTCAATCAATTTAGGGACTTCAGGAAAAACGATTGTAGGCTTCTTACTACCCTTAATATTGTCAGGATCCCACGCCCAGAATGATATATTGGTGATGCTGGTTTGGGAGCTTGCATTACTTATAGTTTTCATAGCCTGGTTGCTCAGTAAATCCCAAATGTAAATGACGCCACTCTCATCAGAAGACGCCATTTTATTGCCTTCCGCGGAAATTGTCAGACCAGTTATTCTGGAAAACAACATTATTGATATATTTGTACTATTGTACTGCATTTTTAAAAAACCCACTAAACAAGTCATGTAACATCTGTAACAAAAACGAAGGGAATTTTTTAAGTGAAAACAAATTTGTACTAAAATAAATCACATTGCATCTATTTTAGGGTAAACATCATTGAAGATAAAGGTACTGGTACTCTATGAATATTTAGCTTTATAAATAAAATAATTAGATATCATGTAACACGTTGATAAAATAATGTAAATAATACCTTGTATTATGCTTATAAAAAACATGATCAGCAGCCATATCAGTAGAGATATGATGATCAATGGATCTCGGAGGAGAGTTTAATTTCATTTGATAAATGGCACCGCTGTTCGATCCAAGATATGCAGCTAATTCCGCTGCATCAGCAACCACAGCTGCCAATGGAACCGGAAAAGCAACAGACATTAGCAATTTTCCGTTTCTCAGTGAATAAATTTTCATAGTTCTGTCGGCTGCAACGGAAAAAATTGTTGCTTTCGACCCACCAATGCCAATGTGAATATCTGTTACTGGAAAACTATGATCTGACCAGGAGTATGTAGGAGCAGATGACGTAGATGAAAGTAAAACAATGAACCTCCAAGCAAGGACCATGCCATCGTGCCCCGCGCTTACAAGATACGAGCCGTCGTCATTGAATTTAAGAACTGTAACTGGTCTATAGTGGGCAGACGTGATTACATTAGTTATTCGGCCCGTTGCAACCTGCCAAATATTAATCTTTTCTTCTATTGACACAGCAAGAAAGTTTCCATCGGGGGACATAGCCATTGCGCTTGGTTTTCCTGGACAAAGAATTCTTCTGGATGTCTGCAACGGGTGGCCACATTGCCAAAAGTGGATAAATGGCTTCCCTGTTTCAATAATGGCCAATCCTTCGTCTTTAATGAAAGTTAGAGTTCCCTCGTGAGCAGGTGGACCTCGCAGGGTCAACAATTTTGTTCCACTCGCTGGATCCCATAGAGTTATGCTTGTTTTGCTTTCTGCATTACTGTCACATGTTGCAAGAACTTCCATTATCTGTATAGGGACAAAAATTTCACAACAAATCTCAATTATTTCACTTTTAAGTTGATTCAATTCAAAATACATTGAAACTTTTAAGATACAAATTACCTTGCAATGATGTGAATAATGACGAATAACAAGATTAAAAGAAGTAATATATCTGAAATACTTTCTCGGTTATTGGACTATTTTGAAAACAAAATTTTTTGACTCAACTAGCAGTAGCACGTAGCACACAACCACATGTACTCTTGAATGTACCGGCGAAAGTCAATCTGTACCTGTGCGTATGTTTAGCTTGCATACTAATTCTTGGGCAAACGGGAGTTGTGAGACGAGTACCAACAGAGTACGGGGTGCGTGAGAGTGAGACTGTCCAGTCCAGAATGTCTTCGAAATACATTTTGAAATCCCCACTTACAGTTGCCCTCAACTGATCAGACCAAACAAGTGGCGCTCGGTGCTATGGAAGCACTTTCTGATTGGTGGTGTTTCGTCATTTTGGGGCCTTACCATAGGCAGATTGGCATTTTAAAAATTAAATTAATGAAAAAAGGCAGGCCCCAAAATGACGAAACACCACCAATCAGAAAGTGCTTCCATAGCACCGAGCGCCACTTGTTTGGTCTGATCAGTTGAGGGCAACTGTAGAGACCAAACAAGTGACACTCAGTGATGCTATGGAAGCACTTTCTGATTGGTAATTTCGTAATTCGTAGTGTTTCGTAATTTTGGGGCATTCCCATAGGCTAATTCCCATTTTTTCATTAATAAAATTATTTCGTTAAATGCAATGTGCCTATAGAAACAGTTATTTTTATTTTTTTCTATCAATGTGAGGAGACTTCGGTATTTTTGTAAAATAGGCTACGGGACGCGATATCCCCGTAAGGGTCAGGGAAGGAGGGGGTTGCCAGGGGTAACATTGACCTCTACGTCCAGTAACTTGAATTTTACGTCCCGTAGCCTAGCCTATTTTTCATTCCCCCGTGTAAAATTTGTTAGTCTCCTCACATGTACAGGAAATAAATATAATAAATCTGTTCGTATACCCACATTGGTTAAATGTCAGTCAACCTATGGGAAGGTCCCAAAATTACGAAACACTACCACTCAGAAAGTGCTTCCATAGCATCATCGAGTGTCACTTGTTTGGTCTCATTATAAGATTTTGTCTTTTCAAATTATTGTTGCTGTGGATTTTCCGAATAAACTTTTCCATACCATACAGAAACAGAATACAGAAAATTAGCCAGAGGCCAGAGGATACTGTAATTGGGAGCGTGTACAACGTTAGATGGTGGGCATGGTTACAGTAGAATCCCTATTGCAGGGCTCTGAGCTATGCAATGGTTTAAATAGGGCCCCCAACAAGGCATGAAAGTCATTGGAGTTATTTTCTGTCTCCCACTCAATTACATGTAAAGTTGACTTTTTAAAAAAATCATTTAAATGCGATGGAATTTTCAAAAAAATTATTTTAATATATGTAAAATAACTTCAAATGATGAAGTTTCTGAAAACATTGGTTAGAATTCCAAAAATAAAATTTCTTGCCTACAATAGCAAATCTAGAACCCGTTGGATAAGCCCTATGCCTTATAACATGGGTGACGTCACTCATCCTACATGTGCACGGTCCCTTTTTAAATTCCAATCTGCCTATGGGAAGGCCCCTAAATGACGAAACACGACCAATCAGAAAGTGCTTCCATAGCAGCGAGCGCCACTTGTTTGGTCTGATCAGTTGGGGCAACTGTAGTGTAGGCATATTACTCAAATTTCATTGAAATAAGAGTGTAGGGTCTTAGTAATAGTTTCTAAGGGAAACTGCATCAAAATTGAGGGGGGTTAATTTAAATTTCAGCACTTCCTACAATGCGATACTAAATTCCCATTGTACAATCTCCGCACTAATCTCAAAAAACTCAGATTAGTATAGTGGCTAGCAACTGAAAAAGTAAGAAAATCCCCAAAATGGCAACACCAGCAGCTTTGGTAACTTTTTTCTGTTTCTAGCTACTGTTCTGTTCTGTTCTGTTCTGTTATAAGAGGCGAACAACCTTCTATAGTAAAGGTGTCCAGGGCTCAGGCCACATAATCGGGCTCATTGCCAACTCCTCTGAGACAGGCATTGTTGTTAGTTAATGCCGAGAGGTCAAAGGCTGTCATTAGATGGATTCATAGCCTCACTACACACACGAGGAGTGCCTGATGGGGTTCTGCCCTACTGTACCCGGAATCCCGGGCGAATTGGGCCTCTCAGGTACTATAGTTCCATTACCCCATAGTTAGTTTATCTATCTTTCCATTCGTGCGTCGCACAAACAACCTCTGGCCTTATACCCCAAGCGGGATTCGAACCCACTACCCGACAGCAGACATAGAGATTGATTATTCACGTAAGCCGCCTAGCCAGGTATGCTTGGGTTTTCTAGCTACTGTACAGAAGACTTATTTAACCTTTTGTATTTCAGAAGTCAGTCAAGTCATTAGAGATTACAGATATGAAATGTAAAATTGTTAATTATTTACTGCTAAAATGACAAAAATTTTGACGTTAAGAAATTGGAGAAATAAGCAAATTTTCTAATGTTGGCGAAACAAAAAACACCAGCCAAGTTATTGGTAAGGGCTAGAGGAAACCATAGAATTTATGTTTCTATGACTACAGGTTGTTGATATCCTTCACGGGTTTCTTAGGTATACAAACTTTAAAAAGTTTCGAATTTCCCAAAAACAAAGTAAAACTTCTAAATATTGTTCATATTGCCTAAAAATTGCCACGGTTTTCATTACTTGTACCCAAATTTTGTCAATTTTTCGAAATTCGTCAAACAAAAAAAAGTGACCTCAGCATTGTTTAGTAGTGTTGAAAACTGGAAATTTCATGTTTCCATGACAACGCGTTGCTAAGATAATCATTCTCCTTTTATTGCAATTTGTACCCAAATTTCGTCAATTTTTCGAAATTCGTCAAAGCAAAAAAAAGTGACATCAGTATTGCTTAGTAGTGTTGAAAACTGGAAATTTCATGTTTCCATGACAACGCGTTGCTAAGATAATCATTCCCCTTTTATTACAATTGTACCCAAATTTCGCCAATTTTTCGAAATTCGTCAAAGCAAAAACTGTGCATGTAGATATTGTTAAGGGATGTTGAAAACCGTTAATATTAAGTTTCTATGACAACGGGTTACTGAGATACCAGTGGAAACAGTTTTAAATATTTGTGCATGTTCAGGTGCTGAAATTATTCGCCGTTTTACTGGTTACTAAACAACTAAGACTCTAGCCTAACTGTAATACCGATCGATTGGACAAAAACTATTCCAATTCGAGAATGCAGCTATTAAATTCTTACTAATAAATGCTACTACTCTAATAGAAAAATCAGTACATTATCTACGGACATTAAATCCTTTTTCAGTTTGTTTTCTACAGTGTACAAAAGGACTTGTTTTTGGTTGGCTTTCCACTTAAAAAATGAAATCCTTATTATGGTCACCTTTTGCACTCTTTTTCTTGGTGCTGTCGATATTTCTTCCTGAAAAAGTTTTTGGTAACGCGAAGTCATTTGATTCTAAAGAATATCGTCACAACTTTCCACAACAAGTTAATAGTTACTACGATTCGTATGAATTGGGAAAGACTACTTTAGTTCGCCGTAACTCGGATAGTCACCCAGAATGTCGTTTCACATTTGATATTCGAAGTCCTCTTGACGGGTCTTCTCCAGAAAATTTGCAGACAGCCAGTACATCTGTATGCATTTATTGGCGTCGAGGAGGATTTGGTTCTTATGATTTAGAAACGCCTGTTCGGATTTACGAAAACGGTTTCGCTAAAAATTATACCGTAAGCTCAATATTTTGCCTCTGTTTTCTTTAATTTATTCTTAGGTGTTTCCATTCCATATTTATATATACTGCTTATTTTAGGTTCTTTTTCATCTGAGACACTTAGGAGCGTGCACTCTGAATGGCTATGTTCTATCAACTAACAATTCCTATGCATATGGATACATTTCAGGAAGGTAAAACACAATCTATACAATATTTTTTCCAGTAATTTACTCCAATCCAATAACAATATCGATTTACCAGAGAATTCTACGGATTAGTACATCTTTCTGGAAAAAACTACTTCATCGAGTCCCACAATAAAGTCGTAGATTTTCGCTTCTTTGAAAATATTACGGAAAGAATTCTTTCGTCAAAGGCACATCCACCTGTTCTTTATTCTGAAGTAGTAATAGATGAATCCTTAATTTTAGATGTAAGGTACAGAACAAAAAGAGAAGTTTATGATGTTAACTATGAAGATGATGGTGACGTTAGCATCACACAATCTTCATTTAAAATGCATGGACATCATCGTAAAACAGAAAGGCAAAATTCATTCAGTGTAAACAAAAGGTACCCTAAGGAGAGTGTAGCCCAAATGAGTATGCCTGAATTCTTTCCCGCCAGTACGCAGTCCGGTGAAATATCAGATTCCCAAGATGAATACGAAGATAATCAATTAGTTTTTCCCACAACCGAGCAAGCAGATACTAAGATTCTGGAAAACACTATACATATTAAAACATTTCCTCAGAAGAAAACTTTTAAAACTTGTAAAGTGACATTGGCAGCTCATTATTCCTTCTTTTGGGCAATGGGACGGGGAAACGAAGCTTCAACAGTAGGAAGACTACTGTACTATACTGATTTTGTGGACTCTTTTTTGAGGTCCCAAGTCTGGAATATGGATTTAACTACCGACTCTATTGGCCTAGAATTGGATAAAGTATAAATATTACTTTGAATTGAATTGGTGGTGGAACTCTGTTATATGTTATTCATTTAAAATAGCATTGTGTATGTTTGTTATTTTTATTTGAAATATTTTGGCTTACAGATTCATTTGGAAACTTCGATCCCTAAAGATGCCCAACAGTTTGCAAAATTAGTGAAAATATTACCTCAAAACTTCATCACAATGGATAGTTGCCTTACCTTTGCTTTTACGGCAGTTCCTTGTATGTCTCAACTATACATTTATAATAAGGCATAACTATAACTAGTCATGTTACACCAAACATAAATATTATATTTGAATACTGTATTATTTTATTTATTCTCTATCGTTTATGTTTTGTAAATAGATGAATTTAAAGGGGTCAATAAGGACGCAAGAATTTGTGGTACTCAGCTCAATGAAAACGGAAATCCTTATGCTAATAG
Organism: Yoshiicerus persimilis; assembly: GCA_020352615.2. Taxonomy (NCBI): domain Eukaryota; kingdom Metazoa; phylum Arthropoda; class Collembola; order Entomobryomorpha; family Tomoceridae; genus Yoshiicerus; species Yoshiicerus persimilis. The sequence goes on from CM036940.2 coordinate 43,668,923, forward strand.
TATTTCGAATACCATTCTGATAAATACAGTGGGAAAGGATAGCAAGGAATTGCCAGGATCTGAAATAATTAGGAATTTATTGGAATTTGTGCTTTTGGCTTTTGGAGGAAATCCAGAGAACCCGATATGTGGAAGCGTAAATCATTCTTCTCGAGTTTATAAATATCCTAAATGAAAGACAGAGAATAATAGCTTAGAAACCTAACAAAGAGGTGTTACTGCAAATACAACGCAAAAAATTATGAAAAAGTCATAATTAAATCTTAAAAATAGTAATCTCGTAATAACACCATTATGGTTATTGGCCTTATTGGATCAAATGGTATTTACTGCTAGTCCAAGCGTTGTTCCACAGTTTCTTATCTTCAAAGGATCTAACTGTTTTGATTGCTGGAGAACAATGCGAGTCTATTCATTCGACTTCAGCCGGCTGAAGTCGAATGAATAGACTCATTGTTCTCGAGAACAATGAGTCCATTCATTCAACTTCAGCCCGAGAACAATGAGCCCATTCATTCGACTTCAGCCGGCTGAAGTCGAATGAATGGACTCATTGTTCTCCGGCAATCAACCGTGAAGACAGTTAGATCCTTTGTAGATAAGAAACTGTGGAACAACGGTTGGACTAGCAGTACTTTGTTCACAATTAAATCGGACCCCGTGGTCTAGCAGTGTAAATGTACACGGGGTAATGAGAATGACAGAGCTCTCTATTGTCTCTATGGCTTCTAATGTGAATTCAGCCACAAGCCGTTTGGATCCCAACCCCAAGGTGTTATTATTCAGTAGTGCAACTACTGTATGCGATTGGACTGTCTGTGAGTTAGTCAGTTAGTTAGTGAGATAGCGCTGTAACTCAAGAACGGTTAAATTTTTTTACAATCTGTTTCCACATTATGAAAATATAGGTTCTCCTTATGAACAAGTTCGTAAATGAGCAAAATTGGGTAACGCCTTCCCCTCAAAGGGGAAGGTTAAACTGTTCGTACGATACGTATGTTGTGTGTATGTATTGGATGTTGTGTGTATGTTGTGGTATGTGTCGCAGTCTGTACTGGCGACCACTATATGTCGTAGTCTGGGCTAATGACCCGTCTTTTGAATAAATTCAAACATTTTTGAATAAATTGAAACCTTTTTGAATAATTTGAAATAAATTGAAACCTTTTTGAATAATTTGAAATAAATTGAAACTTTTTTAAATAATTTGAAATAAATTGAAATTTTCTTGAGTAATTTGAAATAAATTGAAACTTTTTTGAATAATTTGAAATAAGTTGAAATTACGCAAGATATTACAGTTGCACTACTGTGATATGTGATCCGTTTTGTAATGGTTTATTAGGACTTAAATGGTAAATATTAGGATTTAAATGTGAATTTTTCATAATATTTTGCGTTGTAATTGCGTTAGCACCCCCTTGTAAGTAATAAATGTACGTCATAGTAAAATAGTAATTTAAAAGGGTAAAATTCCAATAATGTATATAAAAGAATTAACTGAAATATATTTCTGCAGAATTCTCCACCTCTTCAAGGGAAATTTTTTTCTAATGCTCTTCGAAATTTGACTATTCGGGACTGTATTCGTTATCAAATATCCCAGAAGTTAAGTAATGAAGAAAATACGCATTGCCTTCAGAAGCAGCCTATTGGAATTTGCGATGGTACAAAACATTTTAATAAGATGCTGGAATTAAATTGTAATACAATGAAATATTAACTAATGCGAATGGGATAGGTTTCGGAGCAAACGGTAAAGATAAATGCGATTGTGGGTATAGGAGTCTCTGTCTTTCCAAGGATAATAAATGCTGCATGCTGGTTCAAACCGTTGGATCTTTAGAGCATCCTTTTCGACAGTGTCTTATGGATAAGGCACAATCCAGATGTCGTGAACCAATGGGAATTTGCAATGCACATGATTCAGTATGCCGATCAGCATCTAATTACATTAATGGCAGCTTAGGAGAGAAGTATGCTGTTGACGTTGACTTTAATGGAGCCGAAACCAGCATCGAGGATGGAACAAGTGATTCTAAAAAGAATCACGTCCAGTCAATTGCTTCTGCAGTAATGGCTATTTTTTGGCATTCTGTGTTCCATTACGTATTTCCAGATTAAAATAATGTATAAGATCATTAACATTAAAATATTCTTCACGGAATCATAATAATACACATACAATACATACTATGTGACATGTGATGCAATTTTTAATAGCAATAAATGCAATTGCAGAAATTTTAAGTAATAATTACTAGTGTTGCCGATTATCAATTAATCCAATCCTAATAAAATTGTTGAGAAATTGTATTTTTGATTAGGCAGCGGCAGGTTATTTATGCACTAAATTAATTTTACTTGTGTATAGTTTCCAATATTAAATAATTTTATTCTTGCATTTGTTAACAATTTAAACTAATCCTGGTCAAGGTAGCGTTTATTGGCATTAGGCATTACACTAAAACTTTTGCGTAATCATTAAGCATGACGCATGCATGAATATATTTTTCCCAATATCATTTTCCCAAGAGTGCAAAAGTGGTACTGAGGGAATTAGTAAAATGCGAAAAGAAAATGAGTTATTATGAATAATATTCCAATCTTGAAAGAAAGTCTAATTGCCGAAGACTTTTTACACTTTTTGCCAGTTTTTCTGCAAGGATATTTGTCATTTCTACTGTGACAGCATTTTTGCTTAGAGCAACTGTATTCATCACCACAATCACACTCCTCGCTATCTTCCACAATACCTACACAGATATCGTAGATATGTATACAATATACTTAGTGTCATGCTATTGAGTGTAAGTGTAACGATTATTAAACGTGCATTTACCGTTTCCACAGAATGGATGTCTGTTTACATCGAAACATGAAGATTTACAACTGGACAAGGCTTCTGTGATGCTTTTCTTAGAACAAGGGCTAAATTTCTTTTCCGCCGCTGATATATTTCTCATCACATCGGGCCAAAGAATAAAGTGGCCAACAGTTCCATCGTGTTGCTTGAATTGGTCACATTCCAATTGTCCTGTTACGTCTGCTGAAGCTCCAAAAGCTTTGGCAATTTCGTGGGCAGTGACGTAAATCAATTTATCTTCTGCTAATTCGTTAAAATGTCCCGTTTTGTCATTTGCAGAGATGAGAATGATATTGTTTGAGACAGCTTGTTCGCGATTTGAACAAACACCTCCAGTTGGGGTTGCTTTTGCTATGAATATGTGTTATTAGCATTGCATATAAATTCTAAATTGATTGGCTAAAATTTCAAAACAAAATTCGTAAGTTTGTAAGTGACTAATAGTTTGAAAAAAAGAATGGGTTACACACAAGCTGAACTTTTAGCAAAAGTAGAATCTGGAAATTTCTTCATTGTGTATGCAATCCCTAGGCAGCATTCTGAAAAATCAGTTTCCGTTAGGGATTTAAATAAAACTTCAAGCTCGTCATCAGTAATATCTTCTTCAGTCACGTCACTTGAATAACTCCATTCAAAAAACTGAACATCCCAATCAAGGCCAACATTGTCTGAAACACCATCGTTATTCCAATCTGTTGCACGAAACATCCATGACACTTGGTCTATTATATATCCTAAATATCTACTACTGCTCATCTCAGTATTCTGGTGATGCAAAGTAAAATATTTTTCAAATACGGCATCAGTTGCTAAACACACTTTACATAGATATCCTCCTTGTCTGTAAGTTTATTAATATTAACGTTTACAGGTAACACAAACTTATTAGAGGCATGCATATTATGTAAAGAAACTAAAGGATGCTTACTTTTGCAAATTGAATGCAGGTGTTGGAAGCATGCAACTGTAGATAGAAGATGACGAAGTGAAAGCCATAAGTGCGACAGATCCTTCATGTTCTTGCAATGTTAAAACATTCATGCCTTCTTTAATAATAGTTCGTCCATTCGGTCGAAAGGTATATTCCTTGTTGTCAGCTTTAAAAGATACAATTAAAATAATACTAATATAAATGCAAATATATAAGTAATACATGTAAATAAGTATAAAGCATCCAGTAATTTTAAATAAATTTTTTACTTTTAAATTGTACAGAACCGTCAACATCGATGCTGACTTCATTTCCTGGAGAAGCTATCCGAAATGAGTAAAGGTTTAAAATTCGGCAGATGAGAGAATGCATTTTCGAAAAAGTTACATTAGTTTGTAGATTTATTTTATTTATTTAAGGGGGATGACGCTTCCTTTGGGTTATTGCCCATGAAGGCAAGAAGGGGGAAAATTATAGAACAAGTATGAACATAAATATTAAATTGCATTAGTTTGTAGATAGGGGGAGAGAAGAAAAGTTGTTAGGTACTTACAAAATGTGATCCTTCCGGAATCTTCCACCATCATTGTAGTATCTCCAGGAGTAATATATGAGTTGTGCCCAGTGCTTAAAATAAGCAGTGGTTTCGATGTCATTACTTCTGAATTTTCATCCGTTATAAAATTGACAATGCTGACCCCTTGGGTGATGACAGCATTATACTTTATTGGTAAACCATTGAAATTCAATCCTGAGTTCATTACAGACAGCAGAATACGCATCACCTTTTCATTGTTCCGAATCAGTTCAGATAAAAATTTTATTTCTTCTACAACATAAATAGTTGTTTGTCTAGTGAAGGGATCTTGAACAGAGATTTCTCCGTAAAAGAATCTGGTATAAACCAAAGGTCAAAGAGTCATTAACTATAAATAATGCATTTTTACTTCATATGCGTTGTAATCTCTCTTTTAGTTTTCATTATTTCATACGTGTCAACGATCTTTCCAGACACGGTAGAATCTTGAACTCCGTGGACTTGCCCCAAAATTTTCATTTCCTTTTCATCGTCTTTATCTGTCTACAAAAATAAATTAAATCCACATTAAATAAAATCAACATTGCACAGTGATAATAATAATTTGCGTATTTGTATAGGTATGTATTGAATAGAGTGTGTAATATGTACATCTTGGCTGTGAACGATTATTATGGACTCCTCATGGAAATCTAAATGATCTCTGAAAATGCACACATCGAGAACAGACCGATTTTGATGTTCATCCGGAATTCTTATCTTAAAAGGATGACAGGGGGCCTCCTTAATGTGCCATTGGAACTTCTCTCTGTACGGAATTTGATTCCAGCGGAGCCCTGTATCGGAACTTCCGATAGTGAATAAAATGGGTTTCAAAGATTGTAAATGCCCTAGGGATAATGAATCTTGGTAATCAACATCAGAGTTATTTCTTCGTCGTGAAGAATTAGGAGAAAGTTTAGAACTATCGCCTATTTTTTTTGTTAATTCCCGTAAGAGGCTTTGTTCCAGGGATATCGGTGGTACAACTGGCTTCGATGGGGGCAGATCAATGTATGGTGGGCCAGGATCATCATTACTAATTTTAACAGGTTGCAAATTTTCATGATTCATATTTGGTTGGGAAGGGAAATCCGATGGAACGATTTCATTATTGTTCTCATCAATACAGCGGCTTAATTTGGAAATACCTATTCAGAATGCAATATCTTTGGTTAAACTGAATGGATGGACTTCCTTCATATGACATTACTACTGTGTAGTATTGACAATTGGCATATGTTAATGAATATATAATGTATAATATTACTTAAGAGAAGAAGCAGGTTCAGCAAAACTTGGGTGGTTGTCATCTTTAGGCATCTAGCAGTATTCAAGTTTTTCTTTTCTACTCTCGGTATAAAAGATAGCACTCTCCATTGAATATTATAATATTGCTTGCATTGAAATGGATACATTCATAAGGTTTTGCTGCTTATTTTGCAGTCGAATTGTTGTTACAGTAACTGTCATTATTGTCAAAGGATAAGATAAGTTCTTTCGTTAGCAATTTTGACAATAATACCTAATAATACCTAATATTCAAATTACGGCAATAATCGTATTGATAATATTTGACATCTAAATTGATGATTTGTATGTTGGTTTGTATGTACATAATATTTATGTAATGTACATGTACATAATGTACATAATATTTATGTAATGTACATGTACATAATGTACATAATATTTATGTAATGTACATGTACATAATATTTATATAGGTAAATCCTAGGACAAAATTAATGAAACATACAAAAATATTAAAAAATGCAATGTGAACATGAGGAATTTTATCTTTGATAAACTTAGGTCAAGGTTTCTGTAATAAAACGATGACCTGCGTTCCAATACATGCAACCATAGCCTTGGAATTTGAAACCAATATGCACAAAATAAATACGATATCTGTGTCACATTTAGTTGCATGTACGTATAGAATTTTAAGATACATTATGTGAAGGCACGATTGTATAGTAGAGTTTACAGAAGTGGCGATTAAGACATTATGGCCTTTGTGCAAAGCACTTAAATTCATCACATCATCGAATGCCTTATAAGAAGTAGCGCTTTATTCGAACAGAAATATTTCCTTTTTCGGAGGTCCCACCCGGACCAGACCGGAAGTTTTTATTTTTTAACCCTTATTAACTAATTAATTACACATTAACATTACTTATTGTTTTAAGTTAATGTTAACTAATCATTATTTGTAACTGTTACTATTATCACGGCTTTCAATTTCTTAATACCTTTAATCAAATCATTTTGTTTGTGCATAAAGATTGCTATAAATAATACTTAATGCAAACTAGAGGCTAAACTCCTTCAAGCTTTGTCTTCTTTTTTCTGAAATCACAATCACAGTGACGTAAACCATTATGTTTTATTTTCACAGCTAGTTAGGTCAGTTAGGTGTCTTTATTACTCGGCTAAAAGAAACTAGTAAGACTGCTACGTAAGCTTTGGTAGATATTTATGAAAGTGAAATTGTTAGAGTGCACTTTTTATAATCATTTTGTGCTTATTGTGGAAAGTGGACCGATTAGATCACTATTAATCTTTGCTGGACCTGGAATTATGTAAAATGGTTGAAAAAGTAAACAGTGGGCAATTTCTTGGTCATTTAAAGATGCAAGGTAAGTAAACAGTAAATACAATTAAGGAATTTTTTGACTTCATCTTTAAATCTGTTGTTGAAGAGTAGTGCTTCCACTTTCCAAAATGTCTCTGTAAACTTATTTGTATTCTGCATGTTGTTCTGGCATTCAACTCAGCATCAATTTAAAATGCAACAAAATTCATAGAGAAACTCATCCCTTTGGAAGAAGTGCATTCGTTTGGGAAATAATTCAACAAAATTCGAATTTGTAGTAATTTCATAACTGAGAAATGTACTGTAAGTGTGTTTGAATTCACTGTATTATTTCAGAACGCCTTGTGCCTTTTATCCGTCGTGCTTCGGTGGACTGGGATTTCGTTCGAGGCCAACTTCTCGAGCTGAATGCGGACGATCAACTCTTCCTGAAAAGCTGGTGCCAAAAAATCGTCAGTTTACTCGAGGTTTGTTTTAACAAGCAAATACGTATGCACATTACATTCTAGTTTTAACTTGGTTTTGTCTTTGCACTTCAGCTGATAGAGCTCAAGATTCTTTTGAGTATCATGACACGACACTTTATTTTATTCTACGCCAAATCTGTTCTTACAAATATATTTTTGTTTGGTTCAGTTGAGTCAATTCACTTGTAGGAGATATTTAAATAAAGTATCATGCGAAACAACATGGCACATTATGATCAACTACAAGACAGGAGACATTATCTTTCTGCCTGACTTGGCACATCTTAACTAAAACAAGAGACTGTAGGTTGCCAAGTCAAGCTCTGGCCTGTCGTAGCAAATAGTCTATGCAGTAAATATACCACAACATCGACGAGAGAATAATGATATCCATTTTATTTTGACTTTAAACTCCAGTAGCCGTGTTACTGTAATTTCTATTGGCAATACATGTTATACGTTGTATTGTATAATTGTATAGTAACAATAGGTTGGTTTATCTTTGTCATTGCAAACTCATTTGGTGCTATTATGAACTTAGGCTACCAGAGAAAATAATCTGCATTCAAATTACACTGTTTACTTCTAATCCATTCCTGATGTACTTACAATGTGGTACATTTTAATACAACACTAACACTGCATAATATACCCTGTCATACTTTCGGAATAAATCTTTTCACCCAAAAGAATTAATCCTCACCTGTATGTACAGTGTACTGCCCAAATGACTATAACGAAATATGAACTGACTTCATACATTGGGAAATATGCGAATACTATAATGAACCACAAAATATATTATGTTAGAAATAACGGAGTAATGGAGTATACAGTATTAACAGTATATACATAAATGTGTACTATAAAATGCACTTTTATTCTTTTAGTATGCGTTATTCGCTTACACACGTGCTAAACAGTAAAGAAAACAAATACAATGGGTAAATGTCAAAGCATCCAGTAACCAGATGGGCAACAATTTTTACGGTTTCATTGACAATGATGTCTTTGAATGTTGTAATACTAGTATGAAGTAAACCAATCGGAAATTTAGGCCCACCCACATGAAGTGGTGGTAATGCTGCTTTTTCCCTTTCTAAAAATATAAAACTTTTGATGAATATATTGCATTTTAATTAGGTTATTAATTAAAAATTTTAATTTCATTATTGAAAGTGTACCTGCCTATGCATGTGCTGTGCTCATCCAACAATACCTTGAAATTTACTGTAATCGTGTGGAAGCGGTTGATTAGGTGGAATATTCCCAATGTGGGACAAATCGGCATCTGTGAGATTTTCTGTCGTTGTAATATCGTTGTAGTCGTCTTCGTCACTGTATCCACTTCAACTTCACAGGTCAACACAGGTCAACTTCAAGAGCCTTCGCGGACACGTTTTTATTTAAAAGTATCTCCATAACAGTTAAAATGAGGAACAGCGACATCAAGACATGATTAGTTTTGTGTTTAAAGTCCTTGCACATTTTAGTTTTTGTATAACTGTTAAATATGGGCAACTATAATTTTATTTTTCTGTTTTTCTAAGGTATATTGCAGATGTTCGTTAGCAAATTCTCTGCCTAAAACTAATTATATTTGTAGTTTTTTTCAACAAATCAAATTTCAAACTAGGGCTAGCTAGGACAGTGAATTGCAATACATTCTCACCGTTCTTTTATATGCATTAGGCATTTAATGTATGCGCAATCATTGCACAAGTGATATTATTCATGATAAAAACTTTTGCTTATTGTCTGCGTCAATTTGTTCGACTTGTAATGCAAGCTTAATAATAATTCGTGTTTATTGTTTATTTCAAAAAGCAAGTTCCAGACACATGTTCAGTTGAAGGTTGAAGCCAAATGAGAAACATTTGTCAGCATTGTTATGCAAAGCGAATTTCAGAAACTATTTTTTAGCTGAATTTAGCAAACCAAAAATTGGAAAGCATATGTTGCTCCCCACGTCACTCCCATCCTGTGCACATTTGACAAGCTGTCAAAACTAGAAAATTAATTGCATATAAAAGGATGATATACTGAAAACGAAATATTAATACTGCAAAACGTCAGTGGTGTCGGGCAAAATATGTGAATTTGTTCATGTAGTATTGATTCTTGATTGTCAGCTAGGTAGGTTCTTCGCTATTTCAAACTTGCGCAATTGCAATTATGAGAATGGAAAAGGAAATTAACGGTTAGGGGGTTTTCCCTACGCTCAATTTTTAGTCATGAATGAGTGCACAAACATAGGGTCCTGAATTTTTTTAGCACACACATGAATATATTAGGAGATTAAGATTAGCGCAGTTATGCAAATGATTATGTAGATATGCAAAGGTGAAGGGTGTTGGGAGTAGTAGTATTTGGTATTTCAGAACACAATGCTGGATAGGACAGAAGTAATATTGTCTCGTTGGGGTTGTTTAGCAGATAGATAACTGAGACAGGTCTTGGTAGATAATATTATAAGACTTTAGAGATGCTGACGAAACCAACTCAATGGATACAAGACCTATTTACTTGGTATTCGTTGGTCGTGTATCTCACTGGCATCGAGAAAGCATAACAGCGAAGAACACCCGCACATTTTGGCTTTGGCTGAAAACCACGAACGACAAGTCAACTTAGTAACATTCAGACAAAACGACGGATTCCCCTTTAGTTTCCTACATATATCTTCAATTTCAGTGTGGCTTCGCTTTGCTAGCGATCACATCTCTTACCCTCACGTATATATTTCATGTGCTTGTATGCGTACACATCACGGCCTATTTATCTACTACCTACATCCTAGCTATAGGTAGTCTACTTAAGACTTTTAATATCAGTATAACAGCATGTTGTACCTAAACTGTACATTTTTGTTGGATGTGTGCTCACTAACTACACTCTGTATTACTTTCTCGTGGGCTTATCTGTACGCTTTATTAAAAGTCTCCAACATTGCAATGCAGCATAGAAAATCGTGGCAATAGTATGTAAGTACGTAGCGTACGTACAAGTACAGTAAGACTAGTTAAAGTTAAGGACTATCAACCCGGTTTCTTCTGTCTTGTCTAGGAGTAGAGTATGTATCGCTACATAACTGACTGAACTGCACTAAAATACAGACACATGAGGAAAAGGATGAGACGAAGGCAAAATACAGTGTTCTGAGTAAGCAAAGGATAAGGAAAACGAAAAGCAAATAAGATTCTGGCATTCTCATTTCAAAATCCGTTTAAATCGAATCAAGGCAAATATTTTTTAGTATTCTGTGACTTTGAACTACACTAGTTTAGTTCACTATCCATTCCTAATATTAGATGTTGTAAGACTTTGAAATTCTGACAACTAAGATATTCATGCACAGACAGATACGTTTGGCATTCTTTTCGTACAGTGAAAAGTTGTGAGCCAAACTAAATGTGCTACATATCTGATTCTATTATTGTAAATTGGACGAAAAAGGGAAGATAATGGAAGTACGTCATCATAAAAATTGTGATAAGGAAGCTGAAGGAAATAATGCAAGGTAGAAGGAGAACAGAAGTAAAGTGTAAGTTAGTGTCTCAGACTTTTGCTTTCAACCACTCCCATCAAACTTTTCAACGACAGTTGCTCTTATAACTGTTTCTATTTATTTTCCTTTTCGAAACCTTAAACTCCAGCTCATTTGGTTCACGGAAGTATCTATGCAGTTCTAAACTACATACACTTCACTACGCATTATTAGTCTCTCCTACTCGCATCTTCTGTACTAAGAATGGAGTATGTGTTTGTATTGCTCCTGCCATAAATATTCCTCAAGAATTTATCGCTGATAAGAGCAAGGGCTTATTTAGAGCGAGCCGATTTTTCTTGACATGAGTGAAGTGATCATAATTGGTACTCATTAAGATTACAGTAAATTACTTTTACGTTAGGTCCTGCAAAAAAGTTTACTATTTTGGTTACTGAGAATACAAATTACAAGGTGTACTCTAATGTATGTTATTATCACACATATGTCAGAAAAAACTATCTAGTTTTTACGTGTATATGCTGTAAGATTTTGCAGATTAATATCAATATCACATGCTTATTATGTACGATAAGAAGTTTCAGTTGTGAATTATGATTACCAACAGGTGCAATATTATACAAGTGGAAATATTTCTTCTTTGGCAATGCGGTGGTTGTACGTGCATGCATATTTACTAAAATGTGCTCCATAAGAATAATTTAACCCTGAAACGAAAAACTAATTCACATTCGTAATTTGTATTCAACGATTAGTATACTCCAACAAATCTATGCTAATTTCCAGGAAAACAATTTATTATTCAATATTTTACCAATTAATAATTACCAAATATAATTCTTTAATGGAACTATTACGATTTGTGAATGAGAACTAAACATTTACACTTGGCGAAACTGTAAATCGTAATTGAATACTCATTTTTACATTGAAATGACTGTACTCTGCTGTAATGAGTAGCTGGGGTGTGTATGAGAATGTACAAAGGAAATAAAATAATAGAGGCGTAATTAATTTTCCAAATCAAGATAATACCCGTAGCGATAAAATTTACAGCAAAGTTAGAAATTCCGCAGACATGCATTCAAGCGGAAATAGACACAATCGGAGTTCAGCTGGAAATGGAGTTTGCACAGCGACCTTAAGTGGTGGCATTAACCGCAACATTCGAGCCAAGAGTGAAAAGCGTGAATTGGTTGACAGTTGGTTTTCACGAAGTTTCGCGAGTGCCGGTGGCCTCCGCAGTAGTGACAATGGCGGCGGAAGTGAAAATGACAGCGAGAATGATGGTTCAGTCTCAAACATTAGTAAAGTCGCTTTTATGGAGAGAAAGAAGACATTTGAAAACTTGATTGAAGGTAATAAAGTTGCTGCTAATGGAGGCACCAACCCAAATGACATGAAAAGAAGCGATTCCCCACTAAATCGACGTCCAGTTACTCCATCAACTTCAGTTCCATACAGAGGCTGTAAAACATCTCCGAATGTTATTGAGGGACTTTCTTCAAATAACACGTCGACATCCACAACCGCTACGACAAAAACCGGAGCCGAAGAATGGGATTTTCTGGCAACGCTCAATGACATTTTACGGAAAGAAAATTTCCTCCTTGGGGATGACTACTACGACACTGCAAATACACCTACTAATTCTGCCACTGCTGCGTCGTCTTTCTCAAACAATGGGAATTCTAGTAACGCAGAGAGCAATTACAGCTTTTCAAATGTAAATGTCAACGTTCCCCTCTCACCGCGACCCCCACGTCCTGCGCGAAGGGCTGATCGACGAAAAGATTACACAAAAGCTCGTTCAATGGATGTTGGACATTTTTCTGACTTCAGAGAATTAATGTCACCTGGGAATAATAATTTGGTGCCTAATATCCCATTACCGCCACTCCCTCAGCAACAGAGTATGTCTTCTCCGCCTCCTCCTTCAGTTCCAGTTACAAATGTCAGATGCATTTCGCCATACCAAAATCTCTCTACTTTGACAAATTTTAATGGTCTCTCTCCATCATCACAATTGCCTTTACCTTCTAATGGAAACGGAAGACCAATGACTCCAAATCAATTTAATGCACTTAATTGTGGACTCCGAAGTAATATTCTCCCTACAGGAACACCCTTAAGTCGCTCTCCATTACTCAACACCATGTCATCTAGTTTAGACTCCATATATGACAGGTTGAAGTCGACAGAGTACATCGACCCTATAGGACCTTCCAGACCATTTACCCAATTTTATATGGGCACTCCTCCAAATCCTGTTTTAATGAACAATACCACTTATTACCCAAACGAATTTTCAAATAGAGATTCTATGAATAATTCTTATACTAATCTTATTAATTCCGGCTACGGGGGATCAACTATGGGGAATTCCAACCCAAATTTGAGTTACGTTCCGGCTAACAGTGGAAATGGATATTACGATGGCGGCAAGACAAACTATTATCCAGGTGGCTATTCTCAACAACGTTTCCAATTGCATCAGCGTCCTTATTACCCCGGCAGTGCAAATAATATCAATATTGGTTCAGGCAATTTGCCAAATCAAAATTACAATCAGAATAGCTTTGAGAACTCCTCTTGGATGACTCCTGATTTCCGCAGTAGGAGCTATGGCTCGTTTAAGGTAAAATTTTGTTCTCATACAGGGTAATCTTTTCGAGTTACTTTAGATTATTTCTGTACAAATGCAGAATCACGAATCACTACAGTCGAAGATAAATTTAATAATTGAAAATACAAGCTGCTTATCATTGGGTTTAAAACGAGTATATAAATGTGCTTGTCGCGAGTTGGTAATAATGATCATTGTCGTAATCAACACTGCAATGTATTTGTGCGAACACAAAAATAGATTATCTGGTTAAAAGACAATAACTCATCATGTATACGTGTAATGTTCCTTAACTAGCTTGTGTGTGAGTGCATAACTTGTAAGTACACATTCTGCTGTACTACGTTTGTATACATCGGAAACTAAGGTTTATTGTAGTTGTACGGAAATGATAAAGAAGAGAAGGAAAGGAACAACTGGTGGCAAGTGATGAAAAACATGTTAACTCATCATCACTTGCGTTGAATTGCCTTGTACTTGTACTGTAGAAAGTTTGTTGGAATTGTTTTTTGCTACTTTGTCTTATGTCTGCTCTTGTCTTACACGTTTGTGTTCTGTTGAGTTTTTGAGCTGAGGCAATGTCAGTCATTTTGATTTGAGCGTGAAACGGAAAACAGCCGTGAGATTTTGATATTTGAAACTTATTCGTCTTCACTTGGCCTAACTCGACTTTGCTGGCTAATCTATCTCGTTTATGGCTTTTATGGGGAGTTTAAGGATTTTTGATGTAGTAGTCCATGACATGAACTTCTCACTTGTTCCTTTATCCGTGCATCAGTTTGTCTGTATTTATTACGGGAAAAAATTATGGTATGCCATGGTATACTGGAACTCATTTTGGTTATTAAAAGTTCAATGGTCGTAAGCTTATCATTTGTGATTTATGTGTTTGTTTAGTGGGGGAGGATAACGCAAGATTAGATTGGTACGTACTTATGCACTGAAAACTGCCTTTAAGTTCATCAGTATTCTTTTTATGTCTATCTCTGTTAAAATCTACGTTTTCGTGTTGTGTTACTTTGGGACATGTTCCAACCTACGCGTTATTACTATCTGTAGGTCATAGATTAAGATTAGATGAAAGTATATACGAGTATATACAGCAAATTACCATAGTCTCTGTCTGTAGGTAAGGTGAAGGTAGTCACTTGCTGCACAAAATTTTTAATAAGATATTTAGGAAGAATCTTCCTACTACCCTTTCTTGTAGTCCAGAGAATCGTTATTACATCCCCTAGTTTAGTCATCCTGACTGGACTTGTTGTTTTTGGATGGATACGTGTAAGGCGTGTCTTGTGATCTGCCTGTTTTATTCGTAATTTTTTAAAGTGAAGGATCACTGAGAAATAGCAATCGTAGCTTTACTTTACTCTGTCTTTCTGAGAGATTTATGAACGAGGGTTTGCTATTTGCTTCTTCCCTAATAATTCAAATCTTCAAACACTTTTTTATGACAGATAGGTATAACACACGCAAGTGTATAAACAATAATCACCAGTGCAAGCCATACACAACTATATGAGACATACGCTACACATTTGGATGAACGATGAGAGTGACTGTAATCCATAGTCCACAGTATGCTAATATTAACCAAGGCGAGGGTGGAGAAAACTGTAGTTAGAATAATATGATGGCATGTGTTCACATTTTCATCTAAAAACTGATCAAGTCCCCAATCTATCTGTGAGATATATTTTGCGTTTCTAGTTGAGTTAGTTGATCTGCTTCATGTTAACAAAATATCTAAAGACTTTGAATGATGGATTTAGACGTGTGAGAGTAGACCAGCTTGTTGAAATAGAAGACACTTCTTTCTTATCCCCGACTTTTAAAAATTTTATTTGACTTGACTAAATCGCATCTACTTAGGTACTGCATGATTGCATTTAGTAGAATTGTCTTCTGTTTTACCAATAATGTATAGAAAGGCATATTTCATCGATAGTGTTTCGATTCGAGAGATAAATATAAATACTAGGCAGCTGGAGTAAGATTCTTGGGTGTTCCGTGTTGTTTGTGAGTGGAATAAAGTACAAAGTGTAAAAATCTTGACATGCATCATTTATAATTTTTCATGGATGTTTTATCGCTCACCTCTTAACGAAGAAGAATGCAGATTTTTTATACAATGATAAAAGTTGCCATTCATTAAATATGATGAATTTTTAATGTAATACATATTACAGATTTCATTTCTGCCTACGAAATTTAATGTTGCTTCTATATTAGTATAAGCACATTACTTACATTGTTGAACAACCAATGATTACAATTTTCAATTTTTCTCAATGTTTCCCAAAAGAGGACTTACTCACTAACCGTATTTACCGTATTAATGCCCCCCCCCCCGCTATTATTGTTTCAAGTTGATTTTTTTGCATGTAAAGTTCGCATTGAAGCCCCATGGGGCCCTTATAACGGCGAGGGCTTTTATTGTTTCAACGAATTTATTCAACAGTCAAAATCAATTGTACAAGTAAGAAATTTGGAGTAAGCCATGCTCGTCTTTCTTCTTTAGCCATTGTCAACGAACTAAATATGTGTGCACACAATTCTCCTACGATAACCATTATCCTAATCAATAAGAATACTTACCATTTGCCTAATCTGTCGCATATAGGTATATGTGTACTTATTCTAAGTACACATCACGGTGCTGCTATACTCAACGTATATGTTTTGGTAGGGGCTCTTATTTCGAACGGGGATTTTATAGTTTGGTGAGTCTTTTTACTAATGTTTCGTCGTAATAAGGCCTCCCCGGGGCCCTTATTGCGGAAGGGGCCATTAATACGGCAAATACGGTAAATTTTACTAGAAATTAAAAGTGAAATCAGTAGCAACTTTAAGGTAGTTCCATATGCAATACGCATGTAGGCAAGGAGTAGTAGAAAGAAAATGGTTTCCATTTCCTGCCATTTATTAGTGTCAATACATTTTGCTGTCTTGTAATCGTTACATATAATTAAACTTAGGTTAAATCATTCTGTTTTGTGTAGTCTACACTGAATTGAGTCATTGTCTCATGCTAATTCTGTAATGCTGTAGTACGATTCGATAAAAACTACTTCCGATATAACAGTACTTCGATACTATCGTACTTCCGAACAAATAAAAGCTATTCTACTGGTACCAGTATTTATGGATGTCTGTCTTCTTCTATTCTGCATTGAAAAGTTGGCATTCAATTACAACTACACGTAAATATTTCTCGCATTTCTCTTTGAGTATACTGAAATAGTAAGGATTAAGGATAAATCAAGTGGAAAAGCGAATTACATGGTAGTGTCAAATAAAAGTTACCTAAATTCAAGATTTAGAATTTTAACTGTGATTCGGTTGTAAGCACGTAAGACCTCCAATCCCAAAACTTATCTAAAAGTCTTTCAGAGATGCTGTAAACGTATTAATTAAAAAGACACAGTGCCTCAGACAGCATCCTAAGATTTACACGAACTTTACGTCATTCAAATGTCATTAATTCACATTAAATCCATTATTTATCAACTTATTTCCTTCATGTGTACTATACACACTTCCTGTATAATTTACCCACTGCAGTAAGTTTAACAACAAAATATTAGTGCACATTGACATATTTTGCAATGCAACAAAAGGTAAAAATGTACAAAGCAAGATAATTCTTACTATTGTGTTTTATAGCAAACAATTTGACATAAAATGTCGAGCAAACATATTTCTTCGCCACAAACATCAACAAATAATTATTGGAAATTCTTCAAATCTTACATTTCTATTGGAAATATATACTGGTATTTATATAAAAAGTCCTGGAGCATTTGCATGTTCTGATTTCTGATATAATCACCTTGTTCATTATCAGCCAATCAACCGAAATGTAGCATTAGAGCTGATTGTCTAGTACGTGTAGTACAAGGCAGAACAAGCATACTTATTAGACGCATGGGCGTAAAGCATTAAAAGGCATTTCTAAATAAATTTATGTATTCAGGTGTAATACAATTCGAAATAGTTTTGCTAATTGTTCTTGTAAGAGTGGTTGTCGGAAGGGAGTGATTTATGTTCACACTAAAATAAAATGACAACGAAAGAAGCATTTCTGTTGATTTAGGATTACTGCTCACATACTAGGAAACTTGCTTAAGTATTCTTAGATCTATGCAAATCGGATTACAAAGTGGAAGTGTATACATGTGCGCATACACAATGGAGTTACGAATCAACAAGCACATATGGTAAAGTTAATGGAAGACAAAATGCGTTTCTTATGTTTTTCGCATCTAATGATTTATTTTACGAAGTGTGGGTTGTACCGGTTTTTCTTATGTATTTGTGAGTAATTAAGGTAAATAAGTAAAGTATCAATATCAAGAAATGCAATCAGTAATTGGTTTTTCTGTAGCTGTGATGTAGTTGTTCACCCATGCCATTTCCTATGCATGCTGTAGCATTTTGGCTGTTGTGCTGGTGCTGACTTTTGACTGCTGGCTAATGTATTGTGCGCAGATCTCTTTAAATTTCACTTAAAGTTCAAGTGTGAGACTTCACAGACATTATTGCCTTTATCAAAGAAGTCATTAGCATAAAATAGCTCGGAGCCTCTGTCAGTTATAAAGCTTTTTAACGAAATAAATTGACTTTTTTCCTCTCCTAAACCCACTCATGGTAGCTAAAGCGTTTTCTCTTGTCCCATCCCCATGTATTTCCAACTGATACACTCACTACTACATTGTTGTGTCGTGTTTGTCTTCTACTGCATACTACTGAAATACTTTACGAATGCTTTAGCACCGTTTATTTCTTGAGCAAAGCCGAATTCTTTGCGTTTATTACCCTATGAATAAGTATTTAAGGGCTATTTCGTCGTTTTCTATTTATTGTGTGTAATGTATTACAAGCTACACTATTGTTGCGTTAGTATATTAGGCAATAGCATCACAATCTCATTAGGTATACTTATTTACATAATTATTTGTGTAGAATCGCATTTACAGAAGTGACATCATATATACAATATGTCTAATAACTCAAAGCGTAACGCTGACAGTAGATGTAAATATATTTGAATTTTCTGCCAAATGCTAATAAACTACGAGTACACCTGGGCAGATGCTTTAAAGATACGTTATATATTTCCAATCTCAGTACTTGTGTTGTATGTGTATATGTTTTCCATGGCATTTGGTTTGGAAATTCTGTCTATTTTACAAAGTAGTAAACGTGCTTAGCCTTTGAGTTCAGTAGGACGTGGATTACAATAATAAAATTGGGAAAATGAGTGTGATTGTAGGTGTAGAAATAGAAATGAGATTATTATTAGTGGTGGTATATATGCAAATTGATATCTGTGTAAATATGTATTTGTGGAACGTTTAATATTGTTAAATGCTTAGTTATAGGCATATATTGCATCTTGAGAGTGACGAAGATTGAAATGGTATGTGCTCAATGTCTCGTGAGATGTGCCTCCTCTGTATTTTCAGCCGTCATGTGTGAAAGAAAAAATTCTATAGGGTGTGTGAGGTATTGAGGGTAATTTGTAGCAGTAATGAGTCCCAAATGGCGACTTAGTTCAGACACAAGCGAAATACGGAACAAAGCACAATATTATTAAATAGTTTGTGTATACGGTTTCTGTAAAAGCAGTTTGTTTCTGAAATGCATTGGCACTGTGTGTTAAGTCTATTTCCTACTTATTCATAATAACTAGTATCTTACCATAAAATTGTTCTAATAGTCTTGACAGTGTATTTCAGTATCCTCTGCAACAGAGTATTTTCAATGGTTTCATCTCAACGTAATGAGGGGTTTACAAGACATAGCAAGCAGAGCAAACACTGTCACCGTCAATGCTGTGGAATTATGATGCACATGTGTATTGCTAATAACTCCTTACGAAATTTCATTCTTGCTTCTTAAAATACATATAATTTTTTTAAAGCGCGATTTAAATTTTCAAATACATGCAGCCGCATTACCCTATTTCATTTTGCAAGGCTGGATAAGAGGGAAAAGTTTAAAACCCTACATACATTACCCTTCAATAATATACTTATTTCACATATGGAAAGCAATAATTTTAATTTTCTTGGTAGTATAGGCTAACAGTAAAATTGGTTTAAGAAATGCCTGCACTCTAGAAGAAAAGTGTGCTTTTAAATACGAGGTTGCTTATCTCCCGTTAAGATGGCTTGAGTCTCTTCGTCTCCCCTATTTACCGTAATAAAGTGAGTGTTCACTTCTCAAAGGCGAGCTATTTCTGTTCACCTTTTAGTGTGTTCATTGCACTTCGCCTGAAATGCCAAATGATGTCCAATGAAAACTTCAGATTTAAATACCTAGATTTTCAAGGTACTAATTCATATCCATTGATTGTAATTTTCATAAGCACATTTCTCCTGTCGGCAACTAAGATTGAACCATGTACAAATTCTCATCTCATTGAGATCATGATCATCATACAAAAGATAGAGGTCGGCAACTGAATAAGATTGAACCATGTACAAATTCTCATCTCATAGTTATCCCGATCATCATAGAGAAGTTAGAGGTCGGCAACTGAATAGGATTGGACCATGTACAAATTCTCATAGAGATACTGGTATGTGCAAGGTGTGCCATGTGACATGGTGACGCTTTCGCTTTGATAATGAAAATGGCCCACTGAATTAAATTTCCTTCCTCTTTGTCATGCTATTGCTACAACGATTTTTAAACTAGTTATGTCCACGGTGAACACCGTAGGTGTATGTGTTTGAATAACCCTCATTAATTAATATCATAACTGTGTCCAAGTGGTAACATTTTAGTTCTCCTTAAAGTTTGAGAGGACGAAAGAAGAGCAACCAGTACTGATTTTAAGTTACTTCACTAAAATGCAATAAAATTGGATCCTCTAAATAAACTAATGGTTAATTAATGCTTACCTGTATACAACATACTGAAAGATGTAAACTTTCTTGTGGAATCACAATCCGATTTCTTTGTTGTCTTTAGTGTTATGTAGCTGTACAATTAGTCTTTAGTGTGGATCAGCTAGAGAGAAAGATGTATTTTGGTGAATATAATTGATGGGTATAGGGTAAGGGTATACTTTTAGAAATTATTAATTATAGAAGCTTTTGTTACACATGACTAATAAATATTTTGATTGTTTGGATATTAAGTTTTGACTATTGAGATTTTTACGCCCTAAATGATTCAACACGAGAGGCTTAAGTTACACATGTACAATTTTTCAATATTTCAAAAAATTTAATACAAACAAACGGAAAATCAGCGCACAATCTTAGTAATTCTGCTTCTGTTAGAGATGTTTGTTTCCTTCATAGCATGACACGTAGCAGACGCCAAATGTAAGCGTAGTGTACTTCTACCTATATACGTAGTTTCATTATATTAGAAATTAATATTGCATATAACGTCTGCAATTGGGTTTTCAGATGAGGTTTTCAGCCAGCTAAACGTGAAATGAAACATTAGAAAGAAGGGGTCCCGAGGTCGTGATACCTTTTATCATGCATCTGCATCTACAAGGGCGGTTCGAATTATGTGGCGTGGGTTTATTAGTCACGTAAAACCCAACTTTTACCTCAAGTGTTTATGTTAGGAACTCTTGTCCCACTTCATGTTCACTTTGCTTGAGAGTCAATAAGTCACTCTACAACTTCTACCCGCTCTTGTACTAGTCGCTTCCTTTATCAGTCAGGAAAGCAAATATCCATTTTTGCAGAAAAAATCTCTGGATGTAAACTCCTTTAAATAAGCGGTTCAATGGCATATTTTAAGATACAGGGGCTTGCAGTTAAGTAATTTTGACAGTCAGATTAAAATAGGTATACCGATACATGTTCAGCAAACTTAACGAAGGGAATATTTTGAGGGGAAAGCTAATTTTGGACCAATGTACTATCTTGAGGATGAGTTTCATTAGTTATTCTTAAGTTTTTCTAATAAAATTTCATTTTTAGTTATACTACGGAAATTAAAACTTAGCTATATGATGATATTTCTATTAGGTGTCTTAAAGCATTTTGTTGCATAATAGGTACCCGCTAATGCGTATGATATGAGGGATCAGTGATCATTTCTGAAATTCTCGTGCACCAATTCGACTCTTTAATTTCTGTAGGTACGCCATATTTGGGATTTATGGTGTTATAGATACTTAAATATTTCTGTAGCTAACTCAATTTAGAGTATTGGGTAATTTAAGGTTGTGTTCTCTTAATTAGGATTAGGGATAAAAGGAGAGATATCATATTGCATATGTACTGACAAGAATAAGCAAATGTTTTGATTATACAGACTTTAAAGATCGAGATGAATGTTCACCTTTCACTATATAGAGGTATTTACATCGACTTTTATAAACTATGTAGACATTAGGTTCTGTACATATCTTACATTCACCAGTGTGGCCTGACATAACTTTAAAGCCTTTTCTTTCTCTTTCTCACTGCTACGACATTGAGCAAAGCTTAAATATTACACGTCATCCTTATAGTACCCTTTTTACAGTCATCATGTTGGTATATTGAAAGGAGTTGGTGAGATAAGATGAGAATGTGCAATAGATAAGTTTTATGTTTTTCTTTTCTCTTTCAAGTCGATTTTGCCTTGTCTGTTTAGATTTGCTGGACTGTGATGTGTTGTGTTGAGAACAGAGCCAGTGAGTCGTGCTCATAAAAAGCTGCTACTGGCAATCGGGGCTCGTCTCGGGTGTTTTGAATGTGAGAGAACAAGCACTACTGTATTACTATATACTTTAGTTTAAAAGTACAGCACTAACAGTAATAGTAAAATGAAATCGAGAGATGCATGTTTGTAGACACAGTAGACAGACAGATCGCAGATCTATTCTTAGCAAAGTATGTAAAGCGTAAACTGCCTTAGCTTTAACTAATGTAAGCAAAGCCCAAATGCATACAGATAAGGTAGGTACCTTATCCTTATTACAACGCAGCGAACTGAGTAATATTGTATGACAGTGTGGATAATACACTGGAAGCTTAAATAAGCTAACTAGGCTTAGAGAAACAGAAAGGCTAATTCTTTGGCTAAGAGGAGGCAGGAACTCCAGTTCTAGTTGGTAGCCGTTGTCTGGCCCTAGGAAATGCCGAAGGATTCCATGTTCCCCATTCTAATAGTACATACATCCTAAATATTTCTGTGTACATACTTGTCTGTCCAACTCAACTTAAGTAGAGGTGACTTTTATTCTTTTCTCTGCCTAGCTCAGGTTGCCTTGCCTCGTCGTCTGTATTCCATAATCTTAATTGCAACAACATTTAAATACTTCCTTGACTTTCGTTTCAATGACATAACCAGTCATGAGCTGACTTTTGGCTGCTGCGTGGCTCAAATGACAGAGTAGGTATGCAACGTCCCAACACTACGTACAGGCACATAATTATAGACAATTAGTAAAAAGTTTTCAGTGAATAATTAATTTATCGGTAGATCATCAGTCAGTCTCGTGGTGCACTCATCGAGCATTAAAATGTGTCACTTAAATCTAAATTGAGCTGTTTGTGTTGTGTGAACATTAACGCAGAGAAACACATTGTGTTTCTACTGTTAATGACATTGATTATTTGGCTAATGTAAATGGTCTACTGCTTTCTCTCTGTAAACGGAAAACAAATGCACATACAATACAAAGAACGATTACAAATTACAGTACAAAGTGCATCAGTCCTCTGCATTTATGGTTGACATTTATCATGTGTGAATCTCTGCATTTTGTGCACGCTGAGTAACTAACTTAACACATGCAAAGAGATATTTTAGTGAGGAAGGTGAAGGTGTAAACGGATTTCATTTTTTGTACTTCGGTTGCTCTGTTACTCCAGGCTGCTAACAATAAGTTCTTAAGGTTGTCGTTCATTATGTTACAAGAATCGTATGTGATGCCAAAGTCTGTTTTGTGATGTTACTTGAGGGAATGAGCTGAAAGAAAAAATACCATGTATTTCATCCTCGTTTAAATTTGGCAAATATGAAGTGCTAATATATTCTTCAAAAATAAAATACTACACTCAATGAAGTTAGATTTAGTGGCTAGTGGCTAAGGGATTTCTCTACACTTTAAATCATTGATATACGTAATCGTATTGTTGCATTTTAGTCTATTTTCAAGTTATAATATTTCTAGTATAGCACTGTAATATCAAAATGCAATTAGAAGAATTAAATTGTAGTATGTATATCAATGTCATAATAATGTGATCCCAGCTGTATTTGAGCTGAAATTGTTTGTGTGCTGTTTGTCTGTGTAAAACATAAAACGGTATGTACACAACGCAGACTTTGCAATTTCAATCTTTTTGTGTTGGGAGTACTGCGTATATAACTGGTATAGACTGCATTTACAGCAACACAAATAGAACTCTGATTTGTTTTAAATAGCTGCAGGTTCCTTGCTCTAGTTACAAACACATTGTTTCCTAAATGAAGTCATCCATTCATCATAAATGTTTCTTTTCTGTCAATCTGTTGTCAATTTTTTATGAAGGAAAGTAAAGTTCAGTGTCCTTAATACTTTGTACGATACTTGTACGATAGTTGAATGAAACTTCAGAAAATGAGCAAAATTAGTAACATCGTTCTTTCAAGTTCACAATTCAGTGCTGGATTCGAACCATTAGTAGTAGTTGAAGAAGATATGGATGTTTCATTGATAAACACGAAGAAAAAAGGGGAATCATGTGAAGATAAGGTAGCGGATACGTCTGATAATACTGCCACAACAGAAGATTCGGTAAGTGACGACGATGAGGAAGAGGAAGAGGCAGCAGATGGCGAAGATGAAGCAGAATGTGACGAAGTGGAAGAAATCGAAGAGAATCATTCAGAAGATTCAGAAGGTGTTTGTGAAGATTGTTCGGAAGAGTCTTCAGAAGAGGAGGAAGAGTCGTCGGGATCCGGGTCATCTACTGTGCAGTGTTGCCCGGAAGAGGACGTTTGCTGTAAAGGGAAATTCGCACCGAATCGGAGTGCAGTGAGTGCACCCATAAATCTTCTTGAACAGGCAAATAATGTCAATGCGAGTGTGAGTCGACGGCTTGTTGGCAAGAGAGAGAAGAAGGGCAAGTTAGAGTTGTTGGCAATAGAAAAGGATGCGGATGAGATCACAATGACTCACGCTCACAGTTTACAGAAGATGCCCTCCTTTGAATTCAAATTTAAATCCAAAGACGCTTCTGGAGATGAGCGACCCAAAAGTTATTATATGCTAATTTCACATTTACTGTACTTTTTGTATTAAGTTAATTAAGCTTGAGCTTTGCTTTTACTGCGTTCGCATTGCTTGCCATACCGTATTAAATCGGATTCAGTTAGTTACTTCTGAAAATACCCTCGCAAGATTTGTGTGTACTCGTAGGCATTTAAATGAACGCTCAGTAAACTATTTTTTACATTATCAATTTTTTGAAATCAATGTTTTTCAAGGAATTCCTGACATTACCTACCGAGAGACGTCACCTGCCCATGCCTTTACCTACCCCAGTCCTTACATACCCTGACTTTACCTATCCATGACTTTACCTATCCGTGACTTTACCTATCCATGACTTTATCTACCCGTGACGTTTCCTACCCCAGTCTTTACCTTCACGGTAAAAGCTTTTGATTTTCTCAAAGGTAATTTTGAGTAGTCACTTCATTGTCAAAGGACAATTTCTTCTCAAAATTACATTACGCCGTAACGGGTAGGTGACGTCTCGGTAGGTAGCGCCTCGGTATGTACAGACTGGGGTAGGTAAAGGCATGGGTAGGTAACGCATCTCGGTAGCTAATGTCTCGACACCTTTTTCAAGACTATTGACAATGCACAGCTTGCACCATTATGCATTAGTCTGCTTTGTTTTGAAAAGTATATAAATGTGTCCACCCAGGTGGATATGCAAGTGTGACCTACAGCATTAAATTTTGGTGAAGAATATTTAAATGTCGCACATAAGTGTAGACATAAAGTAATGATGTGTACGGTGTACTGAAAAGAGGTGGATATTTTAATAGCTTCATCTTAGACACTTTTTGGACGCAACTGCCATTTGTATTTATGTAGTGCAGTGCATTGCTCAAGTTTATAATTGCGTAAATGTCTGTTTGAGAAAAAATGTTGCAGCAATTAAACTTACAGTAAGTGACATGGGACTGTCATTGTCACTGCTTGTGAATGTTAATGCATTGAGAATGGGGAAAGATTTCGTCTTCTTGCCTGTTCTCTGCTATGTTCTACCATTTCTTTGTTTTTAGGTTCACTGCGTTTGTACCGGAGTAGTTTTTCACTTTTTGTGCTATTTATTTATAATGGTAACGCCCTGTTTTCCTTGTCGCTCCGAGTGTACTGTATTCGTATTTACAATGCATCTTCTTTTTACAATCGCATCGTAGATCCGGATAAACCAAACCAGACGTACTCACGTCTAGCAAACTATGACTGTGATAATTGCTAACGATGCCTCTAACAGATATTACCTTCTTTGCCATCTCCAAACTTTACGAAATGAGTAATTACTAAAACCGTTCGAATATAAATAAGACACACATACAATACCGTAAATAATAACTCCTTTTTAGATCTAAAAGTTTGAAAGAATGTTTTTAGATATTCTAATGAAAATACATTTTAGTAATATTGGCGAAAATAACTTCAAATGTTGTAAAAATGAATGAAACGAGTGATAAGGGAAAGGGGAACACACATCCTTGTGTTTATCATTCTCCTTATTTCATTTCTTAACCTTGCGATTAAACACATTACAGTTACTATTTGTGGGTGTTGTAGTCGTTTTAGGGAATTTGTCGTAATCATCTATACTTTATATTTTACAGTTGGTATTCTATTAAGTGTCTATATTGGTCGCAATGCTTTACCCTTCGTTTCCTTGTTATCAATTATTTTGTGTACATTATGTGCAGTATCCTAGCATGTAAACATTAAATTAAATTCCTTCTTGTTAAGTATAGTACCGACAAAAACAAACAGAAAGTTAACCTTTCTTCTGGAGCTCAAGTTAGGTTAGTTACGCATTATTAAAATACATAATATATGAAGCGAAAGTATATTTGTTCAAGCGAAATGTTTATTTTGTTTTTTTTCTTGTAGAGATGTACAATACCAAGCACTTCGCTTCAGCGTACGTTAGTATTATTTTAAATAGGGCGTGCAGTGTAATGCACTGTTTCACTGTTATTTAATAAGACAAACGAAATGATTAATATGCTTTCTAGTGTGGCTGAGTGCTAAGAGTGATCCTTGTTTCATCACATTACAAGGCATGTGTTCATTCTCCTTAAGACACAAGTTTGTAACTAATTTGAGCAAGTCTTATGTAGCCAAACTAAGTGAGCAATATCATCATAAAACATTTACCATTGCTAATTCAGGCTCGGCGTCTTCTTACCACTTGGGATTTTTATAATGATCAAAAGTTCTCCATACATAACGACCAAAAGCATTTGAGATTTACATTTACTAAATCATTTCCATAAACAGTACTAGATATTAACAAGACAAAACACATTAGAAGATAAGCATAACTGTGTAATTTAAATATTTATATAAAAGGCTAATGCCGCGTCATGTCTGGCGTTCTTTGTAATGGAAACCAAAAATTTCATTTTAGATCATACATAATACAAGAGAATTTTCTCTTGTGATTTAAATCAGTATGCCGAAAAGAAAAGAATTTCCATCGTGGAAATTTTATATTATAAAACCTAGGTATAATTTATGTTCGCCAAGTATTGTGACTTAGGAATCAAGTTTCTCATCAGAGCTATAAATTATCCGAACATCTTTATATGTATGATGAATCTGTTGTAGTTTTGTGTAGGAAGGGCTTATTGCTTATTTGATTTCTGGACTAAAATAGCATAAGACGAATAGACAATAGCTTTAAATATAATGTGAGTTGTTCTGAAGAGATACTTTCACCGTTTCACTTAAGTAAGCAATTAAATTATTCTTGTTTATCATGCAGATATAGTGTGCTCTTTAATATTTTAAGTGCTGCACTGGAATTCGGCGAACGTTTTTGTAAGTGAATCTGGATGCAAGTTTCTCTTCTGACTGGGATATGTTGCTATTCCTGTCGTTTTATCTCAAGTGTAGTGTAGCATGTAGAAAGATGGCTGATAGTAACACAAATCTAAGTGAGTTGTAATGTGTTTATGTCGCATCCTAAGTTTGTTTTGGATATCAAATTCAGCCCTATTTGTGGTACTCCTACATGAACTATAATACCGTTATTTGGGAGGCAAAGTGGCACAGTATGTAATGGAACTCGACTTCCATTCGGCTGCTGGCAGCAATGGTGGGTTCAAACCCCACTACCTGCAACTAAGTCCTCACATACCAAGCAATGTCCAAAAAGTATCTTGAGGATAATCTTGGGTATACAATAACAAGAGCACAACAAAGCTTACTAACACCTGCGGACAGTATGGGGGAGTATAGGAACTATCTCGGTGTCTTCGTGAATAGAGAAGCCTGGCTCGAGAATCTGTCAAAGCTCAGACTGTATATGGGGGTCGACTGAGAACTGTGTGGTGAGGAGCATTGCCTGGGGATGACCTTGTGTACCCCCGTCGTATATACGCAGCTGACGTTAGACTCACCATAGTGAGATGCGGCGGTGCAGGGTGCCTGGGCTAATGCAGTGCGTCATGCAGCACAAGACAACCAAGAAACAAGATACATTTAATATCAACTATATAATACCATAACTCTGTAATTCGGATCAATTGGTTGATTGATAATTGTGAAAAGCCGTTGAGCTTATATCAATAAAGATTTTACATTTTACATTTTTTTTAATACCGTTATTTGTGCTATTTCTTTCCAGTAGTGGGATAAGCATTCTAGACATGTGGTCTTAAAACTTGTGATGAAGGTGAATTTTACTATTTGATGCTTCACAATTAACTTAGGTAGTTAACATTGCGAGATATAATTGTATTTAACTAGTGTGTAAGGGTGTGGATACACAAATAGAAATGTGTATATTTGCTATATTTTTACTTAAGAGATTAATTCACTAGCGAAGGATAAATCTACGTACTTTTACGTAGTTTGGCACATGACATCTGCATGTGAATATACGAGACACTGCACTGTATCCCTTGACTGCCAATGCCTTACTTTTTTAACTACGTTTCACCTTTTCATCTCTGTACTATTATCCCTACTATAGTACCTACCTACCTAGAGTACAATGTCGTATTCAGTAATCTTTATATGTGTGCACATATTTAGGATATGTAGATTTACATGTTGCATTGCAAACATGCTTAGTATGCGCATTTCCTTGCACACGAGAGATGAAAACTGAATAGAGATGTACGTTGCTGTGCGTGGGACATAACTAACATCAGATCTGACTTTGACTTTGCATAGCTTCTTGACTCGTCTTATCTTCTTCATGCACCCTTTTGTACGAACTCCTGGAAGCGCTGTTACATTTAAATGCTAATAGTGTACACAATATACAATAGGTGTATAGGGAGGTAGTTGACTTTTACAACTTTATACTTTTACGCCAGATTTAAATCTAGCTAACATTCTAGGTACTGATAGAAAAGGTTAATCATGTATGTACAATTTAGTGTGCTAAGTAGCAAACTATTTCCAATAACCAGAAATGTAATAGTCTATTACATTTTTGGTTATTCGTATGATTTCAAAATAATGGGTTTGGTTAATAAACATTAAAACTCTTGCTCAATAAAAAAGTTCTAAACCTAAATATGCTGAGTACAAAAAGAGAAAAAAGTATTTCTGGTACAGTCCAATTTTTGTTAGCGTGCTTTGAACGTAATAACTTATAATACTTTTTATTAGGATTTGGTGGGATAACGTTCTGGTAAAATCCTGACCCTGCATGCACAACTTTATTACATAGCTCCTTCTTTTATTAATAGTGTGTTTGTTAGTCAATTTGTATTACCCATTGCAATCCTATAGGTGAATAGTCGTAAAAGTGTGTACATTAGCATAAACGAAGCCTGCGTTTTGTAAATGCAAACCCTATGCTTATAAAAACTAATATATAATTTAGGTAAGCTAGATATTTGTGGAACTGTTTTCCTTCAGCATTACTTAAATACGTGAAAGACTATCTTACGTCACATGACGGAAAGATGGGTATATGCATACAGACCTTCTCAGTGTTATGCAAGTGCTGTCTTGTATGTTTGGCAGTAAGCCGGGCATTTCTGATGTGATTTGGCAAAGAAAACAAAGGCAGAGATCAAGATGTGCTTCAGTTTGTCTCATCCCTTAGTTTTCTACACACAAAATCTTATTTCGTGGCCTCGCTCTTTTCGCCTTGCAACGTATGCAACCAAAGTCTGCCTTGTCTGCTCTAAATGAAATACTCCATTGGCATTTGTTGTACTTGTAGCCCGTAAGAAAGTTGGGATTGCAAGGAACTAGCAGACCGGTCTGCTCTACCCGTAGTAATCCTTCTTGGTATTTTTGCCTATTTCAATGCATGGAAAGTGGTATGCACATCTCTCTGCTGTTGCTTCCAGCTTGTCTGATCCTGATCCTGTCGCAAAGTTAAATCCGGCAAAAGAAGTTGCGTTCCGGACAAGACAAAATCTTCAATTGAGAAACTTGACTCACTTCCCTTGACTTATCGTTCCCTTTAGTATTATTTTAAAAGACCGACGTGATCACTCGTATTTTCATTCACTTCACATTCTACAAGCAGTTTAGGGCTGAATGGGTAAAGACACTCGTGAGCATTATAAATACAAGTTGAAAGTTCACAGGATTAAATCTCAGGAAACGAAATTAGAAAAAGCATTCCGTCTAGATTGAAACTGTTGTTACAGTTCAAATCACACATGTAAAAATATACACACTAATCTAAATTTACATGTTACTTACATTCGCATTTAAAGTTAACTGACTTTGCCTGAGTCTTTAAAGAATCTGCCAATTTATTGTCTCAGTGTGAAATTGGTTCTAGTTTCTGTCGCATCACATCACATTACGTCAGCCACACAAACACCACATCGTATAACAAAAATATCATCAAGACGTAGTTAGTGTATTATTAGTGTATGTAAGAGAAGAGTGACTAAAAGCTTTCTGTCAAAAATACACTAACCAAGTGCGGAATTATATATTGGTTACAACTCTTATACTTCTTTATTGTGCATTGGCCCAGCAGGAGTGAAAAAAGGTTTATTCAGTGAAAGATTTAGAAACACTTGTAAAACAAAAGTATTTAGATACGTATAGTATAGTGTATTAAAGAGCTACCCATATTTTATACAACGATACCGCCATCGTTTACACAAAACAATGCATAGGGAAATAAGTAGGATATTCGCTTGTGTAATTGATAGGGATAAACTACTCATTTCAGGAAAATAATTTTTATTTTCAAGAAAAAAAATCCAGAGGTTAATAAGAGATCATTATTGTTAAAGAATGCGTAATTGCGTAATGGTGTAGTGAGAGTTTGTTCCAATTCGATCTAATTATTCACTAAAAAGCTTTCTTTTCTGAACTGTATTTATTTTGTTTTGTTATTTGGCTCCCTTCGCTAAAAACTGACGCTAATTGCTGATTAAGGCTGAATGTGACTAATGAAATAATTAGAAAACATAATGTGAAGCACTTCACTACTTGAAATTTTGAAAGTTGTACCATAGTTTCAAATTAGAATCGTATATTTTGGTGATTGAATATTCTTAGTCGTTTCGATTTGCAAGAGTGGGAGTGGCAAGCCAATGGCTTCATCATCTTCTGTTCCAACTTCATCAAATTCCACGAGCTCGCCTTTGACCTCTCCGCAATTAGGAACAGAAGCACAACCTCAAGGGAAAATAAATAAAGCGCTAGCATCACCAGGAGAGGAAGTCATAAACCAAAATGTGAATGCTAATAGTGGAGCGGGCAAACCCACGCTCCCGTCAAAAATAAAGACAGTCTTACTAGGTGCGGCACACAAAAACGCAACTTCTCTTTGCGAATCTTCTGTTTCTGGTAATCAGCAGAGTTCAACGTCAGGAACGGGTCTACCTCCGATTCCACCTCAGCAAAATGTCAACATCCCAGCCAAAGAACCGCACCAACCGATCCAACCTCCACCAACCAAACCTGTTCGGGTTTCTTTAGCTGTAAATCCTAAACATTCAAATTCAACTTCTCGGATAAAATCTCCTACTAGACCTGCAGAAGATTTGCCGCTGAGCTCTCCGCCCATTTCCAGTAAATCGTCCGGGAAGAAAAAAGTAGGGGGTAAAAGATACGCTTCTTCTCTTCCAGATCAAGAACGCAATTTGACCAGTTCTCCTCTACTTAATTTTGACTTGAATTCTTACCTGTGTCATCAACATGGCTACTATGATAAAAAGCATAATCATCATCAAAATGCTGGTTCACATGCTTCCTCCTCGTCATCCCAATTTCGTGGTCACCCTCGACCTACAAAACACTGCAAAAGTAAGCATTTGTGGGCAAGGGCGTCACTGGAACGAGATGTTTTCACCGGTGCTTCAATTTCTCCGTCAGCTTCCATAGGAAATTGCACTAGTCACAGTAGCTTTAATCATATTGGGCAGAGTTCGTCAAGCAATAGACATTCTTCGTATCATCCTTCAAATTCTTTCGGTTTGGGGGGACTTTCCGCTTCTGGGAGTTCAGCTAGCGCCAATTTGAATAGCAATTCAGCCGAAGCGGCCGCTGCCGCTGCGAGCGTTACAGCAGCGGAGGCCGCAGCGGCTGCTGCAGCTGCAGCATACAATGCTCACATGTTTTTCAGTAGACCCACAAGTCCTTTGTTTCTTGAGTCAGCTAGTTATTGCGGTGCAGGTGAAATTGGTGGTGGTCCTTTCTGTGTCAGTTGTGCTGCTAAAACTTTTCCTAGAGTTAATACCAATAGTTCGCGTGCGTCTAATTATGGCGTGTGTCATTGTTGTCATCATCATTCTGGAAGTAGTGGAAGTATGTTGGGGGTAAGTCGAAGCGCACATTGTCATGTGTGCCAAGAAAATTAAAATAAACTTTGTTTTACCTTGTGCCTACACAAGGACACAATGCAATTCATTTTGTGTACAATACACTAATTAGTTATGGATAGGGGAAGTTATACCTATAGGTTATTTTGTGGAAAATTCCGTCTTAATAGCATCATACTTACGTTTAACTGTGAAAAAGACCATCTCTATATTTATTATTAAAAATCATTCATTGATTTTTTTAATTTTCAGGGTTCTCTTGTTGGTCTTGACTATGAAGACCGTCTTTTACGACTTGAATCTGACAAGGATACATTGCATCTTCAAGTATCCGTCCTTTCAGACCAAATAGAGGCACAAACTTCGAAGATACAAGATCTGGAAAAACTATTGGATGACAAAAGAAATGTTCTTGAGACCACCGAAGAGCAACTGCAGCGGGTAACTTCTGTAACTACCAATTACCACTTCTTTCTATTCTTATATTATGCCGTAAATTTAATTTCGACAGATTTAGGTATGTAAAATACATTAAGTTGCACTTTTCAATTTGTATTTGGTACATAAATTATAATTTTTAGTAAAGGCAAAGACAATTGCATCCAACTTCATTTCGAATCGTACATTAATACATTAGTTATACTAATGCTAAACCGAAATCTATGCTTGCTTTGCTAATTCTCTTAGTTTATTTTTGGAATTAAACAATTGTAACTTTCATTGTTTTTTGAGAACTATGTGTGTGTTATTTATATTAATACTTAGATATTTTTACAGGAACTTCTTACCCGGTCTTCTCTCGAAACTCAGAAGCTCGAGCTTATGACGGAGATTTCAAGTTTAAGACTGAAACACGCTTCTCTGGAAAGAGAGAATATCGAGCTTAAAGACCGTTTTGGAGGCAAATCTACAGGAGACTTAACTTACATAGACGGAGGGGGTAGGATGTGGGACAAACCACCTTTGGGTCCCTCCGGAAGGGCATCTCCTGGTCAAAGTGGAATTGTTGACTCGTCTACTAGTCGGGGAAGATTGGGAAGTAGTTCAAGTGACAATGGGCAGCTTTCAATGGGGCAACAGCCTCCCACACGTGTTCGAGTAAGAATAGTCTTGAAAAAGCCTTTGCATGAAACCAATCTGACTTTTAATGCCACATTTTATCTTTCTGGCTGAGACAGAAACATGTTAATCTGAACCATATGTGTTCTGCATTAAAAACCAATTGTCCCAGCTAGTAAACACCCGAAACAGAAGTACATAGCGAATCACATTTTCAAAGTGTAACTGATGGTAATTTATTTTGTTAAAACAGACTCCGCCTGCAAACGCTTATCGACGTATCGACCAATCTGCCTTTGGAACTTTGCCAAAGGTTCGTTCGCCACATTCAGCACAACTGTCAGCGTTCAACGGTGGCATATCTGGACACTCACCTGAGTCGGGGCACCACAAAAGCTCGAAAAGCAACTCTCTCTCCAGTGGAAACATCAATGTGGTGTCCAACTTCTCCAGTTTGACAAATGGTAGTCTTCCTCACCCAAGTAGTTATCAAAACAACCTTCCATTCCAACAATATATTCTCCATCATCAACAAAACCAAAAGACCCCCTCCAGCTACTACCCCCAAATGGTTTCAGGGCAACAGAAGGGTTGTGGTGTTGGTGTCGGTGCTGCATCTAATGTTGCTGTTGCTTACCCTTCTTCTGGTGCTTATGGTTATTCTTCTACTACTACCACTTCAAATATTAATACCAATTCGGGCAATCGTAGCACTTCTGCTCCGAATTTAGGTTTGCTCTGCTTTTCATTTGTATGTACCTACTTTAATATTGTCTTCTTTCAACCATCATCTAAAAGCTAAAAGGTTTATTTATTATAATTTATTGGTTCGGTGTTTTTTACAAACTTCTTATATTACTGTCGCTTAATTGTCCTCAGGATTTGAATTTTAATGTATGTGGTCGTTTTACAATGTGTTATTTAGCTAAAATGTTGAGATTTGTATTATTTGGTTTGCATTTACTATTCCTTTTAATTTGGTCGTATATCCTTCTATTGAAACTTATACAGTATTTTCGGTCTAATAAATGTTGGGCACATAAGTTTTTTCGGTTTTACTATTTTATAATTTGGTGTTCCTATTTGGTTTTTCTAATTTTTGTGTCTGTTTGACGTACTAAAATTGGATTGTCGTGTTATATCCCTAAATAAGTTACTGCAAATGTTTTCAAACCCCCTGTCGAATAATTTATCTTTCCAGAATGTATTCGATTTTGCAGAATACTAACAAGAAAATATAGCTAAGCTAATAAAACAGAAATTTTATTGTTCTTTGGTATTTGTACTGTTTTTACTCAGGAATGGGTTAATCGTACCATAATCTTGACTAAACAGAATGTTTGTATGTATGTTAACAGCGGGCATTGAAAGAGACGACTGGGAAAAGCGTAATCTTATCAATGGCGGAAATAGTGGAAAGAAGCAATCTCCAAGCGGTGGTCATAAGTCACGAGGAATCATGAGAATACTCGGAAAATTGAGAAGAAGTAATTCCGGTGGACTAGATAACGATGTTGCACCAGAGAGCGGAGGTCCTTTCACCAGGGGAGGATTAAGAGCCACTGCTGCTCCTAGACTTGGATGGATGAGGGAACCGAGCCCACTGAGAAAGTAATCACATTTTTAATAGTTATGAATTATTGTACACAGATATTTATTAATATATTAACAGGTTTGTTAACATTTAAGAGTGTACGTGCAGCTGAAATAAGTAATTTGAAATTATTGTTAAATTGTTTTACGTAGGCCTGAAGGACCAATAACTGCATGGGATTCCGAAGGGGTCATTATGTGGTTAAACTATCTAGGACTGGGTATGTACGCTGGAGAAGTCAAACGCTGGGTAAAAACTGGTCAACAAATGCTAGATGCAAGTGTTCACGAACTTGAGAAAGAATTGGGGATAAAAGTAAGTTTTTCAATGGCAAATTCATTTTAAATTTTCATTAAATTTGAATGCGATCACTTTGTGGTAGACCCCCATTAATTGTTCCAATTTTCTAGAACCAGCTTCATCGGAAAAAGCTGAGTTTAGCTCTGCATTACTTAAAGAATTCTGACGAAGAGGACAACGCTGGAAAGTTAGATTACCATTGGGTGATTCGGTGGTTAGACGATGTCGGTCTTCCACAGTACAAAGAATCTTTTGGAGATGCACGAATTGACGGGAGGATCTTGAGCCATTTGACTACCGAAGATTTGCTCACTCTAAAAGTATCCAGTGTTCTGCACCACGCGAGTATCAAGCGAGGAATTCAATTGCTAAGAATTCACAGATTTCATCCTGGATGCTTGTGTAGGAGAGGTGGACCGAATCCAGGTTCTGTTAATGGAAATACTAATGGCTCTAGTGGAAACAATAATGGAAGCAGTAGCGAATCCACATCGGGGAGTCTGTGGGGTCCCAAGCACGTCGCCACTTGGACAAACCATAGAGTTATGGAATGGTTAAAGGCTATAGATCTCGCCGAATATGCTCCAAATCTTAGAGGATCAGGTATAGTTTCTGTCTAGTGGTTTTTAATTATTTACTATAAAAATACTCGTTCTATGTTAAGGAAGATTACTAGGAATTCTCAAATTGATTATTTACTTGTAGGTGTTCATGGAGCGTTAATAATTTTGGAATCCAGATTCAATGCAGAGCTTTTGGCAACTATGCTGGCAATACCGGGAAATAAAACTCTACTTAGAAGACATTTAAGTTTGCAGTTTAATGAATTAGTCGGTAGACATATAGTCCAGGAGAAGAGAATAGTAGAAATTGCTCCAGATTTTGTTCCTATTCATCCGACGACCAAAGTTAAAGTATGTAAATATAAATCTGACATTCACATTATTGGCCATTGGATTGCAAGGGCGTGTATCTTGAACTGTTGAACTTTGACAGGCAGCAAAAAAATCTCAATTTCCTCTGCGAAAGAAACGATTAAGCACGGAAATGACAGAAGAACTGTTATGTCCTGTTGATCTGAATGTATACCCTTTCAACTCGGATTCTATGGGACAGGTATTCGTGAAATGAATTTATACAAGTAAATGTTTATGTCCCAAAACCCCCTGCAGCAATTAATGGCTAGATTTTTGTAATGTATATGATTTTCATTTTGTTTTTTAGATTTCTTGCTTAGAAAACTCTGTAGACGGGTCCAATGGTGGAGAGAAAGTCAGTAATATTTGAATTAATTTATTTTTTAACGTTTTGTAGGCAACTTCCAATTATTATTATCTCTTCCAGGATATATAGTACTGTCATCTTGTGACATGCTATTTAATGTTTTTTTCTTTTTATTGTACAAGTTAACTTACGGCGAATAATAGGAGATATGGAAAATCCAATGAATTCGCAAGTGCTACAATATTCGAGTCCCTGCTGTACTATGGTAGAGTACGCAAACGAACAAAATTACTTTTCTGTTATAGATCTATAGATTTAGAGTCACAACTTTCCTTTATAGTCGAAGATAATTTATAATTACGATAAAATTGTACGGTTATGTATGCCGAGCTGTTTGTGTATTCGAGTATTTCATTAAAGCTGTTAATAATGTTCGCTGCAATGTGTCTGTTAAATATAAGAATCTGACATACAAACTTAGATTTAGAAAATGAGAACAATACTTCCTATGCAAATTCACAAATTCAGTGCCTTGTCTTATAATAAGTGTGTATACGAAATAGGAAACAATGAAAATAATGAGATTAAACAATCCTACTAATACTATAACATACGTAAAGTGTCCTTTAAGATAGTTAACAAATGTGACTGAAACAGAGAAGTTAAAAATGTATTTAGGGTTTAGTATCTTGAGTAGTACAACTAAAAAGCATACAGATACTACAACTACCGATGTGCCACCTCACCACTTCAAAGTTCAAGAACCAAATCTAGTTTATTGAATTGATTCTACGATGCAAACTACGAGTATGATGTTATGTGTACTATGACTTATAAGGATTTAGATTTATAACTACTGGAAAATAGAACTCCAATACCTATGAGACTAATATAGATAGATTTCATTCACTTAAAACATTGGAAGCTGCTATATTATATATTAATAAATTATTGTAAACTTTAGTGTGCCACTGTACAAATACTAGTAATTTTCGCTGATTTCAAAGGCAGCTCTTTCGTAGCCATTGTTTAGCTTTTACACTACATTTCGTTACGAACTGAAAATTGGAGAAAATTTTAGAGGATTGAGAATGTCATTAGTCTCTAATACTTCAACTCTCCGTCTCCACTCACAAAAAATACAATTTAGCAAATACTGCCACGTTATTGTTCATGAATTAATGAGGCTTTTTGCTCCAGAGTGGTTACTATTTAATTTCTAAAATACACTATATCTGTATAATTAAATGCAATTAAAACGAAAACTTGTTAACACACGTTAACAGTATAGATAAACATTATATATCAACATTATGCACTATATATTACTTGTACATGCTTGTCTTTTCGTTTTTTGTCAAAACAATTATCGTAACAATGCATTTTGGTGTGTATTTCATTCTCATGAAGTCCCAAAATATGTACAATGTGTAATAGCGTAATATTTTGATATTTGTGTGCGAAGGTAGCCTACTCTCTAATTATTAGTGACTACTTAAGAGCATGTAAAGGCACATTGCCTGGCAATACGTGACCTTAGATCTTTATGAGTGAGGTAGTTACTTTAAATGTATATGTGTGTCGTAATTATATAAACATTGAGTGTTAATTTGCGTTAACGCAGTAATAAAATTGTATACAATATTTAATGGAATTATTGCAGTGTGTCAACTATTACTTAATTCTTCTTAGTACTTCGTATATTTTCACGAAAACCTCCGTATCATGAAGAATATAGTGTTTATACATAATTTGAAGCACAAATGTTTTCGCATGCAGGAATTCGATAAGATAAATGCTGGAATAATTTTGACCACAAATTTATTGACATCATTTATTTCTGAAGTTATAATAATTTGTGTCAAAAGATGTATGTGTATTCCCGTTGCATCGAACACCTAAAGGAAAGTTCTAGTTATCACAAGGCAGCAATTGCAGAATTGGGTTTTATAGGCAAACCGTCTGATCGTCACACAAGAATTCAACTCTCGATTTGACGTATGTTGTAAGTATTAGGTAGATTTAATCACAAAAATTAAGCTAAAATAACACAGTATGAACTATGAACCAACAAGATTGACGACTATAACATACAGTAATATTAGGGGCTAAAACTTTTATTAAGGTTACTACATTCAGAAACTTTACGATTGTCATTTTCTTCAATTACTTCTTTAGCTTCTTCGGTTTTTATTAAGTGTGTTGCTTCTACTTTGGATTCTTCATAGTTTTCAAGGTCTTCCTCACAAACTGAATAAGAAGGCCTGGCCGGAGTGTTATACCTTTCAATGTATAACCTTTTTTCCACTCTTCCGTTATAGTAAGTTAAATACTGTAAAAGTAAAATAAATACAATAAAATGGTTCTCTAACAAATCATTAAGGTTAGCACTAAGGTTAATCCAGCAGTTTACCACTAATAACATGGAACTTAGCAGTAGACCCTTAACATTCAACGTAAATTCGTCATTCCAGTGAATTCCGTAATGCGGCTCGAACGAATAAGTTTCCATTTGCTTTTCAAACCACATTGTCGAAATTACTCCCATATCATGTTGAGTACTTACAACTTTGATCTGGAAACAAATAGATACATCTTATAGGTTCTATAAACATCACGTTCCTAATACCGTACTAAGTGCTCACAATAAACTCAAATTGATGGTCTTTGCTGTCCCAATAGCTCTTCCAATTTCGTCCACAACACCTTATTTCAATGAACTCATGGTTTTCCAGGTTTTTGACAAAGAATGACGGGGTTGTTAATCCCCAGGATTGAGTAATGTACCCAATAAAATTTCCTGGTGGACAATACACAGCAACTTTCTAGTAAACAATAAATTCTTGCTTTCTTCACAAATAAATTAATGATTGAAAGTAATATCCCTTTATACTGGTGTAGGAACATTAGCATTCATAGTAATCTTACAAAAGAGTGTGATGACAATTCTCCGAATTCTCACTCCAGATTTATACCAAATTATGACAACTTATTTTATATGTCACTTGGGTCACTTGGGTAATACTGTTTAACCGATTTACTAACTCTGTACCTAATCAAAATTCAATTTTTACTAATCTTTTTAGAAAACCGAAAACAGGGTTGCTAAATTTACCAATAATAGTTTCAGGAGAAACTTAGTTGTCATTCAACTACACGCAATCTATGCGTCATATATACTTATGGCAAAAGTTACTAATTTTAATTCCTATATAAGGAATTTTAAAGTTTCTTTTCATTTCGATTAGGTTAGTTTGGTAGAAATTATATTGTTCAAATCGTTGATCAAATTGAAAATTGTCGCCACCGTCTTTTAGTAGGCAATGATGATTTCCTGGTACATATGTTAGCGGCAAATCGAGAAATTAGGCAATTTCGAAAATGCCTAGGCATTTTTGGAAATGCCTGAAGACAGCCCGGCTATGTTGATTTAGCCGAGGCAATTCTGGAAATGCCTAGGCATTTTCGTATTTGCCTAAACTTCACTCGGCAGAAGCCGAAATGATTTTCTCTTCTGCCGGGTAATCACTCGGCAGAAAAGAAAATGGCTCCTTTGTACGCAATGGTGGAGTGTGAAATAAGGCAATAGGTTGTATATGTCAATTATTTCCCAGAAAAATTTTTTTTGTCAACATTGTCCGTCATGCAACGCTGAATGCTATGGTGGCGTGTTTTAATAAAAGGGAAATGGGAGTCTACTGTGGTATCTCACTTTTACGTGTTGTGTTGTTAATTTTCTACCGTAGGAAAGAAACAACTTCTACGGGGAAAGGGGGGGGGGCACTGATAAAAATGAAAATGCCAAATTTTTATCCTGGCATTTTTTTGTGCAGCAGCAGCAAAAAATCCTTGTCCTGTACCACTTGAAGAATTTGTCGACACTGTCGATGTTGACATTTTCTTAAACTTCTCCGGAGTAACTGTGAACGGTACCCAGGTATACAAAGATTTTAAACGACCAAATTTTGTATCTAATTTAAAGAAATCGTGGTCTATAATTAATATTAGCACTTTACGTTAGGAAGCGTACATATGTCACCGTCAATGCGTAACCCCCCACTTTTCCCCTTCTTATCATATTTTAGAAGTTGCTAATTTTCTACGGTAGAAAATTAACAACACAACACGTATAAGTGAGATACCACAGTAGACTCCCATTTCCCTTTTATTAAAACACGCCACCATAGCAAACAGCGTGCCATGACCAGGACGGACAATGTTGACAAAAATTTTCTTTTCTGGAAAATAATTGACATATACAACCTATTGCCTTATTTAACACACCACCATTGCGTACAAAGGAGCCATTTTCTTTTCTGCCGAGTGATTACTCGGCAGAAAAGAAAATCATTTCGGCTTCTGCCGAGTGAAGTTTAGGCAATTACGAAAATGCCTAGGCATTTCCAGAATTGCCTCGGCTAAATCAATATAGCCGGGCTGTCTTCAGGCATTTCCAAAAATGCCTAGGCATTTTCGAAATTGCCTAATTTCTCGATTTGCCGCTAACACATACATACCATGATAATGTGTACCTGTTTGCTTGTGAGGGAAAAGTGTCTAGTCATTCTTAGAACCTCCTTTCCTTCTTGATCAAGCACACCATAATCGAAGCTTCGGAAGAAATCTTTAGTAAAAAATTGGTAATCTCTTATGTGATATATAACCTTCCCATCCACGTCCAGAAAAAAGTACCTGTGCATTTTCCGATCACAAAACACCACTGTAAGAAATGACAATATACAAAATCATACTACACCCGTACACTATAACTTGGTGTATTTATAGAAGAGGCAAAATGTGTCATCAATTGAAAAAGAGAATAACTGACTGAGGTAAGTGAGCATCAACTTGACTAGCAATTACTAAATCGGTATACTACGATATATAATTCTAAATTTAGTTATTCCGGGCTCTATTCATTGTTAGTTCAATTGTCATTTTCATTTGAAGAGAAAGGAAATACATAAACGAAGTTTAGTTTGTTTAGCACATGGCGAATTCCCGAAACTATACTTTGCGGGTTGACTGTAATACCAACGAAGCATAAATTTCAAGTGGGTGCAATAATACATTACATATATTTTATAGACTTACAAAATCCTTCATAGACAATTTCGTCATGCTTCAAATAAACCCTTTCAACCCCCATAAGGGCTTTTAGACTATGACCGCTATCATAAACTTGCCGATCTCTTTCCAAAGACAATTGCGACCCTAAAATTTCAGACCTTTAAAAATTAAATGCATGTTGCACTTCAAGATAAGCAAAAATTTACTATTAGGACACCTAGATTAAACTATTACTAGAAATCACGAGTGATCTATCTTCCTCATGAATTCTGACATCATCAAAGCGATATTTGTGTCCTAAAAAGATAATCGGGTGCTTATGATGTTTCGACTTAATAGTTCCTCTGCGAGCAATTTCCTTAAACTGCTTCGGATGTGTAACTACATCATTTGCTAAACCAGGATCGTGCACTACCCGCCTTCCGAAATCCGGATGCTTGAAAAGATACGTGACCAAGTCAGGGTTGGATTCTACGGCCTCCCCAATATCATTAACGTTTTTTAACTCCCTAATGAATCTTTTATTGCCAGCCAGCAATTCCTCCCAATAAGGTGGTGGCTGTGGACCAATGTCTTCATCATCGTCCTCCTCATATTCATCAGGAGCTTCCACATGGGATGAATTAAGAGCTAATTTCATGTCGTCTTTAACAGTTAAACCAATTTTACTTTGCTTTTTCTTCTTGACAAGAAGAAATTTTGCAGAATTTTTCTTTTTCTTTCCAAGCTTCTTCTTTTCATTAGTCACTAAATCCTTGTTTTTCGGCGATTCCTGCGAAGTTGATGCTTTAATGGCATTAAGAAATGGAGCCGGTGCGCTTAGCGATTTTTTCCGTTTGTCTGTAATTTGTTTTTCAATGGGCGGACTAGAAGAATTTTTATTTCGCTTTTCAGTTCCCTTAATTTTGTGTTCTTTTCCCTGTGCCTTTTCTGGAATTAAATCGTGCTTTATACGTTCTAATTCTTCCTTTAACGCTCCAATATTTTCATCAACTTTCTTTTCTAGTAGTGTGTTAGTGTTCCTTCTCCCTTTTTCATGGGAGTTTCTTCTCTTTTTTCCTCTGAAAACATCTGCCTTGATGAGTTTCCAATGATCTTTAGCTACTTTAGTATTTCTAGGGCTTACTGCACCTCCATTAGTATTTCTGCGGTTTGCTGCACCTAGTTCGGGATTGTCTTCATGTTCATGTCCGTCCTCTTCGACTTCGTATCCCCAACTTAAACCCCCATGTTTGTCTTTTACATCTGCCGTGAATCTTTGTTGACGCATTTGTACATTCTCCAAAAGATCGGGAGATTTTGTTTTCCGAGGAGCGTGTACAATCTTTTTGTGTTTAGTTTGTGCTTCTGGTTGTATACTGTCGTCCTGTTTTTCTTTTCCCCAACTAAGCATCCTATGTTTCTCATAAACTTCATCCAATACTTTTTTCCTAAGTTCCTCTTTTGCTTCATTGTCTTTCTCATTTGGGTCGGCTCCCAGAATTGCGTCTAATTTATGCTGCATTTTATCCAATTCCACACCAGCAACAGCATTTGTTTCTGGATTTGGTTCAGAATTACGTTGCTCATGATGGTGATGTGTATGAATCACATTTCCCTTAGAATCTACTTGGTGATGATAGTGTTCATGAACGACCTGACCATCGTCATTCACCGAATGATGATGATGCTGGTGGTAAATTATAGGTTGAGGGCGTAACTTATTGTTGTTTACTTGGTTTTCAGGCGAATCTGCCCCTTTATTAGGTACACTACTTTTTCGCCTACCCCTAAAATTATTTTCTAATACTTCAACCTGGTTTTGTAATTTTTGTGCGTCTGTTTCTGTATTTCGTCTACCATGCTTTACTTTGCTGCTGTTCGGAGGGCTTCCCTTCCTTTCCTCTGGGTTCGGATTACTTGGAGCTATTTTACTGTTTCTTCTTACATCTGCAAAACCGTTCATGTAATTCGTCATTAGTATACTGTAAATCTTCAGAAAGATGTATTCTACCTACACAATAGGAGTTCGGTCAAATGTAAAGTGGAAATACTAGAAGAATATTTGTGAATTTATGGCAATTGACAAAGTTTTTATGGTTACCTTACCAGCACCACGAATCATGGCATTGATGAATAGTTAAGTTGCATCACACAACTTACAGGACATTATTTTTGTACAGGAATTTAATAATTGTGCTAAATATATGTTGTACTTAGATGTTCATTTAATTGATTTAATTTATATGGATGTATTTTGGTTTGCAGAGCTCGCTTTAAAAAACATTTACTAATACAAACCATTCATTTGTACTTTCTGCTGCCCAATAACACGACTTTCAAAAATGGGAAATATTCCGAAACGGGGTAATAATAATTCCCTTGGTTACGGGACAGTCCTCCATGTCCATATTATTAAGGAGGTTGCTGTTTCTTAGGGCAATTACGAATATTTACGGCACTGACAAAAAGTATTAGCATC
This sequence comes from Yoshiicerus persimilis, assembly GCA_020352615.2. Lineage (NCBI taxonomy): Eukaryota > Metazoa > Arthropoda > Collembola > Entomobryomorpha > Tomoceridae > Yoshiicerus > Yoshiicerus persimilis. The sequence continues at coordinate 43,713,177 of CM036940.2, forward strand.
CAGTAATACCCACATGGGTCTACTCGTCTTACTACAACCGACCAATCAACCAAAGGGAATTCCCGTCATCATTTTGGATTTTTTTAATTTCTCTAAATTTCTCACAATTTATGGCGTACAAAATTTCACAATAATGGAAAGGTGTGGCCGAGATATATCTTTGATCAGAAATTTTCTTTTGTCATTTTCAATCAACATTGACCCATCCAACGGCTGTAGTGGAGTAGGAAGCTCAATGTATTAAAACGAAGTCAGGCCAACCTTAAGCAAAGAGACGACGACTTCTATATAAATTAGGTAGAAGAGAATATGGTCGTTGGTCGGTTAAAAAGTTAAAATCTTTGTATACCAGGACACAGTTTACACCTCGCAGAAGAACGACGGAGAAGTTTATACGTCCTGAAACTGTCCCTAATGTGTTGATTGTACTTCCAGAAGTCTCGACAATATCTTCAAATGGTACGGGACAAGGACTTTTTCGCTGCTATTGCACAAAGAAATGCCAGATAAAAGTGCAAATGTTTAAAAATAATGTTCAATGTACTGTGCTTCTCTCGTTAGAGAGTTCGCACTTGTTCACAGCACTAAGACTATCCAGAAACCCATTGGTTTTATATTATATGTGCTTCCGGGTGCTCCTACTATGAACAAATGCCATACAAATGTAATTGTAAGTGCCACAAACAACAGTGAAGTGATCCTTGTTGTAGTACATAAATACCTAATCACTTCATCATTCATTTCAAATAATTTTTGGTAATATGAATTTTAAATCTGGATGACAATAAATTGCCTTTCTAGCAAATATTTGACATATTAAACTTATTGACTTATTTAGCACACCATGATAGCATACAAGTGAGACATTTTCGTTTCTGCCGAATGATTACCGGCAAAAAGTAAAGTCATTTAGCTTTCTGCCGAGTGAAGTTTAGGCATTTACGAAATTGTTTGGCATTTTTGTAATTGCCTAATTTGCGGATTTGCCGCTAACATATGCATTATAAAAAAGTAGATATGAATTTGTAATCTTTTACTAACACACAATCTATAATTACTGTTTACAATCCATATTGTTTTTATTCATTATCATTTATCACAATGCCTTATACACAATACAAAAGATGTTTGAATCACTTGGTAAGTGTTATTTTCAATAGGATATCCCAACTTTCCAACCCAACTCTTACAGTTTTTTAAATATATGGAAAATAAAACGGGGAATATGAAATACAAAACCAGTAGAGCAATTTCTGGTTTGATGCGCACGTATTCTTAATTTAAATGTATATGATCATTGTTTAACATTGTACAAATATTTACTTACTGTACGCATTAAATGTACATATTCATCGTTAGTACGTGGTGAAACCAAAGAATGGATTTAAAGTGCACAACGCATTAAAAGGTGTCATCATTCAGAGACAGGTCCACTGCAATGTCCATCTATTCCAGGTTAAACGACAAATCTAAATACCTATACCAACATGCATTTTATACTTCGTCTATCCATACAAGTTGACAATATTATATAGCTGGTTAATTCCTAATCTGCTAATACTATTGTACAATTGTACTACGTTCTTGCATTTGTTAGTTAACTTTTAACCGAGCACAGAAACTAAAGTAAACCTGTTTTTTCATTTCTGCTGTTTTTCAATTCGCTCCTCGTCCGGTGTTTCTGTCTCTTCCAATTGAATTCACCAGCTAAGCCAAGTATTCTTGTCTCCCTCAGTCTTATCATTGCTTCAGCTGTCTTCCTATCTTTATGTCCAACTACAGCTTGTCTCTGATCCTCTAATGTACTATACGTTTACGTACCTTTGCTAAGGAATTGTGAAGTTTGTGAATTGCAATGCAAGTACATACTTTCCTGCAAGCAGTCTATAGTTGTGCTTAGCTGACATTCGCTGTTTCCCTTTCTTTTCATACAACTTTTGTTTACGCACCGAACAACTCTAACTCCCTACCTATGTGATTCTCATTCTTAATCTCTTTTAATCTCATACTTGTGTTTTGGATGTTAAAACTCGTCCGCAGTTCAATTTAAGTCCAATAAAAGGCAGCAAACTTTACAAGTCGCTGTCCCATAGTCCCATGTGCAAATAGATATATATTTTTTTAAATTCTTGGTATGTATAAAACCATCTATAGCGATATAAGAATTTAAAGTACTATAGGAGGACAACCTTATAAATTCACTGATCCTTTAAGTATATCATGTCCTGAATATTTGTTACTAGATAATAACTGATAATTATATGTATCACTATCACCATTTAATACTAATAAGCTTATAGCACTAGTTAGTAAAGTTACCTATGTACATATGGTTAGTTATTTAGAAAATGTGTAGCTTCATTCTTGTATGCATTATTTACAATCATTTTATACATTGTAAGCTCAAATCAACCAGGTAATGACTAAATACTTAAGAATGTTAATGTAATTTCCTGAAAACAACTGCTTGCTTAGGTATAGTATACATTTACTTCAGTTCAATATACCATTGGGTATCTGTAGTTACTGCATAGTTTGGTGTACAGCAAGCTCCTTTGGAAAAATATTTGACTCTTAAGTACTATGACGAAAAAGAATCTAAATCTATGAATTATACATGCATTATGTTCTGTATACATTAGGTGTAATTTTAAGTGCTGTATTAGGTAATTTTAATTTTAGCCAACAAGTCTCTTTAATGTGGAGGCATCTTTTACAGACCCAACATCAGCGTCCACTTTAACTAAAGTATTTAGTAAGAGACATTAGTCGCTTTTAAAGTTCTTATCATTGGATTTCGAATCCTTAACTAACTTGTAGGTTTTCTTTTCTCTGATTCTTGTCTTAAGCTACTTAATACTGTAGGGTCTGGTTTCTCTTGCATGGTTTTGTCTTCATCAGCATTAAACTATCTATTTTTCCCAAACTAGCATTCCTCCACATGAAGTGAAACAATGGCATACAACAAGGCAATTAAGACAACGTCGGTCTCGTTCCTTTAAGCATTTACATGGTAAATTTAATTCAAAACATCTTTCTTTTAAAGGACCTGCACCGCTAATTGCGAAAATCCATTTAGCTAATCTACATACGCATAAGGGTAAAATCAAACATAACAATTATTTTTCACAAACTAAACAATTACAAAGCAGAAAAATGGTACACTGCATGAGGATGAGGAATGGTTTATCTTGATTTAAATTCATAACCTGATTTTGTTGACTTTTAATTGGGCAAGTAGCTTGATATTACTATATAATGTATTTACATGGGGGACTGTAATATTTGGGGTAAAAGTCAATAGGTTAATTAAAGTTATCAGTGCTGACGGTTACACGGAATCTTTTATTAATTACAACAACTTATCAAGCCAGAACAAAGGACGTACAATAGAGATTGCACTGTCCTCTGGATTTTTCCTGCTACTCATTTTTAATTGCAGAATTATTTATGTTCTCTAATGTTAGTGACTCTGTTAAATGACCAGTAACTTGTGAATGACTGAATGACCATTCAATGCATTATTATTCGCGTTAGGCTGTATCTTAGCAAAGAAATAAATTTGGTCGCCTACCAGCTACAGTGCATCGTTGTTGAAGAGTTAAAGCAAAACGAATGCCATAGGAAAGACGACACCTTGCACAAAAGAGGATACAGATCAGGTGCTGACTTACTATCTCGTTTGCCACTTAAGACTCATAATAAATATGTCAAGTTGATTTAACTTACGTAGAAAGCATTTTAAATTTTTATAGGCACAATCAAGAGAATATTTTGCATTTACGACTTGACTGTCATGTCACGGATCATTAATTCTCCATCTCACATGCTGCAGAATGCCATTACCCACTAAATGAACTGCAAACATAAGAAACAATTCATGTTCACTTCAGTTTCAATTAATTCCATCCCACCAACTCTTGAGCTGGCTTGATTCCTTTGTTTATCAGCTCTATTCTACTACCACAGTCAGCACGGTAAAGTGCAAAAACAAATGCATACACTCATCCCAAACACAATTGCAATAATCTTTTTCGATTCAAGGCAAGATAAAAATACTAAGTAATAAATTACTACATAGCTACTTCAATGATTCAATATATACTAAAAAGTGCTATCAGGAGAGCAATTTATTATATTTATTGTGTAAAAGCCAACCTCTATGCATACACACAACTTATTAGTAAATACATATATCATATGAGGTAAATATGGCAAATCGTTACAATGTGGAAGAGACTTAATTGGAAATAAATTGGGAAATTAAATTAACATTAGTCTTCTCACGCACGGTGTAATGTCTAGTGTATTCGTATACCATAGATATGCACAGAAAGAATTCAGAATCTTATATGCCTACGCTAAATTTGAGGTTTGAAACGCAAAAAAGATTCATCACTGTGCAGTGGGATTCTGCTTACCTCTAAAGTATGCTCTTGCACACAGTTTTACAAAAATATAACTCACACAAACCTATTACGACTAGAAGAGAAATGTACATTTAAGACTGAGATTGTTATGTTCACACACTTGAGTGAGGAATGGGAAGAAAATAGGTATTCTGTCTAATTAAAGTCGGCCAAGTTGAAGTTCTGTAAGTTCTCTCAAAAGCATCAACAAACGTCTGCAGATTTGTTACATGATATGATAATATAAGATGAGAGTATATGAAGCCAACCTGAAGCCACTAATCGAAAAGGGTTCGAAAAGAAATGGAAATCCATTACTACCTTTCTATTGTGGCTGTATCGTGCTATGGACCACATACATGGCTGCAGTCGCAGCTAGGAAAAAAGTTTTTTATTTTGCGGTACTCAAGATTTGTTTACAGCTTCAGTATATAATATTATACCTTTTTGTCGGCAATTTAAACAGAAGAATGCCGAAATTGTATTGTAAATGAAATATTATTGGTATTGGTATTGACTGCATCGAATTACAGATGACGATGCACTGAATAACTAAACCGTAAGTTTACTTTGTTTTTATTAGTCGTTACATCGTTAGGTTAGTTATAAATAATATATTTTTCTATGTAGCAGAAAAATGCAATTGTGACTTCGCAAAACATTATTCCTGAAATCCAATACCAGTAATCATAAAAATATATTTGTCGATGAACAAAATAAAGATACTCCAGCCAGCAATTGTGGTAATTTAAAAATTTATTGATTGGCCAAATGTTATAAGTAATAGCCAACGTTCTATTCGGTTACAAATACTTATGACTGTACTCCATAATGTTTACATGTAGGTTAAGCCTACTTAAAAGAAGAATTACGCTTTTAGCATAACAGTTTTCTTTGCTGGATACGGCTACGAATTTTCACACTAAAAAGTTTAATTCTGCTTCTTTTATGTGTTCCTTTAATCTGTTCAGCGTTCAGCCAGAGAGGTAGGAGTAATTTGATATTTTATTTGTGGTCAAGTATTTTCCGATCCATAAACAAAGACTTATGCAAGTTTTCCTTCCAAGATTCCTTCCAAGATAAGGTTGGATACGTTAAACAAAAAGGAATAATGGCATACCATGTAGTAGATTAGAGAAATGTTTTTCTAACGGTACATCATCTGATGTAGTACTTGACTAGCACCATTTTTTTTAAAGATATCCACATGAAAACTTAAGATATGAAACGATATGTATACTTTCACCTTCAAACATACCGTATTTGCCGAATTAGTTACCCGGTTTTTTATTGTTTCAAAAGTCATTTTTGGCCCCGCAAAGTTCATAATAAACTTCCAATGGAGGATTATTTCGACATGGATAATATTATTGTTTCAATGCGTGATTTATTTATGTAATTAGTCAAAATGTAATACTGAGAGAGATGAGATAAGAAAGAATATTTAATTGTCGCCATATGTCCTGCTTCAGCCATCGTAGTACAACTGAGCTGTAATCTACTAGCAGGTTATTCACCACAATCTCTTTGTCTTATTAGTTTGTCTCATATATCACACATTTTAAATTGTGCGTACAGTAAATGCGTAAATTGAGGTGGAGTATAATTACTTCAAGAAGGGCCATAAAAATGGAGTAATATCGGAATAATCCTCCACGTGGAGTATTATTTCCACGGGAGTATTATTTCGGTAAGTACGGCAATAGCTTTAGAACCGTACATAATACTGAGCTACAAAATTTTTTATTTCTCATCCTATATCTTGCATTAGTACTTAGTACAGAACAGAGGCACAAAAAAGATGTAGTCCTAACCAGAAAATGTGGTGAACAATAAAAACGAGTGAGCTCACATGCATAAACCACATTCAAATTCAGACATTAACTTATTTTAAGGAAATGTTTCACAGCCGTGGTTTTATTTGCTTTAATGTTGCTGGCCTCCCAAATTTCATAATCACCATTAAAAACTAAGACAAGTTTGTGTATATTCCAGATGCAATGAGCTAATCAATTGACATAAGGGAGTATTTGAAAGAAACATATTAAGAAGTACCAGTTTCTTATTGTTGCCTTATCGCACATATCACTAAGCTAGTGTTATGTGATATCCCACCTTTAAGAACTTTTGTAGATTTATCAACTAGCTCTAAAAATCAAAGCGACTTATCCTAGGAGGCATTACTTATACGGGATCCTACAATATCGGATACGGGATCTTCGTTATATTATATTCTAAAAGCCGATTAGTCTAAATGAGCGTTCACTTAAATCTGGCCCGCAAAGCAAATCGAAGATTTACAGAAACGAATCTAGCTTCCAATTTTTATCAATGCAGTTGAGCTTTGTTAAAAGTTGAATTTTTAAAAGTTAACGCCCATTCTGTTTAAGCCAAAGAGCATTTCGGCTGCACAGAAGACAAAATTGGGCATATAGAAGACAAATAATCATCGATCCTTCCATTAGAGGAGGAATACTAGTCTATATTTTATTTTATTATCATTTATTTAGTTATTTATTCAAATCCGATGATATGGCCAGTGGTCTTTACATCGTATAAATTGTCACCGTTACAGTGTCTAATTTAACGAGGTGGAGTTGAGTTGAGGAGTGCAAATCATTTAGTTATTTTTTCAGAAATGGGATTTCTTAAAATTTTCTACCAAATTATGACTTTAGATGAGAAAAACAAGAAAACGACTGTATACAATATCAAAATAGAAACTCCTCGTACTATTAAAATTCTTTTACTCCTATCTCTCTTAAAACATATCTCACCGTACTACAGTTGTAGCCAAAGCACTTCACAAAATTATGGTTGTTTTGCTCGGTCTGTGTATGTTAGTGTACCTGCATCAAATGTAAAACAAAGGAAGCAGGCATTTTTAAAAAAGAAAAGGAGTTTCCTTCGGCTAGTTCTACAAAGGCTAATTACAATTAGTAGAGGTATTTTTAAATGAAGCACTTGATTAATTAGTTATTTTCGCCATTGCAGCACAATACCCAATAATAAAGTAATGTAATTATAAAGTTGAACTGGCCTTCGTAGGTTTCGTAAAAATAAATTATTGGCTTCCATGCCCAGCCCACATACAGCTCTATGTTTGAGGCTAAAATTGCTACCTGTAACATATTACTACATCAGTTTTTTCCTGTAAATACGTGGTGTCTGTGTGTGGTTGAAAGGCTAGAGAGAGAGAAAAGAATTAGAACGTCTAGGGTTTACTTTGAAATGATGATATTCTGTTTAAATCACATTATGTACACACCGTTCATCTTGCCGTGGCAATGTCACTACAATTGCAATTTCTATAAAGTATACCTCTTGTTTGAAGGTTTAATGAGATTTGAATTTGAGAGCATGAGGTGAAGCGGATCTAAACACAACATAAAAACATAAAAGCTAGTAGAGCTTTGGTTTATCCCACAGCATAATGAAACTTAATTTTTTGGCTTTGTAAGGCTTTCCCCAAATAATAGCAACCAAAAATGTATACCTACTTTTCTCAAGTGTATGATCTTACTTATTAAAGATTGTGTTGGTGTATGACCGATGTTCCTCCTCCAGTCTCTAACATGTAATTGTGGTTCATATGAATAGTTTTTTGGTTTAAAATATCACCCTTGAGAATATAAAATTTAGTGTCCGGTAATCCAAATGAGTGTTTTCTGTCTACTACTGAATGCATCCTTGCATGGAGAGATTCAAGGGTAGCCTATAACGTAATTTAAAATGAAATTAAAATAAGGTAGTTTTTAAGTGCCATGTATTGCGTCCCAAATTGCTTCTACTAATCGTGAAATATTAATGCTGCTGTTAATGAAACGAGAAACGCAATTGAAAGTGTGTATTATGCGATATCTTAATGGGAGTTGGTTGCGATGATATCTTCATGGGTGATATAAAGTGACGTGCTTACTTTTACTCTTGGAGTGATTAATTGTATTAGTAACAAAACTGCAAAATGGGGAACCCGGTAGTTTACTGCAAAATTACACAAGCATGTCTAACTCCTAGTTGATAGTATAAGGTAATTTTTCCATTGAAATGATACAGAGAAACAAGGAAGCAAAATACAGGAACAGTTTCTGTGCTTTAGACAGAAGTTCCAATGAAAAACATAGATTTGTGAATACAAATAGCCGTGTTGCGTATTTAAGTAATTGTATTTCGGTAGTTGCATAGAGTGGCGACTGATGTGGTGGGATGACAAAGTAGTTTCATTATGTAATCCTTAATAGGCTGCTTGAATCACGTACAAAGGAACCTAGTGGTTTGGTTTCGTCCAAACTGATATCATCAAAAGAGTTGGTCTTTAGAAAAAGAAACAAAAGCTGTGAACAATCTTTCTGTAAGGTAAGTACCAATACATTCTACTTAGAGAGAAAAGCAAGTGAGAATAGAAAAATGCAAATAGTTAAGGAACATTCTGAAGTAAACTCCTATCCTAGTCTGAAAACTGTACATTAGGTATGCCATAAACTAGCGAGCACTAATACTACAGAGTCACACAGAGTCTCATACAAACAAACCAAGTATCAAGGTAAAATGAGAGACAGCGAGTAGCCGGAGCTTCGGATTTTTCCTTTTATAATTCTTCATCACCTGTAATGCGTTGCGAAGCATTGAATGTGTTTAATTTAATGTCTCTTTGTGTACCTTACGTTATTCCATGCTCGTTACATGGTACATAAAAATACGGAGAAGTACGAATGTGTCGTTACTTATCGTTAGGATTTGCAAACTGCGAACAACAACTATGGCCTTTCTTATGTCCTCTGTTTGGTTCTCAACGAGCAACTAAAGCTAAGGAACGAGCTCATTCCTCTACAAACTGATACATATACGAAGAAATGTATACGTAGTAGTATCTTGTGTAGTACAGTAATAGTTAAGAGGATGTGATGTGGTTTGGTTTTGTGTCTTCTTGTCTTGCTTCTCGTCTCGAGTCGTCTAATGTAAATTAAATTGAATAAGTATAGGAAAAGCCAGGTAAGTCAAACTAAAGCAAGTGCTCTGTTCTGTTGTCTTTTTATGTACGTTGTCTCTCGGCATTCGACAGAACAGACGAACGAGACAGACTTCTTCTTTCTTGCCTTGTTATGTTGCCTAGCTGAGTTTTAGTTGACTTTGACTCGACGTACTTGGACTTGTCTCTTCGCCACTACCTTTACCAAACCATACCATACCACTTTCCTATGTCATGTCTAATGTCTCATCACATGTACTATCTATATTACGTATGCAGTAGGTATACTTCTGCATGCATGCTGATATATCTGATGTCCTGTTCTGTGGCTAAGGTGCTCCGATGCAAAATACACATACCTACATAAAGTCCTATAGGGATTACATTGTGCATAGGCAAATCAAGAAAAGTCAAGTCAAACGTTAACCAAGTAAAGAAAATGATATCAACTCTCGTTTCCTTACTCCCATGTGTGTGTAGAGTGTGTACCCATGTACTTAATATGTATTCAGGGTATAAAGTAACTTTTTCTGTGCTTGTTAATAATATTGTTACTCATGCATATAGCGTGCATATATCCATTGCAAGCAGAGTAAAGTGGAACAGTTACTTTTCTCTGTTTTATATTTTAGTTTAGTTTCATTTGGTTCTATCTAAGGAGTGAGTGCGACTGGTTGGTGTGTTAGTTATTTAGTTGTGTTGTGAGTGCATGGAAGGAAGGAAGTTAATACCACATAAAGCTAACAATAAGCTAACATAACATCAACTATCTTAACATTACATAGGTAAACATAAAATAGCTATGCACACATTCTCGTAGAAACTCAGAGAAGTCAAGTCAAAGTTCTTTATGAGAAGACAGATACTTTATCCAATCCAAGTACAACTGCACTATCAAAACTATTAGCTGTGGAAATTACAATTACTTTTGTGTTAGCTGATTTGATGGCAAGTGAGCAAGCTGATGGGCAGAGTTGACTTATTTAGCTACTGCACTGCATTCAATTACATTACAGTACTACCGTGTGCTATTGTAAAAGAAAATCATTGTCTCAGAGTACTGTATCATCTTCTCGTTCACATCGCATCCGAACTACAAGTATTTATGTTAACTATCTCGCATTTGTGTTGTGCAGTGGTCCTATCCTTCTGACTTGGCTTGGCTGCCGGTCTTATCTAATGTTGTGTTAGTTTGTTCACAATATCCCAAGTTGGGTGCGATTCTCTCAATCTCTCAGTTCTCAACTTACCTTTTGCTCACTCACATGCGTGTATTGTGTAACCTAACACATGTAGGATAACCAAATCAAATATCATCCACCTAAAGGCTACTATCACTCATAAGCATAGTGGAGTGTGGTGTGTGTATTGTTGTGAGCCGAAAACCCAAGAAAACTTTAAATAGAAAAATGAGTTGCAGAAAAGGAATAAATAAAGAAGGAGGAAATCTATCAAGTGAACTGAACTCTTTGGATTCATACTCATATTGTAACTGTTGTGAACAAGTTCTCTTCACCAGCTCCTTTAAATTATAACCATCCAAAAGACGGTGCTATAGTATTAGAGCAAAGAATACAGAGAAGTCAAGGGAAGCAAAAAGTTACGGATACAAAGTGACTACCAATAATATAACGACAGAAGCAATCAAGGTGCATACCAACTAAAGGGGAAGCATCATTAAATATTTTAATGGTTTGGTGATTGAAAATCTCTTTAAATTCAATACTCATCTCATCGTATTCCCTTCTATGATATTACATTCAATTTACAACCTCTAATTGAATTGGGAGACGGACAGTCACTCTTCACTCTTCGTTTTACACGTAATTATATAATAAATAGGTGCTTTCAATAACAACACTTGGAAATAAGATACTTAAAAGTTGATATATTCAACCATGCTTACGTGATAGCAAACTATTCCCTTCAATGATTCGCAACCAGAATAAATTAAGAAAATTGTATCTCTGCAGATGCACATTCGGCATCTACTACGAAAACACTTTAACGAGTACCACTGCCTTTGCATATTTGTATTTTGCATCTAAAAGGCAAATTGGATAAATATGAAGTTTACACAAATAAGATTTTGAATCTCTATACAAATGTGTATACAATCTCCACTTTTTCTTTCAATGTATAGTTTTGAAAAGTTTAACATTTTCTTTGCATTTTTGTAACACGAAAAGTGCACAATTTAAAAGGAATTAAAGATACCTTCTTTACTTCACAAATCAGCGCATCAAAGTTGTGCTCAACCCTGTTCAGTGTCACTTCTTTTGACCCTACTAATAATACTAGTGAACAGTTAAGTTTTTGTTCTGTAAAACTAGGTAAAAATATTTGTCTCTGACCTTGGAGTAGTATTTTTCCGTCTGCTTGCATACATTAATGCGAATGAAAAGCGAAAGGGGGTTTGACGTAGAAAATCAGAAAAGAAGCGTATCACTGGCGAATGGTAACTGATCAGCTGAGTGGATGCACGCAGAAAACCAGAAAACTGCGGCAGTGGTCAGTTGACAGTGACAAAGTGTGAGAGAAATTCAATACGTCCAGTTGGTTCAGTTTCATTTCACAGCTTACTCCGTGGAGACCAATTAGCTTTGCCTGCAGCTTGTTTTTGCTCTTGGAGGACAATGCAAACTGCATAAAGTGCGTACAATAATATTACTACCAATTTTAATAGAAAGAATATAATGAAGAAATGAAGAAAAATACCTAGTTCATAATTACAATCAGTTCAGTCGTTAAAGTTCATTCAGGGTAGCAGAAGAATCTGTCAACCTAGCGAATAAGCTACGAAAACAAACAGAAAACGGTGGCTTTGTGCCATAAATCAGCAATTCGTTTTCTTGTTTACACACGAGAGCATTTGTTTTATGTACTTGTCTTCTTACTAGTCTGATTTAGTGGACATGATATTGGTCTGCAGACAAAGTTATCAACAACTCTGTGTCAACCTGTCAACGTTCTTTGATATTTACTGAGTGAAAAATGTGAAAATCATTTGGCCAGCTGAACAAAAACGATCAATTGCGAAAGTGGTTTTTTCCAAGGTGTATGTATACAATAAATAATTTTGATAACGAACTACCCTTACAACATTGAAGATTTCAGAGATACGATTACAATTTCCTCAAGAAAAGCTTATGGATAGACGTGGAAAAGAATTTAAAAAATATTTACTCCATAAACAAATAAACTTTCAGCCTACCATTGATTTGGAAGAGAATTGCCTCAAAATGGTAACATGATACCTTTTAAAAGGATTATAATCGCCAAGTGAAAGGAAAATAATGCCAGTACTAGATCTGTTGAAGTGAAAAGCGTGATTCTTGACAAAAAGCCAAAGAGGCATGAGTGCCACAACCGCCAAAAAGAGAGCAGACATTGAAACTGCCCCAATCGCTTCTTCAAGTGCTAAACCTTCGAAATCCTACACACCGTCGTCGTTGAAAAGAGCAAGGTCGCGATCTGCAACCAATACTCCGAGTTCTTCAAAATCATCTAATAATTCTAAGGCTAATGTAACTAAAGTAATTCCACCAGATGAATACTACGATCAAGGTGAATCATCGTCTTCGAAAGGATCATTACCAAAGACTCCGGAAAATTCTTCCACTCCTCTGAATCCAAAGAATCCTGAGGGCGACAGCGGCCACGGAGACTTTGAAGATGATGTTCCTCTTTCGTCAATTTCGTCCCCATCGTTTTCTTTCCAAGATGGTGGGACATCCATTTTTGATTCTGAGTCCGAGGAGACAGAGAGTCTATGCAGTTGTAGTAATAGCTGCTGCAGCGGAAGTTACACTCGGTCGGAAAGCTGTAGTCGAAGTCCAAGTGGATCGGGAAGTATTTCCGAAACGGAAACCGAAACGGATACTGTGAATACGCGGACATTGTCAAAATCATATCGTGCCTACCTTCGTCGCATTCAGAAACTTAAAAAGACTCTTGATAATTGGGATAGATTTCTATCTGATAATGGAATTAGTCGACCGGACTTCTTCTGTCGGTACAAAGAGCGAGAAAGCTTACAGCAAATTGTCGATGAGTTTCATGAAGTTACCAATAGACATCGCGAAGGATTCTTGGGTGCTTTACGGGACGCAAAACTACGGGAACGCCAGCAACGCAACAGTTGTAGAAATCGTAAAATCAGAAAAATTCTCATTGGCGGAAGTCGAGCTAATTCTAGTCGGGATTCGGGCAACGGTAAGTATCATAATACTATATTTCGCCTAATTGGTTTAGTAATTAGTTTTCAACGATATGTCTATATACCTGTGTTTTCTGGTTTTATGCATTGTAAGAAAAAGTGGCAATTTGCTCATGGCTAACGGAACTTGTGCTCTTACATACATTCAGTCATTATACATACTGTTTTGTTCATTATCTTCGTCGGCATCTCTCATTTTATCAATTTTCATCCTTTAGTTTTACACACTGAATGCAATTGAGTTGAATTATTTTTCCTTTCCTACTTATTATAGTTTATTTTTATTTATTCGATGAGCTCACCTATTTTCTCTTGTCTGCCCTAGCAATATTATTATTATTAAGTGTTTAACAAAGTATGCTTACCTCACACTGGCTTAGACAAATTACTATGCATAGTGTGTTTAGTTCTTAACCTCCCAGTCCCAGTAATGCTTTAGTGGCATAATTTAAAAGTAATTCTATACTCCACAACTCTTATTGTACTATTATGGATGCAACCATCAATGCGTTATTATATCAGTAATACTATTGTGTACCTACTCATAAATAGAAAAATACAATACATGGTAAGCACAAAAATTATTAGCATGATGGATAGAATGTAGGTATACATAATATGGGAATTCCTCGCTGTCGACGAGGAATCTCTAATTTGAAACCGGTATCATTGGTCGGTCTGAGTAAGGTATTTTCTTTTCTAATACTTATTCCACAATGAGACAGTACAGATAGAGAGGCAGAATAAACTTTGAATTATGTAGCGGAACGCACGTAACACTTGATGCATAAATATATTTACGTACAAATATGTATTGTGTTGTGTTTGTTTGTATTTTTACAAAATAACGCATCAGTATGACTAGGCATGTGTAATAATATTATGGGTAATAGGTAAGCAATTCTCTTTTGGAGCACATATTGCATTTTAAACTAAATAGAAACATGCTTTTAGAGTATTACTACGCTTTATTGCTGTATAAGTAATGTACCTCCATCACTTTTCAGCATTCTTTATTTGTTTCATCAACACAAGAAAAAATAAATATCCTATTGTAAATTGCAATAGGGAGATAAAACTCAGCACGACTTCCCCTAAATCGAATTCGTAATAAATAAATCCCTTTATTTCCACTGCAAACTTTCAGCCGCATCGCTAATCATTCTGTTAACCGAAAGAAAGAAAACAGATCTCCCAATAAAACTCGATGAAAATGTAAATTAGAAATTGTTCACCCTGTGAGTACTCACGTCCTGAATGTTTATTTATTCGACTGTAACTGCAATTATGTGCATGCATAGGTAATACATTTACACTTTCGCAGATTTACTGCCACATTTCCCATTGCAATGTCTTGAGAAAATCAACATTACCATTATTTATATTCTAATCGAGCTAATTTAATTTTAGAAGAGTATTCCCTATTCTCTTAAACACATCAGTGTGCAATGTGCAAATCTATTAATCTGAAACCAAATACATATTGTCAAACATTTACGTTTTTCTTCATTTGTTAAAATATTCAAAGAAAATAATGCCGAAATAGCAAATGCCTCTTCCAACTAATGCATTTTATTGAATTGAAAAGAGCTGCTTAAAAACGCAAATATGCGGTGTGTGGCAAATGAGTAAAGTAATAAATAGAAACACCTCTGTAAAACTAAAGCTTAGGTCGACATTAACTATGTATAATCATGTTAGTAATAAATGCATAATGCAGCCAATTAGACACACAAGCTGTAATTATTACTAGAAACTTAGCACCGGTACAAGGTAGTACTACAGTCCTTGTTAATTTATACCCTGCAATAAATCAGAGCCTTGTCAAATTCTTGTTTATATAAAAGAGGGAAGTATGGCATACAAACTACGAGACAATAAAAGATTATAAATATAATAAATATGAGGTGAAACGTGTAGGTATTATGGTATATACAGATATATATGTTATAGCTTATTAAATTTTATGTGATCATTTTCCTGTCAGTTAACTTTATATTTTGCTTCATTCATTTCCCTTAGTTTGACTTACTACAACAATAAAATAGTAGCAAAGTAAATGAACTCACTCATCGAATTTATTCATAACAAGGCAAGGGCCCGTCGTACTACAACACAATCGTCTCAATGTCTGATACTGTTAAAGGCATTCGTATTCATATTTATGCAAAATGCAATTACACGCTGCATGTACATGAAGTGCAGTGTGTACATCAACTTTTTACCGATCCAGATCCAGAGAACCTACCTACTACTACGTGTACCTACTAATAGTAAACTATAAAAAGAATGCAAGAACCTATGTAGACGTTGACTAGTCCATATGGAAATTATTAAAAGGGGTTTGTTCATAAGTGGCAAATTATGTTATCACAGGAAAGAGGCGTGGAGTCCCTAATTAATTGAAATGTAGCGTAAGTTTAAGTATGGCTTTGTTGGCTATGTCGAGTGGATGTTCATATTGTAAGTTCTTGATAGCTAAACTAATCAGTGAAATCCCTTGACGAGTTCGTGCGATTTATATGTACTTATATAGTTTATGGCTTACTAGTTTAAAGAGTATTGAAGCTATATAATGGAGCTAATCTATACGGTGTAATAGTGCAGCCGTAAACCGCATATAGCTATAGCGAAAGAAAACTGGAAGTGGAAACAAATGAAAACTATAATCCAGAAAAGCTCCTTCCTTGCCTTACTCTCCCACTTGTTCTTTTCCTTGGGTGCTTATTAAAAGGGAATAATACCTAACAGAATCTGACCATAAATGTAAAAACACACTTGTCGGGATAGAGGAGTAGGAAGCTGAAGATTTTAACGAACCCTACGTTTACTTACTTGCCTTTTTATTGTCTATATAAAATAGGGTGAAGTCTTTGGGTTGATTTACTTTGATTAGCTCTCTTATAGCCTTCAGTATTATCAATGGTGTACTTCATTATCTTATCGCTGCAATCCTGTAGATTATTCACATTAACTTTTATCAGTGCAAAGTACAACTGAGTTACTGAATCGCATAATCTTTGAGCATATTAGTGATATCTCAAACTGGTAGTCGTATAACTATAAACGCCAAATTCAGTTCTGTATCTTAATAGATGCGACTTTTCTACAATAACAAGAGTTTCGATAATATACTTTCTGTCTATGGGTACTTATTTACCCTCGTATAATTCGAACAAACAAGAAAACTATTCAGACTGATATTTCACAAAGTTTATGACAAAATGACAATGTGACGTTAAATCGAGCTTTTATGCAAGAAAGCGCGGCATTAGTGACTTAACTAGTTAATTCATTCATGCGTACGTGCCACTACTATTAAATGGGCATATTAACTTATTACCTATACAGGAAAAGTTGGTTGATTTGATTGTGATTAGGATTGCCAATTTGAATAGAATTTCTGTATTGAGGTTGTTAGTTGCGTGGAGTAAAGAAAAATATAAAGTTAGTGTTAGTTCAGTTAGTAGTGTAGCTAGTTAGTTATGCCGTTGTTTCTCTGTGAATGGTATTTGGTCGTGGTGTGGTCGCTGTTGAGTTCTGTGTGGCTTGTCATATAGTTGGATATACTTAGCTGTCGATTTCCTTCTCACCCCTTCCTATTCTACGTTTCAGTCGTATTTAAGTGTAGAAGTTGCTGTTCAGCGGTCAGGTATGTACAGTAGTCACCTAGCAGTTATGCAAAACAGAAAAAATTCTTCTCTGTATGAATTATTACCTTTTCTCGTTCTGAATTACTCGAGAACGGATGAGCAATTCATCATATCTGTCAGTCATATCTTTTATCACGATGCGAAATACAATCAGAAAATGAGTGAGAGAGTGACGCTCATTATCTTGTGAAACAAGACGGATTTTTGTTTTTTATTAGAAAGACACAGCAGTATTGGTGCTTATCGTTAGTTAGTACTTTGAAGAATAGATAGACATTCAGTATCAGAATTTTATTTGTACTGTAAAGGATTTCTGGCAAAAATTATTATGTACAATAGTACATTAAGATAATAGTGCTGCACATTGTCTATCTAGAGTGCATCTGTAATCTGTACTTGTGCTGAAGTAAAACGAGAAAGAACAGAGACCTAATAGTAATCTTAACAACAGAAAAATTCAAAGTTATATCATGTCACATCATTCCTTATCAGTTCGTCATAGAATATCTAAGTATGTAAGACACTTACGACAGGTAGGTCGCATTATAATAATAGGTACCTAGTCATCAGACTTACACAGTGTTAGGTAATGGTATGTCAGTGTCAGTGGCTTAGGATGACAGTTGAGATGACCCTTAACTACATCTTAAGCTGTTTTTGCAATATCTCTGCAACTAAGTACCTTCAAACGACAAGTACATTTAATTTAATAAGCATACTAACAACGCAGAGCCTATATAGATAATGGCAGAAAATGCTCTGTTATCGTCATAATGAGCTAACTCAATTGAAAATCAGATTCCTGTGAGTAAGCACCAAATTTTTCGTATTCTTTGCTCTTTAGATAATTTAGTTGATTTAGAAACCAATTTATAATTAAAGTAGGACGTTTCGTATCTCTATGAGTACGTAAGATTATGCGTGCATTCTTTATTCCTTTAGTGTAGCAGTAAGTAATTGTCGTAAAAAGTAATGAGGAGTGAATAGTATGACTTGATGACCAACAACGATGTGAATTCATTCACTTAATGTAGACTTAAATTGTCCATCTTAAATTGCCCTCGCACCTAAGAAAAGTTGAAGAGAAAATTGGCGAATAATTCGCATCGTAATCCAGGAGAAGTGCAACGTCTTAAAAACAAGACAAAACTAGACTCTGATGTACTTACATACTTACGTAGACATACCTAATAGAATTTACATACCTACTATTCCCTAGTGTATACTTATAGCCAACTTACTACCAGCATTCTCAGGCTAGCGAAATTCCTTTGATTCCAATGCTGTTTATCTCCAATGCGTTTCCTCAGCTTTTTTAACGTCTCGGCTCGATTACGCTAAGAAAGCCATGTAAATAGGTTAGATATAAAAATGTATAGGATATTGTAATGTAACTTTATACAAACTTTTTAACTTATCGCGAGAGTAAAACTGGAATTCAAGTTTAGGTTCATCTTTTTCGCGTGAATTGAAATCCATTTGTCGGGAGAATGGTGGACTTTCTCGCTTAGTATAATTTATAGGTACATAGACTAGATTACAGTTTGACAGTTTTGTTTTAACATTCAACGCAAGGTAAAATATATTACAAGTATTTATTACATTTTACACATAACCACTATATATTTGCGTAGATATATGACATAAAAGAATAGTATAATACATTTATTTATGAGCCCGCTTCTCAATCATAAAGTATTTGTAATGTGTACTTGTTGCAACTGCCTTCTTCACTTTATTAACAGGTTTCCTTTGTTTTTAGTGCACTTAAGTCGCAGTAGTCATTGAGTTTTGTATTGTATTGTAATATTGTTTGCCACATTTTCGCAACAATAAATCTTTAATTGACATTAATTAGTGTAAGGCAGTCGTTAGTGCGTCAATTACAATCTATTAGAGCAACCCAGAAATTTTTAAACAAAAGAATCAGCTCTTTGTTACTTGGATAATTTTTTAATATGTAGTGGACTGAGCACTGAGTCTCATCCGACTAATAAACAATCATCGCGTCATTTTAGCCTGCTAGGTTACACACTGTACACACATAGCAGTTAATGACCACCTCTGCGACTGACTTTTACCTTGCCCTGAAGAAGCACGTAGGCGATCTCGTTAATTTAATTAACTTACTAGGTAGCTTTGTTCAAAAAAACATAACTGTCCACTTCTTGTATTTGTACTGTAGTAGTATGTACCTCTGTGTATTTGTGGTGCAGTCCAAGAGGGCACATTATCCCAATCCTTACGTTTGTTGTACATAATTTATTGAATTTTTACAATATAGTTCAATTAACCAATTACAAGAGTGGTGTGAGCGAGTTAGTTGTGGGTAAAGTGTCTTTAGAAGATTCTAATATAGTAATCGATAGGAATTTAGATTCTGATGTTAAGTAATACTATAACAATGTTAACAATAACACAAGGACTGTTTAAGTAGATATCATTACCACGTAGGTGTTGCTTAATAGTTAAAAGTCAAGCTTACAAGATAAACTGAAAGCTTCCTACATCAAAATACATCCTATAAAATAATCAGGAACAATAAAACCAAGCTGCATTTTGCACTCATTGTTTAAGCAAAGCAGTTGTGTAGGCTGTTAGCACATAACATAATAAGGAGTTGGTGAGTGACGTGCAGTACACTAAACAAACAAACGAACAAGTCCAGAAAACGTAGTAAATGTATAACTGTTTCGTTTTATTTCTTTTGTTTACTGTTTCTAGTATTTGTATTGTATTGGCTTTACGCTTTACGGCGCAATCAATACATCATAAAATCTTGGTCGGTATAGAAAGTGCAAATTCACATTTATAACATAATTCAATGCAAACAAACTGAATCGTAAAATGCATAACCTAAGACTAGAAAATAAACAGTGCTTTTTGCATCAGTTTTAAAAATTTATTGCTTTGCATACACATTGAGAATACATAAATATCTAGCCAGCACTTACGTTTGTATGCTTGTATAATTGTAACATAGGTTCATTTCTCAATGCGTTAGTGTGCATTGCATGCGATATGTCAATAGTTATGCAAAAGTCGTAAAAATGAAAGAATTCTTGAAACCAGCTTTATATTACATTAGTGGAATACATTGTTTGTATTTATTGAAGCTTTGTGTTCTTTCTATTATAGAATACTGAGCTGAATACAAAACATTCATTTTATAGTATTGACAGTCAGTCTGCTCATTAAATCTGAAGGTCATAACCTGTCACAACACACAAACTATTCGCCAACCACACCTGCCCTCCTCACACCACACACAAGTATCGCGATTGATTATTTCTCAGCTATTCTAGTACTACCACAGGTATCTCTTATAGGATTCGCCATAAATGAGAAATAACTTACGAGTAAGTATCATAGCACAGATAGATAAGGGAAAGACCACTACTGGATTATAAAATGACGTAACGTTTCTAAGCGAATTACCTATCGTATCACATTATTCTAGAGGTGCACAGCACAGAGTCAGTAGGTAGCCCATGGAATACCTATTACACAACCGCAATACAGTAATACATATTTATCGTGCAAAAAAATTTCGGACACAGTCCAACTATTTGCTTACTTGGAATATTTTTCATCTTATGATGAGAGTTGTCTTGTCTTGTCTGTCATGTTCGAGTTGAAGTCAAATCAAACTGTTTTGTTTTCTCCTGTCTTTTTGCTCAGATTGGAAAAAAGATGTTACGATATGAGACGACCTGATTGTCAGCAAGCAAGTCAGACAGTACAGCAACGGTACAAATTTTATAGAGCCACTGCCAAATTACCCACGATCAGATCAACTAGAGAAGCTATAAAATTCTACAATAAAATTTTCTAGGACTCTTTTTTCTTAGTAGGTGAAATGCACACTCAGAAGCATGCAACATTTCCAATCGTCAATGATATCTTGCTGTCTCGATTTTATTTTCATTGATAAGTATATTGCTATAGGTATAAGATGGGTATACGATTCTTACGTACACGTTGGCATGTTACTAGATGACATCACAGTATTATTATGTAGAAGATACACCCGGGTTTTGAAAAAATTTGCAAACTTGTACTTGCCCATCTTACCTATAGCGTGGTTGGACGATTCAGATAGATTTATTTGAACAAAGTGTGTGTTCATTCAATTTTACGACTATGTCATCTAATTACTCATTCTAAGGGATGTACTACACATTGCAAAATGCTACACTATGTAAATTATAGTAGAGGGAAAAGTATTTGTGGGCGATGTCAAAGATGATAAGACGAAACAGTCTTCATTTCTGTTTTGAAGGAATGCTAACAAGGTAAATTCAATTCTCTGCTTTGCATAAAATTAAATGTTATTCGTTTCCACATAGCTGTAGGCGTATTTTAAATTTTTTAAATTGAAATTATTTATAAGCTGTAAAAGAAATTAAGCTGGCGAATTTGTAGTGTTTTTACCTTTGCCATAAAAATTGGATTTCAATATTACAATGTACAATAAACTAACAATATTGTGCTGTTTTTCTTGTATTATGTATTGTCTTCAGCATACGAAAACTTCAGTTTTCGTATGTGCTATTCACGTCTGTGTTATAAGTACTGTTCTAGTAAGGGTGTTGAATTCATAATCTGATTACATTTGCTTCGATCTGAAGTAGGTAGGTACCTCAGTCATTCCGACGGATCATTACCATCAGTGTGCAATGTGTGTACATGACAGTAAATTTTGAAAAAGGTGAAGTAATAATAAAAAATGACATGTGAAGAGCAGAGAGTGAATCTGCAAAATTAGATCATTGATCTGTACTTCTATTTATTTACCTGTAGTGCATCGTGCAGTGTCTTTTTTCTGTTCATCCTTAAGCAAAGGAGAAAGAATCACTACTTTGGTGGATCTTTCTGCTGTGAAATCACAGTACTGTAATTTATTGTTATATCTAGACTTGAAGTACAATAACACAAATGTAAATGCTGAAGAACTATTCTTGACGTTCCTGTTATGTTGCTATTGCTCTACTGCTATTTAGAAAATGTACATGAAAAATATTCTGTGTTGTAGCAACCCTTTCTCAAGGTTCTAGGTAATTGTGTAGCATTACTTACATTGGTGAGAACAGGAGACGAATAGCGAAATATATAGAGATGCAAAAAACATAAGAATTTACAACTCATCCATCTTAGATTTAGATTGTTAGAATTGCAAAAGGGTTCAAATTAGGACCTACTTTTTGGGGAATAGTATTTATTTGTTACAGGAAAATAACCTTACGCAGTTATTCTTTCCCGTTTAAAATGCAAATAATATTCTGAATAATAATTTACTAAATTCATGTCAGTTGTGTATTTATTATTGTGATATAATTTTAATAGCTTTGCTCTGAAGTAACTAAATTCAACTAAGTCAAACATGGAGAAAGTATAACCTATTTACATTTCTTATACTATGAGTTTTTGGTTTCTTAATTTTGGGAAAGTAATCGTTTGTTTTTATAAGTTTTTGTGCAACGGCTGACTATAATTTATTGCAGTGAATGCTTTTTGTAAAGGTACTAGTTCGCATAACTTACTATTTGGGTGGAAAAAGAACCTTCTTGTTTCAGCTTTATATTATCTATTTTGATTTGCAATTTATTTAGAAAATGGGAAACTATTGTTTGTAAGGTTAAGGTAAAACCAAGGTATAATGTTTCATAGGATTGATTGTAGCTGTAGTATACAGATGTTGAGAAAACATTTCTTTGTATTTCTACTTGCATAGTAGAGCGTTATTAAAGTGCTCCAAATTCTTGACAATATTGATAAAGTCAGCAAGTTCTTCTGGTAAGTCCACCAGGAGTAAAGCTTGTTAGGACAGATAAAGAGAAGTTGTTGGCCACATTTGCATTCTATCGACTTGATCACATGGCTACTAATCGGACAAGTCTTTCCTTACATGAAGTTGTGAACTGGACTTACCTTTAAGGGAATTGACTATTACGTGAACGTGACCATTGTGGATTGTGACAGTTTTTTCTCAATTTTTTGCATCTCGTCTCAAATTGGGGCGGACTTGCTCTTCACTTTCCACTCCAGTCGTCTCCCTTTAATATACTCTATACCAACAACAACAACCCTCTTCTATTCTACCCAAAGAAAGACCAGCACTAGCACCTACACTTGTGTACATACAATTTACTTACACAATCATACAAACTCATGCATAGAATGGTATGCAACTCCAATCGAAAACTACAATAATATGTACCATTGCTTGTGCTAAGCAAGGCAGAACTGCAACTACCTACCTATTTATTTTACATTATTTTGCCTTGACTTTAATGTATTTTTGATGGTGATGAGGGTTTTTGTAAGGAATAAATGGAGACAATTTCCTTCTTAACCAATGCGTAAATAATTCTTTTATGGTCAGCAATGTCAAGTAGTTTATTGGCATCTTAATCTCAAAATGCGTGCGCTGCACGTATTTATTTGTACCTTATCCACCACTTATCGTACCTGACGCAACAAATAATTCTATCGCTACATTTACTCTGGACTGATATACATACAAATAAGTTATTGCCTTACTTCCCATAAATTTCTATTACAATCAGTAGCAAACAGAACAACATTGATGGTAAATTTTAAATTAACATTATATTTTTGCAATTTTTATTTAACCAGGTCCCGTATGAATATCTACTATACAATTTTTAATCGCAAGGCTTGGCAAAAATTGATCCTTAAGAAATGAATATCTTATCCTAAGATATAAAATTATCATAGAGGTGAATAAGTGTTACACTATACAAGCTCAGTTCTTATTGTGAGTCTATTTTTCATTGTAAAATTACTTTTATACAATACTTACTTAGAGCCAACCCTACATAGAAACATAAGTAGTAATAGTGAAATGTAATCCTATCCCAGGGCACATGAATCAAAATCAATTTATGTCGTTCGTTTCTTCATAGTCATCTCTTATACTACATCCACATGCACACTGATATTTCGTTTTTCCTGTTGCATCTGTAAAAGGGCAGTTACCCCCTTCATAAAGAAAAACGTCAGGGTTTGGGTTCTTACTGACGCATTGCTGAAAGCATGGCGTAAACGGTTTCTCATCGCAATCCTTCCGTAACGCCTGTACAAAAGTAGGTAATAAATACTTAATTTTTAGATATCAATAATTATTAATAATGTACGCATGTACGCGTAATGTACATGCGTACATTACAGTTAGTATTAGTATTAGTACTAATATTAGTTTTTAATAATATGTTTAATAGTATTAATTTAATTTAATAACAGTATTAGTTTTGTTTGAGGTGAGAGCAATGAGGGTTTTGTTCCAAAATTCACCGTTCATTATGCTTTTTAATTTTGGACTTTTTCTTTAAAGAAATTCTATAATTCATGTAAGCAAATGTAATCGCAATGCAAAACATACGTCTCTGCAGTCACATATACAGCTGCCGGTTCCTTGATCACAAAAAGTGCTCGAATAGGGCAAAGTACCTTTAGACTCACTACACACGTCCAAGCAGATGTCACGATTTGATGTGCAATTGAGTTGTTGGATTGTCAATGCCTAATAGAGAAATTACATGACATTTATTAACAATAATGAAACTCGTGCAAAGTTGGGCAAGCAATAATATGAAATTCGTAGGCTGCCTATAGCACATGAATTTTATTTTGACATCAAGTATTGGGACACAGTTGTACAATACCTGTGATAAATTTATTGACAGAAGAACAGATAAGATCAATGTCAGTACTAATACGAGTCTTTGTGCACAGGGGTTGAAATGTATTTCCATCGTAAATAGAGATAGTGTAGTGCTGTAGTGTATCGTGGTATTTATTTGCAATGTAGGAGTACAGAAGAATAGATTGAACTGAATAGCAAACTAAACGTGTAACATGTAAGACTGTGCATGAATGGTAGGTGAATATCTTTAAAGTTGTCTATAGAGTAGTTTTTGGTACGCACAATAATAAAAAATGTGCAAGAACAACATGTAATAGAATGTAGTAAAGCTGAACTAATGATGACTAGTTGATGAGATTTAATTCCAAAGTTCTTTATTTTAAGTGCCGACAGGATCAATTTAACTCCATCGTCTTCTCTTCAGAACTGAGAGCATCTTTTGAAACTAGGAGCCGAGTATTTATTTAAGACATGTGAACTGAAGAGAGTTAGCAAAGGATAAGGATTTAAAGATTAGCTCAGATTATCGGAGGCACAACTAACTTGTTGTAAAGCTGCTGTTATGTTGCATATACGTAGTATTTAGTATTCCAAATGAACTCTGAACAAGCACGATGAGTTGTGACGATGGCGTTTAGGCAGTGAATAGGAATTAAAATTACAGTCAACCATTTATGAAATGTGATAACAAAATACGTACGTATAACGAAGATAGGTAGGTATGCTAAGTAAGTATAAATACGAGCAGTCACATTATCATATCTGCCCTGCTGCAAGTTCAGGTTAGATTTATTAGTGTAATACTAGCACAGGTATGCAATCTTAATCGTGAGCAATTAAATTCAGTATATAGTACTGCTCTTTACCACACTGACACAGGAAGATACGTAATAATTAGATAAGATGTGAATGTACAAGAATAAATGTTTGTGAAATTAGATCTGAGATCTGATAGATAACACAATTTCCAATAATACTTATAAAGTTTGAGATTAGTGTAGATTAATTAGTTCTTGATCAATTATTTGTTGTCTTACCATTGCATCAATCAGTTGGTAATGGCTAAAATCTATAAATACTAAATACCCATTTTCTATTCTATTCCAGACTGTTATGGCAGAGCTTAGACTAAACTCTCTAAAGGTAGCAGAGATATGTGTGCGATTGTGATGATAATATAATGTGTGCGATTAGATTACAGAACACCTGTCTAAGAAACGATCTCTACGGCGTATACCAACTATATTTAGACACGAGATGATAGTACGTATGCTCATCAATTAAACATGTCTGTACTACTTTTTCATTTCATGACACCAAACTGGTGAGCATGAGAACATAATAAATATTTATTTATGTTCTCATGCTGCCAATGCAATAATATTCTCAAATAATTTTGTATACAATATTTTATTGGCATACAATGCCAATGAAATATTCCCAAATAATTTTGTATTCGGTAAGTGTGTTATGAGTTTATGCAACACAGATAACGAAAGATAACTTTTGAAAAATATTAGGCATTATTGAATTTCAATTTTAGTATGGAATTCCATTTGACTCCAGGTTCACATTACTTAATTGGCCTGCATAGTACAGCAAGTAGAATTTCCGCAATTGTAGCTAGAAATATTTACAAAAAGTTGTACTATAAGCAAACAGCGATCTAGACCATTTTTATTAGCAGGCTTTTCATTTTTATGGTCGTTGTCTATGCACATTAATTAGACCGACTTCTCAAATTGGGCCTAGTTTTACTATTACAACTTTACTTACCGCATAGACTGCTCCTAACCGTAGAGAAGTGCTTCGTTAAAAAGGTTGAAGGGGAAAATTGGATTGTTTAATGGAAATGTTAGAGCTGGAAATCAAGCGAAGTAGAAACCAATTCCTTTAGGACGTCAATAATTATTATCGCGAGTTTTTAATATTGCTGTAGGAAATAATCAATTTATGCTATTAGTATTTTAAAATTGATATTTGATTTAGGGCCCTAAATCATTTTTACAGTATATTAGTATTCGAGTGTTAGACAGATAAATTATTATTCAAAATGAATTAGTTAAAGCCTTTACATCAATATATATATCTTTAAATTACAATGAGTAAAGGATATTATCCAGCGTGTGTAAATTATAGAAAGTGTTAGAGTCAGAATTTAAAGTATACGAAAAATCAACTTTTATTTTATATCTTCCAGTTATATGACATGAAGAACTAAAATGACAAACACAAGTAAATCCCACTATCCCACTTACATCCACCGTTAGTCAAGTATAATACAAAATGCTAAGAGAGCTACTTACTTACTATCTGATTTGCGCGATTTATTGACTGAGTAAGCCTAGTACTGTACTATAATTTGCAAATAACACATGGACAAAATATATCATTCATTTAGTGAAAAGCTTGAGTGAATATAATATAAGAAGTATCTTTACAGAATTACATTCGCGCCATGTAAGTGACAATAATAATATGTTGATATGAAAAATCTCTAATAATGGCTAAAGGACTGATCCAAAGGTGTACAAGATGAAGAAGTGCGTATGTGAATTACATCACAGTTTTACCATTCTAACATATTGAGGAAATTAGGCATTCATCTCACAACTAAAGTGCAGAAGAACATTGTCCTACAGAGAAACTGTCATGTCATCATCAGTTAGCAAATGCCAATTAGTTAACTCAGCCAGGATGTGCATGTACGAATAAATACAAAAGAGTTACCGGCTTGCAATGCCATAGAAAAGACAACAGCATAACTGCACACACCTCCGATTAAACTATCTGCACAACAAACAAAACATGTATCGTACATTCGGCAGACGTAATGCTTACCATAGTGTCATGCAAATTCTAATGAAATGAATGTCTCTTGTTTTGTCTTCGAATCTTGATTCAAATACTTGAGTAAATTGGAAATACAATCGAGTTAGGAGTTTTTTTGTTTTGGGGTTGGAAAAAATTATATTTAAGTGCGAGGTTAGCAGAAGTAGGACTTAAGGCGAACAACAACATTGAGTGCCAAACTACTCGAAGTCAGACCAGAACTGATAATCAAAATGTTGGAGAGACCTGTCCAAATTTCGTCATATCACAGAGGATTACCTTTACCTGTACTAATTAGCCCTTAAGAGAATTGCGTGAATACTGCATGAATGGCAGACTTGTTTCGATTTTTGAATATTCTGACAGGACATGAGCTTAATAGTCGTTAGTGTTGAATCTTGTCATGTCTATCCAGTTTACTGTAATCCTGTGATGTGATGTCACGAGAAAATACTGTTTTTATTGCCATTACGACAACTTTTAGTCTTAAACGCAAATCAAGTTCTTAAGATTATTATATTAGTCAAAAGCCCGTGTGACAGTGTGACTTGACCACTTCCTTTTCTGAATTTCTTTTACATTGTTTCATTTTTTACTCAAGGACCCCGAAATTATTTATAATTGGTGTCGTCATCCAAATCGCTAACTAAATTTCCGTGTATTGTCCAAAAATGTAAGAACTATTGAATATAGGATGCTTAATTGCATGTTTGAATTTATTTACAGTTCAGTGTTTTTTTGTGCATATTGAGGAGACAGTTTACAAGTAAATGCTATTAAATTGACATTGTCAATTTGTAAAGCGAAAGAGGGTGTATGAGCAAATGAATATTGTGCCTTATTACCTAACCGACACCCTACCTATGATATAATTTATACCACCGTTCTCCTCTATAATTTATACAAAAAAGAAGACATTACCTTTGATGTACCACCCAGAATTTTCTCATTTTGCTTGCCTGAAACATGGTCTGGGAATATCTTATATTTTTGTACAGCACAGGATGACAAATAAGTTGTAATAGCCTATAATATAAGAATACTTAATGCAAAAATCTTGCTTTGCTGCTTGCTACATTTTATTCAACCATGGCATACGATACCTAGAATTAAAATATGATTGCATGTAAATGTATACTTAAAGAGGCTTTTGTAACGCTGAAAATCAGAAGCCGAACAGACTTTACTTCACTTTCTTTTGGCATGCAACGTAAATCCAGATTCACATTGAATATTTTCTCACGGTTTTTTTACTAAGGGTAGATAATAATTTTTCTTAAGCTAAGTTATGAGCTTTATAAATAAATTATAGCAACTTGACATATTGTTGGTTCAGTAGATTAAATAGCAAGCAACTCTATTTTATGGTTACATGTGAAAGCTTAAATTGGCAGTTGACAGTGAATACCATGACGAGTCTGTATGCAGTTAATAGATATTGTAAAAAAGTAAGTGTATACATTGTATGTGTAAAATATCCTGAATTCACAGAATTATACTCTAATTCTACTCCTTATGTTTTCTATTATTTATTAGTAAATGGCCGTGATTTAATCCTTCCATGCAAATGGATGATATCCGCAGGAAAGAGAAAGTCTGCGGACTAATGAAAGCCGCAGGCGGCCAATATATATGCAAATGAAAGTCGCAGGCGGCTAATATATATGCAAATGAAAGTCGCAGGCGGATAAAATATGTGCAAATGAAAGTCGCAGGCTGGCAATATTTGGGCAAATGAAAGTAGCAGGAAATGGTTTAAATTAGCATGAAGTGCAACTGTAGACTGAAAACAATGTAGTTAGTTCGATTGTTTAGCAAGAAATATTTTTCTCCCACTCTCTCAACTGTCTTTATATTCCTTTTGTTATAACGGTTTCCTATACAATGCATATGTATAGAAAATGTTAATGTTTAATGATAACAGTATAATACAGACATGTATGTCTAATGTCGGGTAATGTGGCAGTGTATTGCCCATAGTGAGCTTTACTGTTTTCCAGTAAGTCAGGTCTTGTAAGTGTCAGCAATATGGTAAAATCATAAAGTAAATAAGAAAGATGGAAGGATGGATTCATGCTAATTTAAACCATTTCCTGCTACTTTCATTTGCCCAAATATTGCCAGCCTGCGACTTTCATTTGCACATATTTTAGCCGCCTGCGACTTTCATTTGCATATATATTAGCCGCCTGCGACTTTCATTTGCATATATATTGGCCGCCTGCGACTTTCATTAGTCCGCAGACTTTCTCTTTCCTGCGGATATCATTCATTTGCATGGAAGGATTAAATTTTAGTCTTAGTAAATGTGTGTAATGTGCCATGTAAATGCTTTATATGTAGCCAGTAGCCAGGCAGAGCTTACCTGTAATAATTGCGAGACCAGAATACTTTCCCCTCATTTTAGTTGGTTTTCATCAAAATTTATAAAGTTTATTCTCAATTTACGGTGTGAAAATAGAAAACACTGAAAGGAAGCAATACTTTCTGGATACACATTGTATAGTGATAGTTCTAATATAGCATTTTAAAAAGTCATACTAAGTTAAGTCACTCGTAACATAGTAATGAGGATTCCCTGAAGTTTTAGCTGCAGCTCTTATTTTATTTTCTCGAGTATCCCTGTCATAATCAACTGATTTCGATTGCTGATTGAGATTGGATTATTGTTGTTAACCTCAGAGTGAGTTTAAGTGGTAAAAATTATGAGCCATTTAACTTGGTTAGCAAGGATTAGTTCTTCTCATTGTCTTTACTGTGCGTGTGGAAGATAAATTTGCTTGATATAAACTAAGAAATGTCATGTCATGTGTATTTTACAATAGCACATGCATACTGGTTGGTTTAGTACGTTGATATAGTTCTCTTAATAATATATGCGTCAGCGATAGTGTTCTTTAGAAAGCTGTGTGTTAAATTGTTTTATTCCAGTAATGCCCATTAGGCGTATTAGTACTTGCTAATTAATTGTAGACTTCTGCTTAACTAGTCCTGCTTCCTATAATACACTTAAGACACGTTTCCAACATTTTTATATAAATAATGTCTATTACCACAATGTGTATGTTGTTATACCTTCCTTCCTTTGACGATTGCAGATAATCCGGCTTATTAGACACTAGTTGAGTAAAGAAAGTCCCTCCTTCCTCTCCTTCAGTCCTGTTCTGTAAGATACAAATCTAAAAAATACTCTTGAATGCAAATATATTACGTATATCTGTATATAAATATGGTCTGAAATAAAACTTGTATGAAAATATCTGACAATTAGTGTGGGCATTGTTGGTTTTTGGTTTTGGACACATTTACATCATGTACTTACCAGACGTAGCTGAAACCATCTTACTTGAAATACACACCAGAATAAAATATTATTTGTATTGCTAGTTGGAAATTAAAATTAAATGTCAAATCGCGTTTCCTGCATTGCAGTAGTTCATATAACATAAATCCTTTTCTGTTCTGCTGAAATGTTATTCTTCTGCCCATTGCCATTTACTTTGCATATAAACCAGTAAAAATCTGCTCACATCACATCAGGCGTGGTACTTAAAACAAAAAGTCCGATGGCAGTTTAGATAAGCTTTCAGCAAACCTACTGCCTCTTAGCAGTGCGTCAGTATTAGGTAATTTAATAATACGCCGACTAAGGTACCATAATATCTCAGACTTATTCATTTAAGTTACCACTGTCCGCTTAAGCGATGACTTCTATTGTGGAAATAGATTAGGTGGAAACATCTTTTCATTTACATAACTAAGAATATTTCGGATTGAAGAACAAGTATTAAGTTATTGTACAGATATCAGATATACTAATATAGAAAATATTTAGTAAGTTATAGAAACTACAATTGTGAAATTAAGGAACTGCTGCAGTACGTGCATTATAGCAGTCTTGTGTGTTCTGTTGATATCCAGTTGAGTTAAGTTGTCTGCAGCAGGTAGGTAAGTTATGCCTAGTGAACTATAGACGTTTTATGCGTAGATTGGTTGTGGTAGAGAAGTCAGGTACTCCGTTCACCTAACTCACATAAATTACATTTAGACAGACATGAGACATTCATAATATCATAACAGAACTGAACTGAAAACTTTTTTGCCTGAGAAAGACAAGAAGAATGGCTGTATCACATTTCATTGTTACCTTTGTTGATGTATGGAGGAGAGGAGAGAAATGTGAATGGAGGAGGTTGTTAATGGAAAGTAAGGGCGACGCATGTATGAATCTTAGGCTGATTAGTTAGTACTCCCTAATTGGCACTAAAATAAATCTGCTTAATGTAAATGGATCCTATTAATCCTATGTACAATCTAAGCTGTACCAGTGTAACAATGTGTAGCTAACCTTTACATAAAGGGTTTACTAGGGAATGGTTAAATTGGTCAGGACTCTTCGAGGACATTTTTAATACCTTTTTCATCATGCCTTGCATGCCTACCTTTCATAATAAAGTAGACACTAGAGAAGACCTACTTCTAAAGCACTTTTTGTAAGTACCTTGACTAATGTTATGTACCCGATGGCTGTTCAGTTCAGATTTACTAATATGTCATATTAAGTTAATTAAGCGAGATCGCTTAATTGATAGAATTAAAGTCAGTAAAATTAATTGGTGAAATCCTTGCTTTAAATATTCCCATTTTAAATAATAATAAAATTTCTAATTTTGAAAAAGTCTATAAACTGTAAATGATGGAATATTTATTATAAAGCAATTTTAATATATTTTCATCATTAACCGATATGCTTAAGGATTCAATACGTTCAACATGAACTACACTTCTAAGTGACACTACTTAAAATATCCAAGATATTACTATACCTTAAATAAATAATAGATAGTGCAAGAACTAAGACATATTTTCTGCGAGTCAATCCAGGCTTTAAGTTTATTGCGGATATGAATTTCAATAAAGTCATCATAATTTACTATGTGAAATTTTCTATGATAAGTAGACTGGGGAACTTCCTTCCTATTTAGGCATTGTTTACAATTATTTGGGTTGTACGTGATTGGAATTCAATATGCGTAATTTTTCTTACCATCGAAACTAAGAGTATGAAAATATTAAACTAGGCATTCTACGCATGCACGTGCTTAGTAAACTAGTGTTCATACATGTCGGCTTTTAAAGAATTTTGCTCAAAATGATACAACTTTGAGATAATTTTTATTTTCTTATGTCTTGTGCTTACTGAAGAAGTCTTTAGAGTTAAAATTGCAAACAAGTTATAGTTAATAAATATTTTAAAAGTTCTAATTAGTCAAAGTTAGTGTTAACCCAAAGAAAGTATTAAATATCCTAGCATGTGCTATTAATATTATTACTATAACTGTTTTAATGCATCTATACATCTATATTGACAATATTAGTAATATAGCTAATTCTCCTAAAAAAGGGATTTCTGTTAAATGAAGGCCAATGTTTGTCTGTCGAAAGTTGTTTCGGCTCCCATATTTGGCAAGAGTTCATCAATATAAGTTGAAGAGAAGATGTAAAGAAACTAAGACTGTATAAAACAAGAGAATTTTATCTTAGAAATACAAATAAGGTCTGTATTTTGCATTTTATTGTGTTTCAAATTAATTTGAACGTTTAAATTTTAATACAAGCAAGTTAGAAATATTAGTTACATCTAGCCGGAGCTAATTTACAGCAGGGTTGAACTGTATGAGGACGAGAAAATAAGTCAACATGACACTTAAACTCTACGAACAAAGTAAACCTTAGATTAATCTTTTTTCACCTAATGGTTTTATTTCTATGATGATGATTGTTACCAATCCAAGAAAACTGTATGTAATGGTGAAGCAATAAGACCCATTCACTCCTATATCAAATAGTGGGATATTTATGTACAGACAGAGCCATTCAAACGAGTTTCTTTCTTCAGGCAATACTTGGTCATTGTTGATGATGACAGTCAGCTTTTCGGAGATGGTGTCTTTAAAATTTTCGACCTTTTAATGAAATTAAGATATCAACATAAAGGACTTATGAATACAAGGAATTTACCAAATACTTCATCCGGTCATTATTTTCTTCCTGAGAGAGTAGCAATTAAAATTGAAATTCATTATGCATATGTAGTGAAGGCTGTAACACTCATTTAAAATTTCATTGAAATGAGTGTAGGGTCTTAGTCACAATAACTAAGAGAAACTGCTTCAAAATTGAGGTAGACTAATTAAAATTTCAGCACCTGCGCTACTAAATCCCCATTGTAGGAACTTCGTACTAATCTCAAGAAAGTCGATTAGTATGTAATGTGCTTTATTTAAGAGAGTCAAATAAAGTACATCGAATACAAAGTGAACAGTAATACTAACAGAATAAGTACGTTAGCCATAGTAATAATTGCAATACTAATATCTGTGGCATAGTCAAAGACTGGGGAAACTCTACTTCCCATACCCTTTTACCATCTTTTTCTCAAGAATCATTCGCCGTGGAAGGGATTTCTGATAAAATATAAGATTTAAGGGAGTGCTATAATAAACTGGTAATAAAATATTTCGCTTAGCTCAGAAAACCTAAATGTCTACAATATAAAATGGTGCCAAATATCTTTATTCTAATAAACTAATATTCACAAATAAACAAATTCGTTGAACTGCAAGCACTTTGGATTGTGATACTAATAAAGTGTGAAAAAAACTCAAGTCAGCAATAACTGTATCATAAATGGTTAAATATTTTCTTTATTTTACCATATTACTACTACCATATTGCTAATGTCCTACTATTGATACAAAAATACTTACCATAAGATGGTCTTTCGCCGCAAATAAATAAATGGCACAATATTTAATTATGGTCGTTACGGCGTAGAGTTTAATCACCCATGAAACGGAGGGTTCAAAAAGTACGTACAAGGTTGTACATTGAATGCAAAGTAGGAGAATTAAGGTTGTCAAACAGAGGTGTTGAGTCACATTGTTAATTGCACTAACTCTTTGTTTAGCTACGAGAAGATTTTCGATTAAATGACTGCGTATTATAGGTTTCTCATTTTCAACAGATTCTGTTAACCCTTTTGCAACTTCCAAGATTGCAACAATACCCAAAGTTGTCAGCACACAGGCAATGGCCTTGATGATATTTTGCAACATTGACCCAATGTAAAAGAATACAGCTAAGGAAATCAATTTGGATGAAATTGGTCCATGGTACGGTCCTTCTTTGTCTGATTGATGCGTTGCAAACATCATCTTTCCTATATAGTACGTGTAGGAAGAAGAGAAAGCTATGAATCCATTAATAGAAATGAATCCAAATGTCCATGAAGTCAGTTCTAAAAGTACCCACAGGTATGTCACCAGTTCGGCCTGCAGAAGTAAGACAGTTTTTTTTATAGCATCATGCAGAATATAGCATCTTGCAAGTAAAACTACATTATTTTGGTTCCAAAGGATAATTGTAACCTTTACGTCATAACTTTTCAAAAATACCCTATTGCATTTTCAACTCAAATTATCACCGAAATGTGTCAAATATCAGCAGTAGAAAGGAATGCAATTCCACAAACCGAGGGGAATCGATTTTCTATGCGTTTCTGCAATCCGTTTGCAAAAGTGGAGACTTTTAAGACGGATTTAATCATTTCTGAAGTCCGATCGGATTATGTGTAATTGCGACTGCATTATTATCATGTACTGTTTACTATTCAATTAAATTTTAAAGCTGAACTATATAGTATATAATATTACAGAGCATAATCAATTACGTATTCAAAATATTGTTGCATTTCAACAGACCTTTTTGAAATGACTGAATGATAGTCCGTCGTTGTAGATTGTAGGGACCATCTGTAAAATTAGTTTTTCATACTTCCAACAGAGATTGAAATACGTTAAAACTTGGCAGCTTCCAGCGACAGTGTTTCCTAAACTAAAAATAAATGATGGATCCTGCTTTAGCGTATGTCTAAAGCACTCCAAGTATAACTGAACGTCAGCTGCAAAACTCCATGCTTGTAATATGATGCACACTATCTGCATGGTCAAAAATATCAATAGTTCAAATATTCAAAAGTCCTGTTTATAACTGCATTTTTACAAATCGCTTACCTTTTGAAGCCAATATTTTTCAATGACAAAAATATGTGAATTATTGCAGAATTTTAACCGAAATGGAATGAAACATAAGTAGTATAAAAAGTTTACACACGCAGCAAGTACTCTTGGAAAGCAGTAAAGTTTTGTTTGCTTCAATTCCATTTTGGAAATAATTTGTGACGAGAAACTTTGTACTTTCTTCGTCATTTCCTACGCGTGCATTGCAGTGAAGTTTTTCTATATACCTAGTGGGTTTTATGAACCGTTCAGAAGCAGGCATTTCTCTTCCTTTTTATTAGTAGCTTAAACTTTATTTTTATTGACTAACAAACGGTAAAGAACGTAGTGTCTAATTTGTGTAGTTAATCCTTCTAATTCTATTTCGGACGGCCATCTCTTTGGATTACTTACTTGGTAGTATGCAATATTGCTACGCTCAACCACACCGTTTAAAGTTTTTTCCCTAGTCTGCCTTATCTACATGCAAGTCCCGCTCTATTCATTGCTATTTGTTGTGCGCTCACTACACATCATTTCGTCTCGCTGAAACTTTTGTTGCCAAGAAGGAAGCCAAATTAAGAAGATACGGTAATCAGGTTATCGGTAAAAAATTTGGCTTCAAGCTAAGTTAATTTGATAAATTTGATTTTATTATACAAATTCTTACTTTCATTTATAAGGTTTTAAAAATCTGGATATTTAAGCAGAGAGTATGGGAAGACATGACTCCCGGAAGCATAATCCATCAAGATCTCCCAGAAGGAGAGAGCGAGATCGGAGATCCAGAAGTCGGAGTCGACATAGATCGCGATCTCGAGGCGGGCGACGATTTTACTCGCCCAGCAGTTCAAGGAGCGATTATCGAAATCGCCGTGAACGATATGCACAATTCCGGGAACCCAGTCATTCGTCAAGTGTCTCGTCATCAATACTGAATACCGTTTTACAAAGACTGGACAAAATAGAAAATTATCTTCCCTCGGAAAGTAATAAGACAAAAGGAGGATGTTCTACTCTTCCTTCGGAAGGTAGTAAGATAAAAGGAGATTCTTCTACTCTTCCTTCGGGAGGTAGAAAACAGACTAACCTCTCCTCGAGAGGAAAGTCACACTCCAGGTCAAGTAGCTCGTCTTCAAGCAGTAATTCTAATGAGAGTTTAGAAATTCCCGAAGGCGATGAAACTAAAAATCAATCAACCAATACTTTGGATGATCAAGAAGATATACTGCAAATTGAAGCGCCTTTGGACGCAGAAATGTTAGCAGTTTTGGGGGAAGAACCCAATTTGGGACCTATGAACGCAAAGGCAATTCATGAAGAACTGTCGAAACGGTGGAGTGCACTGGTTATCACCGGCCTCACTACCGCTGAGCGTTCAGATCTGAAAAGAAAATATCCGGTCCCCAGTAATTGTCCGTCTGTAGCTCCTCCTATGTTAAACACGGAAGTTGAACCTATACTTCCTTCCGATGGGAAAAAGAAAGATGATCAGCTTGTGGCAATGCAAGTTCAGCTTTCAGGAGGCTTATCGGCATTAGGAGCAGCATTAACGGTGCTACTTAATAAACCAAAAGAGACCTATCCAAATCAGCTCCTCGAGCCTTTGGTTGATGCAGGTCGTATCCTATGTGACTTGCAATTTGTCATGTCTACAAAACGGCGTAACAATGTTATGCCTAGCATGAAGTCCACATTTTGAAAGGTTGCCGAAGCAGGAAAAATAGACGAACTTTTATTCGGGGCTAATCTGTCTCAGAGAATAAAGAGTGCAAAAGATATGGAAAAAATATCTTCTGAAATGCAGACCCGAAACACGTCAAAGGGAAATTCGACAAAAAGTTTTGTCGCCTCTTCTGACACAAAAACAAAACAGACTAGTAAGTCGTCAAACTACAAGCGCCCGCCGCGCAACCGGTCATCGAACGGGCAGCGTCGGGGCGGGCGATCCTCCAACACATCCTACAGGAAGAAAAGCAATCAATAGAGGTAAGATATGCTGGAAGGCTTGCTCGTCATTATTATTGGTGGAATATTATGACGACCGACAATAAAATATTGTCATGGGTAAAAGGAATTCACATTCCTTTTACCACAAGGCCCATTCAATATAGCCTCCCAAATAGCCCTAATCTCAGCATCTTAGAGCAAAACGACATGACTATTGCCATTGAAAAGTTAACACAGATTGGTGCTGTTGAGCAATGTGTCCGAGAGGAAAATGAATTCGTGAGCTCATATTTCCTTGTACCAAAACCAGACGGTACCAACAGATTCGTACTCAATCTGAAAAAACTAAATGAACACATTTAACCTCCACATTTTAAATTGTCAGATATACGAACAGCGCTTCGTTTAATGACAAAAGACTGTTGGATGGGTGTTATTGACCTTAAGGATGCATACTTTATGCTTCCTATTGCTTCCCACTTTAGGAAATACCTAAAATTTATATGGGAAGGCAAGCTATTTCAATTCACGTGCTTGCCTTTCGGGTTGAACGTGGCCCCATATATTTTCAACAAAATATTAAGACCAGTTGTAAAATTATTACGACAAAATGGGCATTTGTCATCTGATTATTTAGATGACTTGCTGTGTATTTGACATATTTACACAGAGTGCATAAACACTATAGAAGTAACAAGTGAGGTCTTGTCTTGTTTAGGTTTTGTTATAAACCAAAATAAGTCCGTTTTATTACCTAGAAAAAATGTGACTTATTTGGGATATGTGCTAGACAGCAGCAGCATGTCCATATCTTTGCCTGAGAGAAGAATTTCAAAAATAAGAGAGTGCATTAATCTTGCATTAAGCAAGAAAAGGAATAGTATCAGAGAGATATCTCAATTGATTGGCCAATTAATTTCGGCCAGATATGCGGTGCCATATGGTTTATTATACACTAAGCGCATTGAAAACGAAAAAACACTCTATCTCAAGGCAAGTGGAGGAGATTTTGATAGCTATATGGCTATTAACAAAAACTGTGTCTCAGACATTCAATGGTGGTATAAAGCCTTACTGGAGTGTTCGGCTCCTATAAGGTCTGACCAATATGATATGGTGATATACTCCGATGCCTCCAAAAAAGGTTGGGGAGGCACTTGTTCACAACATTGCACACAAGGCTTATGGTCAGCCGCTGAACGAGAATTGCATATTAATGCATTAGAAATCCTAGCGGCATATTTTGCTCTCAGGAGTTTTTGTTCCACCATTAAAAATTGTCATATATTAATTAAAATTGACAATACCACTGCAATTTCATACATAAATAGGATGGGTGGCACTCGATTCCCCCATTTACATGAAATAGCAATGCGCATATGGCAGTGGTGTGAAAGAAGAAAAATTTGGCTTACTGCGTCATATATTTCTTCGGAGAAAAACTTCAGGGCAGATAGAGAGTCTAGGTTTTTCTTAGACAACTCAGAATATGAACTAGAGAATAGAGCATATTCGGCTATTTGCAAAAAGTTCGGTGTTCCCTCTGTAGATCTTTTTGCAAGTAGACTTACAGCAAAATGTGCCACTTATGTTTCCTGGAAACCAGACCCAATGGCAATTACTGTTGATGCTTTTTCGTTATCCTGGAAAAGCATTAACTTCTATGCATTTCCTCCGTTTTGCCTTTTGGCACGGGTTCTTAAAAAGATTATAGATGACAATGCAATGGGTATTGTGGTAATACTTTGGTGGCCCACACAGCCATGGTTTCCTGTGTTTTTGAAATTATGTGTATCGGAAATTATAAAATTTACACCTAGTGCAAATTTACTTTTATTTCCTGATAGAACACCACATCCACTAGCGGAGAATCTTACCCTGGCGGCAGCCATATTATCAAGCAAAGCTTTGTCAGCAAAGGCTCATCAGTAGATTGTGCTGCAACAATGCTGGAATCTTTATCAAAAAATTCCGTGAAACAATACGATTCTTGTTTAAAAGAGTGGTGGACATACTGGAGTGGAAGTTCTAAGATATATACAGCTAGTATTGAAGAAATACTAGAATACTTGCACAATTGTTTGGGAAGAGGATTCAGCTATTCAAAAATTAACACACTGCGATCTGCCATCTCTCTTATTGTTACAACCATTGACGGGAAATCAATTGGAAGCGACCTCAGAATAAAAAGAATGATGAAGGGTGTTTTTAAGAATAAACCTGTGACTCCACGTTATGAAACAACTTGGAATATCGACCCTGTGTTACGATATCTCAGAGGTCTCTTTCCATTGGATACCTTATCTTTGGAACAATTAACATACAAGTTAGTTGGCTTGCTGGCTTTGGACACTGCCCAACGTGTTCAAACGTTATCCTTAATGGAAATCAGTAACATTGTTATTGAACAAGACGGCATACGAGTATTTATTCCAACTCTTGTCAAATGTTCTGCACCAGGCAGACCTCAGCCATGTTTGGAACTACCCTTTTATAAAAAGGACTCTCCATTATGCGTTGGCTCTACATTTTTAGAGTACAAGAAAAGAACAGCAGGCATCCGTTCTTCAGAGCGGTTTTTGATTAGTTTTAAGAAGCCCTATGGGTCAGTAGGAACTCAAACATTATCCCGATGGATAAAGAAAGTTCTACAATCAAGTAATATTGATACAACAGTTTACAAAGGCCACAGTACGCGACATTCTTCCACATCGGAAGCATATAGAAAGGGGGTCAATATTGACACCATAAGAGGAGCTGCTGGTTGGTCTTCCAACTCATCAGTTTTCTTTAAGCACTATAATCGCCAAGTAGGAAAACCGCTTGTCTTTGCTTCAGCGGTTTTAAACCAATTGGAATAGTGTTACATTCGATTTTATTTGTAAATTAATAAATCGTGTAATCTTGGAAAGCAACAAAAGATCGGTTTGCATACTTTAAACATCTACCAAGTAAGTAATCCAAAGAGATGGCCGTCCGAAATAGAATTACAAAGTTATGCGAGCTTACCTAAGCGAAGTTTGACTAAAATTCTATGAGGACGGCCATCTCAAAGGATTACTCCCACCCAGGGATACCCAGCCCTTAGAAATGGCAAACCTACCTACAAATTTGCAATGAATAGAGCGGGACTTGCATGTAGATAAGGCAGACTAGGGAAAAAACTTTAAACGGTGTGGTTGAGCGTAGCAATATTGCATACTACCAAGTAAGTAATCCAAAGAGATGGCCGTCCTCATAGAATTTTAGTCAAACTTCGCTTAGGTAAGCTCGCTTAACTTAGTAATTTTGCTTGCGTGCAAGGTAAAATAAATGAGCACACGAAATGTAGGACGATTTTCATCCACTTAATCTTCATAAATAGTGTTAGAAATGTAAGTACCTTTTACTGCCTTTTAAAGAAGAGTAAGTATAACCGAAATAATGAAAACTTTGAAGTATATACACTTACAAATCAGTAATCATTATTATCGATCCTGACTAACACCTAATAGGTATAGGTAAGTAGTAGCCCTAATAGTAATACATATTTAATTCTACGAGGTAAATAATGTTAAACACTTTTGAAAATTGATAATGCCTAGATATTAGCATTCGTAACTTTTACATTTTGCACATAACAGCCCAGCTCACCTTGTACCCTGAAGTAGTAATATATGATATTGGAATGGTAAATTATAGCCTATATTGTTGTAAAACCAATTCTTACTTTATAAATTTTTAATATAAGTTATACAAATATGATTTGCC
This sequence comes from Yoshiicerus persimilis, assembly GCA_020352615.2. Lineage (NCBI taxonomy): Eukaryota > Metazoa > Arthropoda > Collembola > Entomobryomorpha > Tomoceridae > Yoshiicerus > Yoshiicerus persimilis. The sequence continues at coordinate 43,754,688 of CM036940.2, forward strand.
GTTATGGGAATACATAGGGAACAAATTAAGTCGCGATTTCAAGAAAGTGTCGTACGTCCTATGCCGATATAAGAACTACGACCATCGTTCTACTATAAAATAGCCACTTGAACGTCAGAGCTATGGTCAATGAATAGTATTTCGTTTTATTTTGAGTTGTGTAAAAAGTATGGTTGTAAGCGCTTGCATGTAACGACGAAGTAAATTGACAAGAATACCAATGCCTATTACTCACAATAACGAGTAGTATTTGAATAATTTACATCCAAGACTTTGCAAATGTAGAAATAAAACGCTAAATTATGTCGTGTGTCATTATTAGAAAACTTTATTACTTTACTCATGAAAAAAATACAGTGTAGAAGCATGGAATAAGCTTTGGGTTGCATGCAAAGCCTGGGGTAAGAGCCAGGACGCCAGGAACGTTACCTTGTGTAGGGAGACACCTGCAAACTACTTGTTGGACTTGTTTGCTTACCTGTTGCAGCTAAAGCCTTTAGAATGCACGCACCGTTCTTTACTGCAATACTTAGTTTCTGTACGAAGCGGTGTTGTACTACAGTCGTTGTCATCGTCATGTAGTATTCTCAAAATAGGTCGATCTTCAATAATTGTGTGAATGTATAATGTACACTAGTATCATTGAATCATTTTCGTTATATTATGATTCATAATTGATTCATAAAAGAAGTACATATATTCTTAATTACAAAAAACTTGTCAGAATACTATTCTCACAGTAATTGCGTGAAACTTTATTTGCCTGAAATAGAAAAACAAAAATGTGACATCTCTTTAAAATAACCACTTTTATCAACTCAACCAAATGTATAATTCAGTTCAGCAATAAGGTCTGAAGAAGATTTTAATGAAATCGATAACCGAATTTAATAAATGAATTACATTTGGGAAACCTGGTAGACTTATTTGACTTTTTTAATTGGAGAGGGAAGTTGTTCTTTATTTGCACTTTACTTTATAGTTTATACGAAGATCAAAAGAAATAATAAGAAAATGTACCCATATTTTACTGCCAAAATGTTTTGCGAATTCCAATCTACATTGCAAACTGCAAAGAGAGCAAAAAGTAAAGGAATGTTCTACTTAAAAACCTTCCTAAGGAGTGCTAATTTTTGTGGAGGAATGCGGATTGAGTGGAGTTATGGAATGTTCAAAATATTTCTACAATGATTCTACCCAGGCATTTGTGCTATCGTGCTGCCGCTGACATGAAAATGCGTTACAATATGAAGTCTTATAATAATCGCTGAAAAAATGTACCTACACCGAAAATAATATTGCTCGTAACAGTATTGGCTCTTTAGGCTCCACAATATTTTATTGTCGAATGGTTAACCTAGAAAGAAGGTATATATAACAGCATGTCTATCTGCAGTTTATAATATTCGGACTTAAATATAATTTATTTCTCAAATATTATATTCTGTTACTGACTGTTACTCTGTCCTAATCTTGTTCTCTTCATGAAACTCCCTTGTAAGACTACCACGTTAAGTACTGGAAATTTAGTTTGACATTGAATAATAACAATAGTAAGCCTTAAAAAGTAACTACAAGTCAAGGCAATAGCAAATGCTAGTAAAGCAGTAAGAGAAGAAGTACCTGTATAACTTGCAATGAAGAAGATGACTCGACTTGAGTTGTTTGAGAAAATGAGCCTGAAGGGTCTGATTCAAACAGAAAGAATTCGTATCCTTCTTTCCTTCTTTACTTAGGTAGACCCTGCACTCTGTATTAGCCATTATAAATGAACTGGTAAGTGGAGTGAAATTGAGTGGGTATGTGAAGACTAAACATCATTTTCCATCGAATATTAATATCATAACGCTTAGCGCAATGTTTCGTATTCGTGTATTAACTGTAGACGAAACCAAAAATTTGTCATGCAATGATACAAAGAACATGAGTGCAGAGAAAGCAAAAACATAATTTTTTTAGGATACGTTCATATACATATATGTATATCTACTTACATAAGGACCCAAAGCATATACCCGCTTTCGCAATGGCATTACAGAAACCATTTTGAAACGATTGCTCATCCTGATGATTCTCAAGAGTTCAGTAGTTATTGGCATATAGACTGGTAAATGAAAGTTGACGTTGCAGATACAGCCGAAATATCGAAATGAAGATTTGAACCTTAAATATTTGATTATCTACATTTCAAGTGAACTAATTACGGACAAAATAGCTAACAATTTGAAGCTCAAACTCTAATTTTCCGTTTTGCCAGTTAATAAATGCAATTTCAAATTTGCTGAAAGAAAAATCGATCAAATGAGAAATGCTTCTAAAAACCAGTTAAGAATTGTCGGAAGAACAGCAAATATGGCTTAAATTATAAAAAGTGTTATTTAGACTATTAAAAGGGATTGCATTTTGGTGCACAATAGAATTGACATCGCGTTCATTACTCTTACAGAGCTAAGCTAGCCTAGTTCATGTGCAGAGGAATTGTAGTAATACCTGACAGGATTTAAGCTGGCTGGAGTCATATTATAAGAAGAGTAGGTGCTCCAAAGGTTTGGTACTTTTGTTTAAAACATGGATAAGTGTAGTACCTGCATATTAAGTTTAATAGTGTATAAGTTGTTTCCCTACCATCAAATCGACAATGATACAGTCTCTTCACTACAATTACAAGTACAAAAGAATACACGCATGCAGGTGCACCCATCCCATTTCTGGTACAAGTGAGCGGGCAAAAGGCGTAAAATTTACGTAGGTAGATAATGGCCATCATATGTTATAAGGAGAAATATAAAATAAACCAGGCCAGTTCAACATGAATACCTAAGTCAGCTTATTGATCGCCAGGCCACTGCAGTAAGTCAAGTCCCTGGAAAAACCATGGACAACAATGTCGCACATCCCGACCTGCGTTGCGTGGTTGCCTCAATCAGGTTCACTAGACTAATAAAATAATGATATATTTACGATTCTCTACTCTCTAATACTAATATCCCTGTTAGTATCCACACTTTTAGTAATATTATGTTTTCCCAATACGATCGGGGATAATATTCTAATAGCATATATCACCTGGCACTTTAATTTATTTGCATACAATTATAATTTTAGTAATTTTCATTCCCTTCACAGAAAGAGCAGGAATTCAGTAAAATATAAAATCAGCATTAAAACAAGTAATTACGTAATAATTGAAATCAAGTTGGCCACAACCGATTTGAGGTTAGGAGTATTGTAATCAAGTTACAATTAATAGCCATTTCTTAGACACAGTTTTCATATTTCACGTGTTAGATTTAGATCTCAGTTGTTATTAGACTTATTAGTAGTCAGATATTTATTTCTTGGTTAGATACACAGCAAAATTAACAGCATTGGTTCTCAGGTTTAAATGACAACAGCAAATTCTCTTAAGTATCCAAATGCTTTTGTCCGTTTGCAATATTTTGTTTTAAATAAACAATAAACTTTCTAGATTTTTTATACAACCGTGGGATTCCTGTAGTTATAGTAAGTACTGCCGCATCTCTCTTATGATTAAAATTATCTGTTGAAGAAAATTTGATTGTGCTTATTGGTCCCTTTGAAAGAGAAAAGAGCCTGATATTTTTTCATGATTAGCTCCAGCACAGTGACTGCTAGCAGAAGTGGCACATAACAGTCCACCTACCCTGTACCTTTAAGTAGCCTATCTTGAGTATGTAATAGGATTTCAAGTGAAAAAACACGGTGTAATGCAGGGATGCTGTTGGAATGTGGAGGGCTAACTTGTTGCATGTTGGTTGACTGACAAAGTTGAATTTGACTTCTCTCGCCTAATGTTCTTACTCTTCTATATTCTGGACTGGAGTAGGGTACTCAGGAGTATGAGAGGGAGAGAGGTTACTTGACTATCACATCATCAATTTTCCTCTGCCCACCACACACTCCTCCGATAAATCAGTGGCAGGGATAAGGGAGCGTTCATATACTACGAGGACTACTTTAGGGGGGGGTACCCAAAAAGTCTTCATCAAAGTCCTCACATAGGGAGGGGGGTCTCACCAAGTCTTCGTTACCATTATTGTTGTGCATATCACAAAGAATTAAATGGGGAAAAAATTCACTGTATACCTGTTGGGTAGCCAATTTGTTTTTAATTCCTCCATTTCAAATATTAAATTATCAAATTCTTCCTTGATTTTTCTTTTCAATCTTTTACAGCAGTATTTTTTTGTGCTATTTTCATTTTGCAGAGGAGATGGTTTTTGAGTTTGCGGGGAAGAAGTTTCGCTTTTTAGAAATACATTTTCTCTTCTAAGCTCCAATTCAATTTAAAAAAATCTCCCCTGGTTAATCCTTTCTATTTCATTGTTGAAATTAATTTTTACGCACAACAGTTAGCCGTCAACAATTGCTTCTACTGTTCTACTACTTGTACAATTCCACTGAATTTAATAATACTTCAAGTGCACTCTTTCGGTACGGCCGTACTTCAATTGGTTATTCATAGATGGCGTTTTTTTTTCATTTTGAGGTCTTCGAGGACAGGGAGGGTGGGGGGGGGGGTCACGGATTGTCCTCAGTGTGTCAAAGGGGGGGCCAAAAATCGCCGAAAAAAGTCCTCGTAGTATATGAACGCTCCCTAAGGCGAGGGAAGGTACTTTTCCCTGCAATACAACCAACGTTTGCTAACCATAAGCCAAACATCTTAAACAATTAGCATATACTAAGCTTACACTCTTAAAATACACACGTTCCTTGGTTATTCATACATATATAGCATTTAAACAACCACATAAGGAAAATGCCTGTTTAAAATTTTAGGATGAACAAGTAATGATTTATAGTGCAATGTATAATTGTAATAATACAATTTAAAGGATATTTAAATCTTATTTGAAATGGGAACCAATTTCTTAAGATGTCTTCAGGTAATTCACTGGAATATAAGAAACTGAAATGCAAAACGCACGAATAGTTCTCATTTTCATTTTATCTTTTAATAAACGGCAATTCTGGAAAGTAGAAAATAGAGCTACGTATTGGGTAAGCTATTGAGGCTAACCTCAATATGAATAGTATATATTATAAATCTCAGTTTTACGCGTCTTTAGAAGAAGCCTGATGGGAGCTTCAGTTTCTGATGTACAGTTCTATCACTTAATGATTCCTTCGTGCACGTCGCATCTTTAATATGCGTACAATATTGTTCTTAACCTTACCATTCATAAAGCTTCAACAGCATTCTCTTCCTATCATCACACATCACACCATAACATAACGTTTTATTTGCACTTAGGGATACTTGCACGTACAATTTTAAATGAGCAATACACACTATCCCCAAATAGAGGTTTCTGTAATAATGCTTATAAAGCTATATACAATAAATTGAAAAAAAGGTTGTCCATTCATATTTTGGTGGCGGATGAAAAGAACTCTATACTGAAGGTGAGTGGACATACCAGAGGCTGAATCTGCATGGGATATTATTTCCTAACAAAGTAAGCCTGTGGCCTATGGCCTCCTGACCGTGTGCACAGCACACCGTCTTTTCTTTTCTTCCTCCAGCGATAGACCGATTGGACTCCAGAGGACTTCTTGTGGTTTTCTTTGCATCCCATTAATATTTTACATGGGTAGGTCTATATATATATATTAATATCTATTTCTATATGAAACACTGTGTGTGTACAGATATATCTAACTAATGTAGTAGTAGACAGTGAACATACTTTTAACATAATGTAATGCATTGAGGGTCTTTTCTAAGGATTAGTCTATACAGTGAGTCAAACGAAGTCGTAACAAGAAAAAGGTGAAAGGAGATACAAGCTCACTGCTGACATATTAAAAATACAGAACTGTTTTCCGTGACCGTTGATAGAGCAATATAGGTACTATACTAAGCTATAGGTACATAATATTTCACTTGCAGTAGTAATGGACATTTAATTTAAAGGATTCTCTTCAAGATTTTCTGTGGTTCACTAATCTCTCGTTTTGTTCACACTGACATGGGCCAGGAGCCACAGGGTGGCAATTTGATTACGCTAGGGGGTAAAATGCTCCCCCCGAGATTGAACTAATCTGATCGCTTATAGTTTTAACTTTCAATTAGTCTGAGAAATACTCGTAATGGGGACATATCTCTGCTTTGCTTGGAATCAAATCTTCTGTAATTATTTATCTGTATCCAGGAGTTCTTTACAGGGTGTGTACGCTTAGATAAGATACCTACTAAAGCAATTATTATACCGTTTGTTAGGAGCGTCAAATCAGGGTACTGCGTATACCTCCTTTGTAGTTAACATGTGGAATTAGTTTATTTGAGAGAAACAAAGGAGTGTCTTTATAATCACAAGTCGATGTTAGCTATATATATAATTTGCTTTGACTTAGAAAATATATATCGTGTATTGTATATAACAATGATGCAATGCTTAATCTCATACTTTGTTTTTGTGTTACTTTTGCTTACAAGATTACATATTACATATACTTAGATACTTATTTTATTTACTTACTTTATTACAAGATAAGCAACATTATTATTGCAGCATTTATCAATGCACGTTATCAGTAATAAAAATAGTAGTTGTAATAACGGAATGTGACTTTTAGAGTCGTATTTAAAAATTGAATGACGAAGATGAAGTTAGGTTTGAAGTGCGTGAAATCAAATGTTGTGTATTAGGAGCTGTAGACAACAGTATATATTATACACAATTTAATGTTTATAACTTAAGTGCCTCAGACATATACAAATGCATACAGCACATACTTCATGGTAGATCTTATTGTAAGGATACAGTAGACTGGACAAGCGAACTAAGAGCTGGGTATGGAGAGTGAGAAAGAAATAGTGATTCTCGAGAAATGAATCTAGTATTTGGTTGTGAGATGAGCTCTGAAGGTAAGAATATTCCATGGTCTCTGGTTTGGCCTGGCTTTATCTTTATCTGAGATGAAAAAATGTTAGGTAACGCAACGTAATTTATTAGTCTGTCTGTCTTGTCGGTCTCACTTTTTATAAAAGAACGAAATACTGAAGTGATGAGGTGCAAGGCAATTCACTGCTCACGCAAGAAGAATACACATTAATACTTTGCACATCTTATGCATGTGATCCAACAAACGAAGTCATAAAGTAAATGTTCACAATAAGTTTGTCTTCGAGTATATCTGTAGTAGCATTGACATTGACATCACATGGGAAGGCTGCATTGAGCACTCAGGGAGGAGATCAGAGTAGTGTCATTGTTATTTCTGACCTTTCACGGTTCCACACATTACTTAGGCACTATTCACATTGACACTGCTTGAAAGCACTACGGTGAAGTGATATTGGCTAGCCAAATCGAAATTAGCATTAAGGAGACTTGTTACTTATGTATACCTGTCGGTAGTTAAGTACAAGTGTAGAGTTAATAGGCTTTAGACGATAAATGAAGGTATTTATATTCACTGGAGGAATGCATTCTTGTGTCTTGAATTGGTATTGTTACGTGTATTTGTATAATAGTCTTTAGAAGAATAATTTTGAATTGGATGGATTGTGTGTTGAAATGGAGCGGATTGGTGTGCGTTGAATTAAAGATCGAGATGACGATTGCCATTGCTTTGTGAGTTAGAGGAGGACAAGTGAGGACAGAGACGACACGAAATAGAGAACAGAAAACAGGACCTGACAGGACAACTTTCAATCAGATTTTTATTTTCTACGTCTCGTATTGCCTTCTCTCACTTGCTATTTGAATTTTGAATCGAAGGTAACGTGATTAGATGTTCCTCTGTGATAAAACAAAAGAGTCACTCTTCGTCCTCTGCTACATAAATACTGATTTTACTGATGGATATAGTGTGCCTAGTTTTTCATTCCCTCTTTTTATGTTTCTCTCACTGAACTTTAAGTGAAGGTGGATTTGGAATGTAATGTAAGAATGTAACGTTAGCAGAATTCTAATCGAATCACATTCACATTATAGCTACCCCGATATGGATGATAATACCAGTATACATCTATCAAATCTAATTATTCCAACAAAAGACTTACCATGTAAAGCATTTTTCTAGTTTCTTTAGAACTTCTCTGTTTTCAATGTTTCGTCCTAGCAAACCTGAATTATTTGTTGATACGATTAAGACATGAAAGTACTCAAACATTTGAATACTTAATACACGATCGTTCGCTTAGTTTTACTAACACTAGATTGATGTATCCGTAGTACAACTATATAAACAACTTTGCTCAAATTGATTAGAGTAGATATTCATTTGCGTTTACTCTGCCTACAACAGGGTACATTTTGCGTTTGGTAGAATAGCAATGCAATAGTGAGTAAAATATGTCGTTGTTGTACAATTACAATTACTGTGACTGAACATCAGGACACCGAACATTTGGATAATACCCATTGTATTTTGCTACAGAAAAATTGAACCATCCAATGTTTTACATTTGCAAAATAATGTCACAGACATTCTTCTTAAAATGAGGGAACCTTCCTACATCGTTTAAATACCTCCTTATAAAGACGACCAGCTTTTAACAGTTGTCGTTTTCTGCAAATCTAGTTATCTCTTATCTTTGCAACATTTTTTACCTTCCCAATCGTAAAAATGCATGAAATTAATGTGAATTGCTAATAGTACTAGAGTCTTATAAGGTAATATTTAGGCCATTGTATGCTAATTTAAGAAATTCAAAATACTTTGCCTTCATAGATAAAGCCATAATCGTTCTATCTACTCCATTTTCTTCTCCTTGCCATTGAAATCATTTATAAATGATAATATATTAGTAGTATATTGTGTGTGTATTTTATAAGGCTGAAATACTATCTACTTTGGTGCACAAAGTGCACATGAAGTTATCTGCACGTTGTGGTACACCAAAAGCATTGTAAAATAAAGTGGTATAATTCCCAATTAGTTTACCTACGTCAAGGCACCACATTACAAGAATTTAGATCTCCATTGGGTTGTTTAATACATGTTTGAAAGAAATTAATATTTTATGAAGATATCTTAAAGCCACAGTATTCACATGTTAATTCCTTGTTGCTGACCAACTGACCGCACCACAACAAGCTCTAAACGACAATACTTCAATGGACAGGTGTGAAGTTTGCAAGTCAGAACGGTGTAAGGCACAGTGCAACAATCACATAACAAACCCTACAATTAGCAATAAATACCCAGGTGTGTTTATGTACATCATGGTAATTTAAAATTGTATTTATATGTTTTCTGGGTATTTATGCATGAAATTAGCATAGTCTGTGTTTTATAGGGTGGAAGTGTGGGAAGTACTGCATTGTGACCTGTCAAGACCAGGATATGTAAATATAATGCAACCAAATAAAATTTACAAAGGACAGAACCATAGGTATAAAACGTAACATCCCAAACTATCTCCTTTATGTCTGATCTCAAGTGTGGTGTAAGTTTGGACTAGAATCTTTTTACTTTATCTCTGAAATGCATACCAAGACAATAACAATATTAAGAATGCATTGTGTCCTATGAGAAAGACAAGAGAAATAAAAGAAAGCGCGTGGGTAGGCCAAGATTCGTCCAGTAAGAGAAGCAGGCTCTCTAAGAATTTCAGAATGATATAAGTAACTACTTAGCCACGTAAGATCGAGAATAGAATGCTTTGCTTAGCTTCAACTCGTCGACTTCATTCGTAGCACAAGACAATCAAAACTTAACCACATAGCATCGTGTCCAATTGCATTGGTTTACCAATAAACCATACATTTTATGCTTCACCGACGTCCCTCGACTCACTCACAGTTTGTCTCTTTAGTTTACACGTTTTTTTGTTTGGCTGCTTGAAGATACACTTCTTAAGTTTTTCACCTATTTACAAATGCATTACCAAAGCATTTACTCGTTTGTATTACTAATACACACTTGTATGAAGCGAAGGTATTTATTTATAATATTATATGAAATAACCATCTTGCTGCTACTACCTAAGCTAAAAAGCCTGTAAAGCATGCCTCAATTTTATTATAAAGTGATGAATAAATATAGAAATACTCATTCTCTATAGACGACTGTATTTTTACATAATAAATCCTAATGCAAACACTCAGCCCTGAATGGAACAAACCAAGTATCAGTAATACTGCTCTACAATATTACTTGGTGTTATTTTGCTTGTAGCTTTTGGTGTTGCATTTCGTTTATTAGAATACCTATGTGTCTCTCCAGCTCTGTCCTGTCTTGGTCGGTGGATAATATTACATTCGCATTCATGAATATAATATTTATGTATTCAAAGCTATAAAAAGTCTGGCTTTCATGACTCGACTTGACTCGTAGTCAGGTATCTTTCAAATGAATATCATTTCATCTCTGTTTTTCTTGTCTCCTCTATTCTCAACGTTATCTCTTAAACACCTGCGAATCATATCAGATTACATTAGCTTTCATACCATCTTCCAGTTTTATCTCCGGGCAATTGTGCTATCGTTTACTTTGGATTGAGCTCACTTATATTACGAATGACATACAATCATAAAAAAGTTCATTCCCTGTGATTCCATGTATTTTAGGTGTATTTCAATGTGATGCTATATCTGTATTATACAATTACTATTACAGATATTTCTGTAAAATTAAATGTCTTAGTTTGGGTAGATTGGAATATTTAGAGTTTTCTCTCTTTGGGGACATTGAAGAATATGTTATTCATTGATTCCTTTAGTTAGTTGTCGTTTCATTTATTAACTTAATTACTTGTCTGAATATTTTTCAAAGAATTCCAGAACATTACCACATTCAAATGTCGCCTGGAGTGTAAATTGTTCATAATCGGTAACACAATGTGACAATTTTTAAAATTTTGATTGACAATCTATTCGATTTCGAACATTTTGTTTTTCTCCATTTGATCGAAAGAAATTAAAAAAAAATAATATCGTTTTAGCATTTACACTTCATATTTTATAATTATATTTACCGTTCTTTCACATTTTTAATTAAGTAAAGAAGAAATGTAAATTATTTGTTATGCAGTAAATATGTGTACCTTCACCTTGATTCGTAATTATCCTTAATTCTACATAATATTTCGCTATCAGCATTAGTAATAACCAAAATAACCATATCTCACAAACCTCCACAAGTTTTGCCGTACCTTAGAAAGTAATAATTAAGGTAAGAACCGTGGGACAGTCAAATTATTTGTAGTAAGTTAGCTAACGACATAATGCAAAAAGGTGAGACTTTGAGGTGCTATTATCACGTATTGCAACTTATTAGATGTAATTGGAAGATTGCTTTCCAAATGTCGCAACTTTTGGTGAGAAAGCCTATTTAGCTTACAAATGATGTTAGTCGTTAATGACTTATGACCATATCATAAAGATTTACAAATGCCAAACCATGGAAGTGTCATCTTTCTTCCAAATTGCATCTGAAACTGCCTAGTTTGTAGTTAAATGGTCTAGCAAACTTCATTAATGGTTGGCTTTTTCATGTGTCTAGTCCACAGTCCGCACAGCATCTCTGTCTGCGGTCTGCCTATTCATTCTCTCTATTCTTCGTTGTTAATGAAGAAAGCTAGCGCAAAACTAAGTGACCATAAATTCACACGTAGTACTCTAATATATAAATCCACACAAACACGTAAATGAATGATGCGTATAAACAGCAATGTAAATGTGCCGCTCATCACAGCGATTTGCATAATTATTATAAATATCCTGTCAAGTCGTAGTAATTATTTTTATAGTATGAAACCAAAGGAGGTGAAACATTACTAGGATTAGTATTCTTTCTTTTGAATAAGTACATCTCTCACCTTTGAATAAATGCCATATTTAGTGCAATCTGCATGTGCAATAGTTGGGTATACTTTTCCAGAGTTTCGGCTGAACTGAAAGTACCACATACTGTCAGCACAACGGATCTGGTAACAATTGCCACCCACAAAGCCCATATAAAATCAATGAGCATGTGTTACCAGAACGGTTGATTTTGCAGTAGATTTAATTTAGGGACAAGTTAGTTCCTTAAATGCAGTAAAATTGGTTACTTCTTTGCATAATGTACGAATTTTGCATAAACCACACCTAACTGCCAAAGCATAAATAAGTTGACCCTTTAAATATGACTATAATATTTACCAAAGAGCAGGGACAAGAGCGTTGAAAATGCCATAGCACTAACCTTTTTATGTTTTTTTTGAAAGCCGTCTGGTACATGTATAAATGTGAATCTTACTAAAGTCAAATCAAAAGTGTTTGCTTCACAATCCTTATCTTAATTTCGGCCTATGTTACTTACTATGTATGTATGTATGTTACTACTTATGTTACTAAATAAATTTTGTGTGATTGGCCAATGGCCGGTTTATGAAGTTTACCTGTAACATTAATAGTGTGATGAAGCTGTAATAAATGAAACGGGCTCATGATTTTCCCTGGAGACTTGCCTGTCCACTCGTCGTTTGAGTTTCCATTCAGCTGTCCAACCTGCCTGTCACCTCCTTGGACACTTACTTCTTATTGTCAAGTGTGGGTCATTTAATTTTAATATAAACGTTAACTTAGAGACATATTGGGGAGATTACCTGCCATTTATGCTTACTTCTACTTATCCCTGTCACCTTATGAAGTTCATGCCATGGGTTCAACTTAAAATGTGACTTTTCCCATTTTTATACACATCACTGAGGATAATGTTTCATCACAAGTTTTCAAAGAATATAGAATTACATCCCACTAAAAATACTGTTTTATCAATTCGTAAGGTAGTTCGGTATTTTTGAGCACACTGCATCCTTGTAGGAATTACTGCAATATCTTACTTGGTGTACCATGTTACTTTTTCATTGTCTGACATAGTGCACGCATTCAGATCACTTAAAATTTCACTTCTGTATGTAATGCAAGTTCTACCTGAGTTTGACGTTGAAGCACATAACTGGTTGGTTACCGAATATGTTTGACAGCAAATTTCTTCATTGTGTATGCTATCAAATTAAGGTTACTGTCCACTGTCAAATCAAACAAGTAATACAAAGACTGTATAGGTATATAAGTGGAGCATGGCATATATTAGTTCATTAATTTAATATTTACTCTACACATGTGCATATGTTGACAATGAAATCTTATGTGCACGAGTCTACAACAGTTTATTCTATTGATATTTGGGTAGTATCCTGGGGTTTAATTGTAAATAGAATTCCATTGGAGCATAGTTAGTTTGCACGGTATGCACATGAAGAGCTTTTCTGTGGTAGAAAAGTATCGTCCGACTGGTCCGACTGGTGTACACTTGCAGAACCTATATGGACTAATTTCCAAATTAATATTTTGAAAATTGAGCTTGAACTTGTAATAGGCAATAGCTAAGGTTTGTTGAAATTGTTTTGCCCTGTTAAGTACATAAATAAGTCATACAAGACAACTCTTTATTGTGCGTGCAGTCGTGTACATTACTGACCATGACCACACATGCATATGTGGACAAAATAAATTGCAAACAAAGTGAGTTTGTTTTGTTCTGTTTCATGTGTCATTCAAAATCGTTTTGCTCTTTACCATGGCTTTCGACTGCTAAAACAGTTTAAAGCAATGTGAAAATAAATATTAGTTTGTTTCTATTAGTATGGACATCAGAATTTTGTTATTAGTAAGTTAACTAAATACTGAAATATTACATGATAATCCATCTAACAATTGTCAACATATGGTAAATGAATAAACTTACATCAAGTATGGATACTGAGTATGAATACCTGTAGTTTATTTCCCAGAGTAACCATGTAGATGTTATGTATGGTCATATAGTGTGCCACTATCGCTACTATGATGAAAACCAAGTCATTTCATTCCAGTAGTAGTACATAAGTGAAGTGAGGAGTAAATTGAGTGTGTTGCAAAGCAAGTAGTATTGGGAAAATGTAAGCACGGCAGGACAAGTTCTGTGCAAAGTTCTACGTAACTCTCCTCGGGCATTTATTACTTACCTACTGATATTATATTAGACAGGGAGAAGAGGAAAGCTGAGATTCACATACGCAATACTTATAGATGCACAGTCAGCTCAGGTGAGTGGTGAATACTGTGTGTGTTGCTGTGTAAGGATGCTTTTGTTTTCTCGTGGCAGTACCTGCAGAGAAGACGGATCTGCCCTCAGGACTAACAGCAGTGGAAGCCAAACCAATCCGTATGACTTTATACTACAGAAGTACAAGTATGGCCTTACATTATCCAATGTGAATGTACAGAAGACAAGCTAAACCAAAGCAAACTAAGTCAGAGATTAAAGGAAGAAACTTTTGAATAACAACATTGCATGAGCCTACGAAGGCTGCGATACGAATCATGCACACACACACAATAATACGTTTCCACTTATACTACTTCACTTTACCTGGCTCTCTTCTGGCTTCCATTTCAAGACTCACTAACAAGAAGAACGGCTACCTGCCTATGCCTTATTGTTGCCTCTTCTCGGCTTCTTTACTTATGTACGCGTATTGTAAGTTTCACTATTATATTATGAGAGTCGCTCTTCGTATTATTCAGCCCATGAGCTCAGCTCTTCTTTTCTTATTCTCAAACCCATACAGGGTCCATCATTTAACTGGAAAAGTTATAGCAAACCTTTTAAAATGTGTACAGAAGGATAACTTAGCTCCCTGAACTATTAACACTGAAATTCTTATACGTTTGCATTGTATTTTGGTATTTACTGCCTAATAACTCTCCGAGCAATGTACCTACTTGTTTTTTAGACTAACAAATAAACTGCTTTGCATTGCAAAGCATGCAAGTATATTTAACTTTTTATTTGACTAATTTTTTGTTTTCATTTCGATAAACCTCTTGTAGTAATGTTCATTTTAAGCTTATGTACCAAACGGACAAACCATTAATGTGTAAAATGTGCAGCACACAGTAAATGCCAATGTCACATTGTAGAATTGTAGAGACAGGTGTAGTAGACTGTGATGTGGTGTTTTGTAGACAGAAATGTGATGATACTGAACAATATCACCTATATGTTGGTATAAGGTAGCATATAGGTATACTCTTTCTTGTCTGTCTACTCCTTGATGGTTTGATCTCAAGTTAGAAAGACAGAATGAAGTTTTGTAAGAAGCAACTTATTAGTAAGCAAAGCGAAGCGAAATAAAAGCAGATATTTTATATGTGTAAAGGTGTGTGTAATTCTAGGTATATTTTATGTACGATATACTTGAAGCCAACCGATCCCAAGTTACTGTTTGTGCTGGACTAGTCAGTCTTGCCAAGAGAACATCCCTTCAGGTAAATCTGAGTAAATGCAGCTCAGTGTTTGTCTGAAACGTACGGAGAGGTAGGTAAAGTACAGTGAGGAATACTTTAGGGTTAGTTGTGAGATGTGTAACCATATACATACCTCTGCTACATGTCAGTAAACAGGTAGTAGATTCTCCTTTACTTGTAAGTACTCACTATGCATCAGTCTTTCTTTCCTTACCTTAATGTTTCCTTAAATGTAAGTATATGCTTATGTGTCAGCCTAATATACAGTGTACATAATATAATATATATAATATAATATAATATAATATACTATTCTACATTCTGTATCATAAATAAGTAATTCTAGTGTAAAAGAATTGGGTTTACCTTTATCTTACCTTTCTTTCTCTGTAACTCATGCTTATACTTGTGCATGTTATAACTTACGTAGGCTATTATGCATTGCCAATGTATTTCCTTTCTTAGCATAGATAGCATAACACTAAGCATACGTATGTATGTGTGCACAGATTCGTTTAGACCTTTATAATACAATACAGATAGTATATGCATTGTGTATACATATAATACTTATATAGGTATCTCAGGTTGGTTGATGTGATACGAGTAGATAGTTGATTGTTGTGTTATTCTGCTGGTGGGTTTTAGATTTGGCTTAGTTTGGGTCAGGTGCGCTCTCCCTTCACATTATATACCTTCCATGTAATAGTAACTGATGCTGTCCTGTTGTAATATAGGTATAGGTATATTCTACATTGATATATTTGTACACCCAACTTGATAAATGCAAGTATACAACTATTTAAAAGGTAGTAGTAGTAGTAAGAAGAAACACAAGGTATTTGGGTAGTAGAATGTAATGGGATTGCAAGATATATCCTAACCAGCATAAGTCAGCAATTCTATTACAACGCACATGCAGCAGGTTTTCTTCGACTCGATTCCAGTCTACTCCTCTTGGCTTTACTAGAACAAGAGAGCAGAAAAGATTCACAATCAGTTTACTATTCCATGTAGGTAAGACTGTGTTCGTTGGCCTACCTGGTCTTGTCTGTCAAAAGAAATACTGCATTCAATTCACATGTTCATCTGAAACTATTTCGAAAACCTGGAAACTCCGATAGAGTAGCAACAGTTTTCAGAACTCATAAAAACAGAAATATCAATTGAATAGGCTTTGATCGTTTGATTGAAATGTAATCAAATAAGTTGCAACCTCCTATATCAGAAAGTTAAAGTTATTAGATTTATTCATGCAAGTTTTCGGCAACACAGTACACACGAAGACCATATCGCAGAGAATCACAACATAAATTTTGTGATGGAGGTGTGTTGATTTGCAAATGGAAACAAAGTGACTGGATGAGGAAGGAAAAGAGTGAGTTGAGTTTAGTTCACGTTTATTTGCTATTGCGCTCCGAGGCTTCGGCTGTTCGGCTTCACTTCTATAGTATTTCCCTTGACTCCGAGATTTGGCCAAGTGTTGCACCATACAAATGTAGTTACTTTAATAGTTTGTCGTGACTGGATTGTACTGGAAAGGTAAATTCTTCACATCATTACTTTCAATTCACTATCAGCGAACAAACGAAACGAATGAATCTGCATTGAAACCAAACACTCTTTTGTTTTGGTTGCTCGTGGATTTCCTGCCTCATTTTCCTTTTACAGTTTACTCATAATAATAATACACATGAGGATTTGCAAAGTTTACCAGTCGGACGGAAGCAAGTTCTTTTCTGCACGATAAGAAAATAGTTTTCTCTTACAGTGGTATATTTCGGAATACGAAGGTGAAAAGTTTAAAATTTTGACTGTGCATCCTGAAGAACTCCAATAATTGTATATTTACTTCCAAAGAGAGGCATGATGAAAATAATTGAATGTACGATGAAAACTTTTAGAGCAACAAAGTTTTGCTTGTCCGTGAAGTGAAGAGTGGCTGCAAAATTCATTTGATCGTCACTTTGCTGCCTATTAATGAAATATTGGGCACATCAGTTACACTGAAATAAATTGTTGAGTGCTGTGGATGGATGAATGGTTGCATGTTCGGAGTAAGTAGTAGTTCCGTCAGAGCGACTACACACCCGGCAAATTCTCATTAGGAAGCCCCTGTGAAATGGCCACAATCGGCTTTTCCAAAGTGTTCATTCTGGACAAGTACTTTACCGAGTTGCAGAAGTTCTGGGAGACCGAGAAGAAACTTCAAGGTATGCAAACGCCAGGTAAAGTACTTTCAGCTAACAAATACAAACTGCTAAAATATTTTCAATTTCCCAAGACCTGGCATATTCGCTGCAATGCCTAAGGGGTCCTCCCTC
The DNA here is from genome assembly GCA_020352615.2 of Yoshiicerus persimilis. Taxonomy (NCBI): domain Eukaryota; kingdom Metazoa; phylum Arthropoda; class Collembola; order Entomobryomorpha; family Tomoceridae; genus Yoshiicerus; species Yoshiicerus persimilis. The sequence goes on from CM036940.2 coordinate 43,772,266, forward strand.
TCCATTAGAGGAATTTTCAAAGTCTACGATTTCTTCATGATTACTGCATACCTGTATTTAATTACGGAAGTGTTATTGAAAGGGTTTTCTACTGTTTATGCTAAGCTAGAAATTTTAGAACTAGTTTTCACTCTCATCTTGTGTCATTTTCTCACCTACTTCAACTGTACCCCAAATAGTAAAGCTTATGTACTTAATGTGCAGAGTTGGAATACGAACTATGTAATAATTAGTTTTAGATAATTAACTTAAGAAATACTTAATTTAGGAAATCTGAAATATTTAAATCTTTTAAACTTGCTGTATTTCCTGGTTGTTAAATTGCAGTCTCCCGACTGCCTTCGACCATTCATGAGAATGAATACATTACATTACTTTGTGATATACTTAGGATCATGTAAGCAGATAAGTGCCAGCTTTTTTGCATTACGTGACAGATGGTTTAACGAATGAGCTTTTGATTACCATCATGTCCTAGTTGGAAAATTGTGTAGGTACTGTTTGTTTGTCCGCTATGTTTTATTAGAGCCGTTTTTAAGGTAAAATTCTAATTTACCAAGAAAACTCGAAGTAAAAACTTACCTTAGTTGGCAAATTAGATTACCTTGAACAAACACCTATGCACTCTGAACGAAACGTTACCTCTTTGTTAAAGTTAAAGTTAAAGCTTTGTAAGTTTTTCAACTCAAATCTTGCTGTGATGATTGTTGATTGTGCTTTGTTGTAAACACGGCTATTAACGATAACATTGTATTGAATGTATGGAATACATACAGTGCAGTAGTATATTATTGCTCAAGTTAGATTTCGGTTTGTGTGATTTAGGTAATTATTTAAGCACATTTTACATTTAACACTAAAAAGATTCTATGATGGCTGCCGCAATGTATTTTGAGGACAGGAATTACTACAACGGCACAAGATTTGGGTCCCAGAAGGCGACAAGCCCGAAATTAATAGTATTGTTGCCATTTTCAGTAACCCTATGAAAATGTTAATGTATTCTAGAATGTTCATTAAAGGATTGTACAGGCCCCCTCGATTTTCTACGTTAAACTATTTTTTAAATATCTCTCCGTATTTCAACAATTATGAATGATAATCGTTGTGTAAATTATTAAAATTATAATACACCAATATATAAGCTCTGAAAATCGTTTCCGCATATTATTTGTACAACAGGAAATTTGACATATGACCATGTATTCCTTCAAACGTAATAGGGATTCATGCAGTGCTTTTAATGACGGTAGAGAACGTTTTTCTCAATGTTGTACAATGAAGAGTACAATAATGCAAACTTAATGTACAGTAGTAGAACGTAACAAAATTCTTTTTATGTAGAAGGGAACATGAAGGTTTTATTGTGTTCACGGTGCGCTGTTCTTTTGCACAATGTATTCTTAGCATCTGTTACAATAAATGAAATAAGTCGAAATAGTGTTGTAATACCTGTAAGTATTTGACATCTATAGTTCATATATCAAACATAAGGTATACAGTAATACAGTGCAATTATGCATTGTTGAAATGTTCTACCCCCTTGTTATAACTTGAGATAAGTATCTTGATAGAATACAATACAATAAATAGGCTTTTAAAAGTTGTACTTGTCTTAAAATGTACCTAATCGTTTTAAAAGCTATTTCAGTAAAATAAAACAATCCAGTGATAACAATTTTATTAGTACAATAAGTGAATAATTGAAATAATATTTACCAGACCCAAAACGTTTGATCATCTACTTAGGTTTTCTTTCATTTTAGTCCACACTTTCGAAATAATGGCGGCAATGCAATGTAGGTACTTTGTTAAGGGTCACACTTTTTAGCAAAATTTAATTGTTAGTTTTCGTTAGCTCCTTCAACTTTTAGTGAGCCTTTTCCATTGTGTTTGATTTAATGTGAGCGTTTATCCTAATTTATTTTGAGTCTTGAATGCATTGGGGTGTTAAACTTTTATTGTTATTGCCTGTGGAAGGTTCTCCGGTATTAACCGATTGAAGATGGCATGTACCATGTTTAACGAACCAGAGGAGCATGCTAGAGAATAATATGCAAAGACGGCTATGTACTTAAAAACTTAAATTATTCTTTTAAAATATCCTTTTTACACTAGTCGGACTCCTAAGTCTGGTATTTCTAAAAGTGTATTCAACTGGAATTTTTAAATACCCATTCCAAACGAAAATATTTGATTCGTGCAAGTCATATGTTATATATTTGAAATGTGAATATCATATATGTTAAATGTTCGATTACACTAGAATCAGTAATGGAAAAATAATTTACTATCGCTAAAGACCCGAACAGAAAAATATTGCGATTTCCAGATAGTGTATCACATTGCAATGCAACACTCTTGATGTTGCACGTGTAATTAATTGTGCTATTGTGCACAATTTTTGCAAACTTGAACCCTAATAGGGTTGATGTTTTAAATATTGATAGTATTACGTTTCTGAATTAATGATTCGCTGCTCAGGGATAAAGTTTCAGTGGCTATGATGATAACTTGAATGCATTTTAACTTTTGCATTGTCATATAGTCACAAAGTTGTGCTCAACGTTATCGTATTCTGAAATGATGGTACGCAGCTAACCTAAGGTTACTAAAATTATGAGAACAGCTTTGTTGAGAAGGTTTAAATATGCAGCACATAGAATGGTTTTAGTTTCAGTACGACTTTAATGCGATTCCATTTAATTTGCATTTTACACGATTGTTGCAAACAGGTGGATTAGATTGTTTTAGATTTATCACCATTGTTATTACCTGGGACGAGTTGTGTAGATGCACATTTGAATACTTATTACTTCAAAATACTTGCTGTTGCCTACCATTTATATTTTATTTATAATCTTCCCATAGTATCCTGTGCCTTTATGTATTTTTATTTTATTTATGATTATCTCCAAAATATGTTCGCCGTATCGTTAAAATTTTCTTAATAGGTTACCATACATTTATAATAGGTCTGGTGCATTTGTCTTCAATCCTATTAGCATCTTGAATTTGTTTTACCCTAACATTTCTAAGCCTGATAGAAAAAACCTAGAAATTGCTTTACTCTCTTGAATATATACCAGAAAATATACTTGATCTGCATTTGTTTTGTGCTCTGTAAAAGCCTTGAAGTATTAATGATTACTATGTTATCCTTTTTATGGCTGAAATAATCAATTTAGTTTTTAACCGTCACATGTCTCATGCTATGAAATTGGAATAATTCCCTGTTCTTGATTGGATTTGTGACCTGTACTTGCACTGTTTTAACTGTCAAATAAAATGTAGTTTATTTTGCAACAGTTCGTCCTTACGAAAAAAATATTTTCTGGCCACTCAGCTAAAACTACATATTTCTGCTCAACTCGCCACGATGTGATGTATTCGCTGTAAATGCTGTAATAGTAGGTAACAATAGGTGCCGATGTGCTGGCCGTATACGAATCGGCAGTAAAAATTTAAATTTTCAAGTTGTACGTACATAAGTACATAGACGTGCTATACTTGACGGATTTATATTTTGTTTAATTGACTCTGATTGTGAGAGAAAGGAAGAACCACCGTGAAGTCGTTTTGAGTTGTTTGCTCTAACAGTTTATGACGAGACACGAAGACAACACACTATCTACTCCGTCCACATGCAAATATTCAGACTGAGTCAACACTACACGATTCACTAATCTCAGGCTCATCGCTTTTCATTTTATTAGAATAGTTCTGCCATGCATAGAGCTAAAGTTGAAGCGGTGTGATTCTACAAAGTATCTCCTTATGCAATGTCTGTATTAGCGGAATAAAAATCCTAGTATGGTAAGAATTCTAATTGTAGTGTAATTGGGATTGTCTTGACAAAAAGGATTTAATGTTATCCTCTTGAACATTGAAGGGAAAACTACGCGGGCAACAAAAGATTGCTTTAACTATAAAAACAAGCCAATAAGACGCTCAGAGATAAAGTTTTGATTTAATTACCTCCTAAGGCTTTGTGTTACATGCATATTACAATTTCTGTTCCTAATACACTACTTGAGCTCTGATAGTTACGTCTTCAGCGTAATTCTTCTTTATCTGTGTAATAAGTAACTTGTAAGTAGTGGATATTAACGAAAGATGTGAATAGTATTATTGTATGTACGTAGTACATGCTAAGCAAATCTACACAAGTAGAGAAAACAATTGTGTGTATCTCCTTCCTTTTTTTAATTGGAGGGACAACAATGACAAGCCGCTCTTCGTCAGTTAACTTCACAACAGTGAATGTGCAATTATTAATTATTATTGCGCTCTCAAGTATACCTTGATAATAGCAAGTATCTTGACTTTTTATTACTGCATTAGTACCAACGAATGTAAGAATAGCATTCCATGGTGTAAGTATTAATGGAGTCTAATGCAAGCTCTTTCGGAGCACTTCATCTTGTGTTTCATTTTCAGAATTTTATGGACACGTTCATGTAAGCACAGTAGAATCATCATTGTCGTTGCAGAGCAAGTTATGTTTTGTCTGACTGAGTGTCTTGATTGTACAATAAGCATCTGTTGGTAAGTCCAAGAAAGTTTAAGTAAGAGTAAACCAAAAGCGGTGATAAAAAAAGTAATTAATTATTATTGGTCTTTAAAACATAAAGTCAAGTATTTACGATCGTAGTATGTCTCTTCTCCGTGGCGTAATAATGAAATTACTGGTAGTTGTAGTTAGTCGGTAAGGTATGTAAAGTTGTAATGTGATATCCTAGGTTATCTGCACGGAAGAAATAATTTAAATGTAAATTGCTCTTTCCATCCGTCCACTTCTGTAACACCGTACACTAACAATGTAGCCTGTAATATTATGCATACTTAATAGATACTATGCATAGCTATGCAGAGATTGTAAGCTTAGTTCCCATTACATTACTTAATACAAAATATTATACTAACCTAATACTGTTGTATTATGTCACAACATATTCCTGAAGGGATGATAAAATTGTCTTTCTATCGACTAAAATGCCATTAATAACAAAACAAGTTAAATCGCACATGTTTACTTCAATAATATAAGTATAGTTAGTTTGTAGTATAAGCTCATAAATTCTTTCTTCTTGTACCTTGAAGGACATACTGACATACTAAGGATATTCTGTTACAAATGTCAAGCAGAAAAGTGAAAGAAATAATTTCTCTTTACTCAGTACTTTTCAGTATTATTTTACGTAGAGAAAGAATAGTAGACGTAGAGTATAGCTTGATATCTATGATATCAAGCTAATAGTAATAATATATCTATATCTATGAGCTTGAGTAAATGCAATCTACAGTGTTGGCCAGAAGTCACGCATCATGGGGAAATAACATTACCTGTGGCCACAACTAACGCATCATAGGGAATTAACATTACATGTGGCCACAAGTCACGCATCATAATGAAATAACATTGGTGTGTAGGAGAACCTTCGATTCCATTCAATAATCAGTTCCAATGCACCTTTATTTGAGCAGACTAACATTTATTTTGTAAGTTTTTTTTATCGAGTAAGCGTATCATTTGCGCAATGAAGCTTTCGAAAGATGAAAGAGTGGAAGTGATATGTTGGCTGGACGTCCAGGCTTATCCACCAGAGCCGTGGCAGTGGAATTCGCTCGAAGACATCCTGATAAGGCCATCCACCAATCAACAGTTGTTAGACTGATTAACAAATTTCAGAAGACAGGTTCGACAGCTGATGCCCCTCGACGTGGGGCTCCTAAGACTGCTACAAACCCAGAGACTTCAATCAGCGTTCTTGCAAAATTTGTTGCAAGTCCAAGAAGAACGCCGAGAGAGGTGGCAAGAGATCTAAACATTTCAAGAACCAGTGTTCGTCGCATCCTGAAATTACATCATTTTAAACCATATAAAATGAAAGTTCTCCAGGCTCTTAAGCCAGAAGATCCGGCAAGGAGAATTGCATTTTGTCACTGGGCGCAGTCGATTTTAGAAGAAGACCCAGAACTTCCAAAAATAATTCTTTTCAGTGATGAAGCCAAATTTCATTTAAATGGAGTCGTGCATCGTCACAATTGTCGGTATTACTCCGATGAAAATCCCCACTGGATGGCAGGGCTACAGGAACAAGGGTCTCCTGGATTTATGGTGTGGGCCGGAATTCTGGACGACACCATCATTGTTAAATTCTTTACGGGGACAGTAAATGGTGAATCGTATCTTGATTTGCTAATGAACGAATTGCTACCTGAACTGGACTTTATGCAGGTTGACCGGAGAACCATTTGGTTCATGCAGGATGGTGCTCCTCCCCACTATGCAAATCAAGTTCGTCACTGGCTTGATGACACGTTTGTGACATGGATTGGTCGGGGAGGGACCATAGAGTGGCCTGCAAGGTCACCCGACTTAACCCCGTGTGACTTTTTTCTTTGGGGGTACGTCAGATCCAAAGTGTATGTGACCCAACCCAGGGACATTGATGAATTAAAACAAAGAATAGTGGATTGTTGCACAGCTGTCACTCCAGAAATTCTTCTTAATGTAAGACAGGAATGGATTGATCGACTTGACAGGTGCATAACACAGGATGGACATCATATTGAACATCTTTAAGCCAGGTATAACTTCATCTTTCTAGCTAAAATCTTCAACTTGCAAACCTAATGTTATTTCATTATGATGCGTGACTTGTGGCCACATGTAATGTTAATTCCCTATGATGCGTTAGTTGTGGCCACAGGTAATGTTATTTCCCCATGATGCGTGACTTCTGGCCAACACTGTAGACTTAATGACTTCACTTAAATAGGTACTAATAAATGCACTCACTGAGATTCCAAACATCTTCCTATTAAAATTGCATGCATTCATAAAGCATTTTTGTGCATTTTACAAAATAAATCACTATTTGTGTCTGCAAGCAGCTAACAGCTACTTAATTACTGAAAACTTGCATTTCTAATTACTAGAATTTGCGTATGCACTTTTATGTTAAGCAGTGTTGCTATATTTTATATTTGCAAAGGAGATATGGGAAGTGAAGTCCAAATATAAATTAATTCTTATGCACCTGTCTGTACTTAAAAATTCATTACATATTATGATTACTATTTTATCTCATGATATCACAAGAGTTTAAAGTAATAATTCATTAGAGCGAATTGGCTTGCGTTAAACATCTTGATCCACTGTTAATCATCTGAGCCAACCAAAGCACATTATCTACACCATCTATATACTCTTAAGAGTTATATACCAGGTGCATTTAATATGATGAATCATAACTTTCTCATAAAAATGTCCTAATTAGAGCAATTTTTCCGAGAACAACCAGAGTTGGTGAAGAACATTACCTTATACGTGCATGTAGAGTACTGCAGTAGATATTTTTTCATGCTGTAGTGTAATCTAAGTGAAGTAGCTATGAAACGCAGAACTGAAAACTGTACAGCTAAAGTTGGAAGTTACAGTCTGCAACGTAACAACCAACACGACCCACTCGTCTTATGGATTACAGTGTCTTTTTCGTTTGCTTTACTTGAAGTTTGTTTATCAGCCGGAACTATGGCTTAGTTGGCATTGAATTGGCTTGTGCGTTAACTAACGTGGTTTAGTATGGTTTGGTTTGGTCTGCTTGGCATATTGGCACTTAATCCTCCTTTCATTTCAGAGAACAGGCCATGCAGTCAAGTCAGGCTGACGTTGTCTTCACTCTTTTACACTTATGCCTTAGTGGAGATATCTAAGCAGGTATACAACATGCCATCCAATTCACAACACAAAAACGATAGGCAAAGTGTACATGTAATAGGCAGGCCAACCAATTGTTAGCGCAAAATGCATTGCCGTGAAGTGCTAAACCGAACAATTAATCAGAAGTTTTATATCATTCTCCTCTTTCTTTTAATATGTAGTCAGATTCAGATTGCCTTTAATTTAACTTTTATGTGTGAGTAGACTTTACATTATCGTATGATACGATGGTCTGGTCGCTAGTACTCCTATCTGCACAATGCAGCACACGTAACACTAAATGAATCTGTATTCTAGTAGCTAATTATATCTTGACTTGGACTGACCGGCTTAGCTTGTCTTTCTTTTCATTCGGCTCTCTATTGAAAAATTGTCGATTTTAATGAGTCCCTATTCAAATTTATTACCATGTATTTCTTTGTGCTTTATCATTTCAACAAAAAAATTTAATACAATATGCAGACACATACATAAATTTTAAGAGATACTCAACACTAGATAACGTTATGGACAGTTTACATTGTAGGAAAACAGGTGAACATGCTAGTTAATAAATATGTTAAAAAATACACCTTGCGTCCTTTTATTCCTAAGGTGAAAATTTTTGCGAAGCTAAATAAGTGTGCACTTCTCATCAGCTGTCTTTTCAATCGTCTTCTTTCTTGGAACTACTTAGCTATTAACGTTTTTTAAGTAGTGTATCCTATAAAATGCAGGATATTGTAGATATATTGCCAATACAATTATTATTATATGATGCATAATAAGGCGAATATAATTTACCTTCAGTTTGCGGTTTTCATATTTATTGCTACGATCATCTAATATCATGGTTTTATATTCAAATTGATAGCTCCGAGGATATTTCGGAAACTTTTTACTTCCATACTGACGGTTGAAGAAAATGACATTAATAGTCTTGTATACGTAATGCCTACGTAATATAGCTAAATTGTTAATTGCATCTTTTAAATTAAATAAAACTAAAAAATATTTGGAACATTAATTCTAGTCAAAAAATGACTAAAATACTTCTTCCGTGATTCCCCATGAGATAAGCTTATGCGCATCTACAAAAAGAAAACGAAGGCTAAGGAAGAGTAGTCAAGCCAGACCTTTGGTTTTTATTTAGCCCCTTATCGTTGTTTACACTACCCACTGCTGAAACGAAACTGGATTTACCCACAAATTTCCTATTTCAATCTAAATTTTTTCCTATTATGCATTTATAAAAATCTAAAAGGAAGTCTCTAGTTAATTAATAATTAGTTTGCAAAAATTAGCTAAAATTACCATCTTTTGCGAAATTGTGTGCAAAATATCTGTATCACAATATGCAGAGCTACTTTATATGGGTAGTTGTGTTGTGACATGTTGATTTACTATAACGTTGTGTTTTGATCTTTTATTCATCTGGTGGTGCTTTCAATGCACCATGGTGGTTTATTAAAAAGTTGGCCAGTCTTGTTTTCCCTACACTAAGATATCATTTCGTGTTCCTTTCGTTATAATTCGTATCCCTTTTCGTGATGTTGATTATGCGTGTTCTTTAAGATCTGTGATGTGTTGGCGATCTTCTTACAAGGATGTACGATTAAATTGAATTCATATCATTCCTTCCTTCTATGTATGTCTACCTGGCAGCAGTATTATGGTTTGTTAGTCCGGTTCTGTTTACATATTCACCCTGAATACTATTTTCCTATTTTCTAGTTTTGTTTTACCATAGAATGAAATAAATTATACCTGCTAACTAGTAAGCTAAGGTAACTACCATGGTTGATTCAGAATTCTTCTTCAGAAAATTACTGGGATAGTTGTATGATTCATATGTATGGATAGTTGAATTGTAAGCCCTAATACCTATCATTTATTCCATTCAGCTTAGTTAAGTTAGCTGTTCTTCTTTGAGTCAGAGACATGCGGGGTGTTTTGTTTAGAAAAGTAGCACAGAAGCCGGACAAGAGAAATAGTTGATCTGATCTGCTTTACACAAACATTTTATTCGAGATCGTTCTGTCTACCCATCTTGCATCTCTTTCTAAATGCCAATCCAGTTAAATATTCCTCCTTTAATATAATATTGATTGATTGGGATGTGCATAATTAATCCTGTTGCCAAACTATACCCGAGGTTGGTATTTCATTATTATGCATATTTGGAGGTCAGAATCATTAGCGGTATTTAGTAGGTAATGTGTGCGTAGGTAGTCTGGGTCAAAAGGCCAACAAAATTGAATGATAATTAATATTTAATTATCTTAGCGCACCTTATCATTATGAATAACACATTTATCTTGCCATACGTATTTCTAGTCAACGATAATTTCTTAATTAAACGAAGATTTGTATTTACCTTTAATCTATGTATCGAAATGCATTTCAACTACCTGGCTTTTTATTGCATGTACAATATGTTAGTATACTGTATAGCGTGTTAAATGGGTATGTAAGAGTGAACCTATATCTCATACTGTAGAATTATTTCACCAAACTAATGGATTTGGTACTCCTATTTAACACTTCATCTTTCCTTAAAAACTGAACAAGTACATAATGTCTACATTATCTTTTGTGTGCAGACAATGAACAAAGTATTTAATTCAATGAGGTAAAAGTGAACTATAAAGTACATAGTAAACTGCGTAAATGAAGGGTTTCATTGAAAAAATTATTCTGATCGTGACGGATCAGTCAGTTTGTTGGACGGATAAATGGGAAGGGGGCTGGAATTGAAACTGCGAAGGCTGCCGATACACTTCTGCCGTATTCCTGTTTCTTGTCTTGCACATGGACGGGTGCAGGCGGCAAAGTGTAGGCAGCACCCAGTGCTTATAAAGGACAGGAAGGAATCATTTTAAATTGGGAACCACCTGCACTTCCTAATATCTTTAAAATGTTTCACAGCTACTTGTAATAAAGCAATTTTGTACGATCTTATATGTAACTAAATTGGCATAAACTGAGACAATATTCATTTATTTCTACTTTCTTGAATGAAAAATTATTTTATTCGCAAATTAGCGAAATCATTTCCTGAAGTGATACGATTCTTAGAATATGATAATGAGCATAGGTGATTGTTTATCTCCTTTTCATCTTTCCGTAGGTCAGGTAAGGAACCTGAATGAATTGCATTCCACCGTATTCTGTGCACAAGTCAGCACAGTAAGTACTAATGATGAGCTTTAGTAACAGAATTGAAGCTTTTCGCATGTAATGCATATTTGACAAAGCAGCATAACAGAATTAGTCAGTGGTAAAATATATACGTGTTACTCTTATCTTTTTCCTAAGAAGCAGCGGCTTGGACACAGTAACCTTCCCTAATGATTATCCAAAGGGCCATTTTCCCATTTATATTGCTTACAGGTAGTTACACAGCATATAGTAAGCAGATTTTCATGGCTCAGTGTGCATTCTGCCTATTATGCACTTATTCCAAGCATAAAGTCAAGTGGAAGTAAAGCGAAGTGGAAGGAAGGAGGAGGTCGACCCTTGCCTTTCTACTTCTTATTGGAATCCTTTACCGTTCCTCCATTCTGTGAACTAATGTCCACTGCAATTCAATGTAACAGAAAACATTTTCCGTCCTGTCGGCTTCCTTCCACACAAATCAACCAAACTAACAAGACCCGCTGAATAATCTGGGACTCTCAGCACACCGGAATCTGTATAACATAACTACATATAGCATAACCTCTCGGTTTTGCTATATGTATGGTTTATGAATGAATGACAATTGACCCTGTCGCCAGGGATGGTCTGTGTTGTGTTGCTCTGCACATGCATGTAAACATAAAATGAAGTGAAAAGAGTGTAGGTTCATAATGGAGATTGGATATGCCCGAGTAATTTATGATATTTGAGCCAACAAAGGGAACTGAAGCCAAAACCAAACAAAGTACTTACAACAGAACGATAAGAAAGTGTTTGAGGTCCTCTTGTAAGTTGAAATATTTTCTCCATTCTCTGGAGCGTAGTGAAAATGATAATAATGCAAAGTAAAAGAGGGGAGGGTCAAGTCCTCCTGTCGTATACAAATAATACAAACAATACAAATAAAATATTTCTGCATTTACACACAACACAACCATGACCAATGCTATAAAATAAGGTAGGCAAAACCAAAGCTGGTGTAATTCTCCTGAAAGGTTACCTCAAGCGAAAATTTTTGAATCCAACATTTCAGTTTTTCTGTATCATTTTCTGGGATACATTAAGCGTGTATCTTCAGATTTCCGTGATAATCGACTATAATGCTGTGGAGGTCAATAATAATTCCCCTTTATCTCCAGGACGAAAAAAACGGAAATTTGGAATTAAAAATTTTTGCTTGAGACAACCTTATAGGAGAATCGCCCTGGTTACACCAGCCTTGGGCAAAACATGGTCAAGCCGAAAAGGATTTAGTGTTTAATGAAAATGAAGGTGAAGCAAAAGTAAATGCATAAGCCCAGCAAAGCTAACCACTCATACTTTAGTTACTTATTTATGGCCACGATTTTAACAACCATGCAATGCATAAGCAAACGCAGGTAATTACTCTCTATGGATATAATAATACTTGAAACATACTTAAGAGGTCATATCCATTGTGGTGATGTTCCTTGCACCTTCATGGTTACACTAACTAAACACTAAAGTAAATGGAATACATCAAGTAAGAATACAATTGCTTAATTGTCTTGACCATTCATTGCCTTTAGTGTAATTTTGGATTCCGTTTGGTTTACCCTCACGTGCTTAACAGCTAGCTATCTTATCTAGTGAGATGGAATATATTGGAATAGTAAGAAACGTTCATGAAATGTGTATCTGTATTATAATTGTAGCAAACCAAAACCAAACCACGATGCACTAGCATGTTGTATGCAGGTGAATTTTCTTTGTATAGAATGTTAAGCTGTGCTGTTTACATGTCGTCATGATTCGTTTTATTTCATAGCCAAGTATGCATTCAGTTTATATCATTATCATTACTAATTGCTTTGCTACTTGTAGAATACATATACCTGTTGGATAATTTGTATTTTGTACATGTGAAACTTACTAGGTGTACATTTAGTAGTAGACTTCTATTACTTTGTATGAGGACGTTATGGGGATACTTAACTTTAAATACAGCTAAACTACTTTAAATCATAGAAAAAGAACGCAAGTTGGACTTTGCTCCATGTAGATTGCATTTAAATTGTCAGCACTAGGGAAATATGTAAATATATGTAGTAAGTATAGCTTCAATCTACTAAAAGAGTAAAAAAAACATTTCTGAGGCATTTTAAATGAAAGTGCGCTATAGATATACTTATGCAAGTTGTATTTATTTAACGTGTAGAGATTTCGTTGTTGGTTTGTTTGTTAGAGATGCGGTGTAGTAAACTTTCCATTGTAAATGTATGTAATGAAGAAGGAGAGAAAAGGCTCTTTGACTTTGACTTTTAAGCCTTTGCTTTGTGTACTTATTACCTTGAACGTTGAATTGGACAAGAGATAAAAGATTTTGGAAGAGACGAAGAAGACGAGTGAGACGAGACGCTTTCGAATGTAACTTGAGTTGAATTTAGAGAGGAGATGAGTCAAGTTAAGACTGAGAGCAGTGTATAGAATGCTTCTGCATGTGATTTGAATTTAGCCGAGTGAGTTGAGTTGACTGGAAGGCTGTTGACAGCCTGGAGCAAAGTACAAAAAAATGGTTCATTCCTTTCCTTTATTTCTTTGGAGGATGAGACTTGGAATATTATCACAATTCCCTTCACTCCTTCCCTTACCCTTCCATTTCCCAAGTCAAGTCTTAAGGTTTTGTTTAAGTCTTAACTCACCTCCTTATTGCTGCTCCGAACCTGCATTCAACTATAACACTATACTAACGTACGCGTATATTCTAATAGTAAAAATAAGTTTGTGTCTAACTAACAACAAGTTATATGTACACATATAACATAACATTGAATAAAATAAAATGACGTACTTTACTAGCTCAGCTAAAACCAAGCGTTGTATATTAAGAGAAAGCTATACCTAATTTACACGGTTATTACTGTTAAAGCATTATGCTGAGTTACAGCTAGATTTTCATTATGAATTTAATCACTATGAAAAGGGAACCATTAAAAATTCTTTTATCATTCAGTAGTTTATATTAGGTAGTCTATGGTACTCTTTATTCTTCAAATTCAGCATGAGCACAGTATGCACTAAAAAACCCGAGGTCCACATTATAAAGTGCATACCTTGTCGGAGATTGGGCGTGAATGAGTTATACGGAAAATCACAAAAAATTATTAATTACGAATTAGACGCAGAAAAAAAGTTAAACAATTTTTATTCTGATTTCATTGTTGATTCACAATTGATATTTGGTATTAAATACTATTACGCTTTAAAGAACAGCATTATTTCATTTTTACTCAATTATTATTGGATAGTAGTAGTGGCTGGTTTTCTTTCCTTCTTCAATGTAGAGGAATAAAGGGAATGATTTTCTTGCCTTGACTTTCGTCATATTATTGCTATACATATGTAAGAATAGGAAAAAACTACAATTAGAGCAACATACCAATTTCATTTGTGGCCTTTAGGTACCGAGGGAGGGCGATAATTTTTGGTATCTACATTTATGAAAAGAGCGTATTATTACAATGAGTTGCACCAATTGAAGATTCGAATAATTAGCCAACATTTAAAAATTTACAATGTAAATATCAATTTTGTTGATTGCTGATTGTAGAGTAGTTGAGTTGCCAAAGGCGCTCTACTCTGTGGCTGCGGAATGGACTACAGATTTATTATGCCATGTAGCCTGTGTGATGGAGAGAATAAGAACTAATAAAGCAGAGAGAAACAAGAAAGCAACTGCAGTTGGAAAACGAACATGATTGTAAAGTTTTCTGGGTAGTAAGTATGAGTAAATGGATTTGAGTTGCTAGTTGTCCATATAGTGTTGTTATTCAAGCCATGTGAGGATACAGTTGTCCTGTCGTGGCTTTCCTCAGTAATCAAGGAAAGGATTCAGAGCCTAGGAGTTATTAAAGAAGAGACGAAGATGAATTTGAAGATTCATTCTTGGAAGGGTGGGGTAGGCCCACCTGTTCAACTCCAGCATCACATATCACATCTCGTCGACTCATCTTCATCCTTCGTCCATACAAAACAGACAATTCTAGGACTCACTTTACAGCAGCTTGCTGCAGACATACGCACCTTTTCCCATCGCTATGTTCAGATACGTAGTAAATGTTATATTTGTTTCTAACATTATCACTGTCTTGCATGTAGGACTACACTGTATACTGTGTATACCATTTGGAAATTACGTGTGTATTTGTACCTAGGTATGTCTAATTCCAATAGCTGCGTGGGTTTTATGTTGATCGTAAGCCTACTTTGGAGTTTTACAAACCATAATATCGTATTAAGAGTTTGTACCTGTAATTACAAATAGAACTTAAGTGTGGTATAGTAAATACGGAGATTCTGTATGGGAGGTAAATAGAATAATATGTATAAGTTGAGTAAATAGATGTGTAATATGGACATGGACACAGTCCGCCACGTACAATACAAGTTGAGATCTGTTTGTGTTTTGAATACTCTGATTGTCGAACAAAAAACTAACCCGACTTTGGAGAGTGGAGAGTGACTGATCTCTGAGTTGAATTTCAAAGGTAAAATAAGGAAAAGGTTAAAGTTAACATAAAATCTGTCTCTGAGATGAGTTTGCTTTGTTGTTTCCTTACTTTCAGTTAGACGAGGCAAGTCAGCCATTTATTCATCTGATGTGAGATTTTTATTTTGTCTTTTGGGTTTGTCTTTACATGTTTTCCTTCTTGGTATACTTTTCGTTGGAAAGATAAAAATTACTTACATGCTAAGAGGTACATAATAGGATATAGAATTAGAGGAGGAACTTTCGTATATCATGCCACACAATAAGAGATCCAATGCAATTCTCCTTCTAGCCAGTCCTTTAATTCCAATTCATTGAGTTAGCCAGTTTTCCTCTGTTCTCTTAAGGTCTCCTTTCTTCTGTACCACAGTCGTAATTATTACCTACCCTTGTTCCCTTACCTACGAACGACGAAATGGCGGCTATCCTATATAATCACCATCTCATTTCACATCTTCTATTCCATGGGGGGTAATTCTTAGTAATCGTTTACTTACATTACCCTACCTTACCTATCATCTATAATGTAATCGTTACCTTTCTTCAGCTTATTTTCACACAGTTTGTCTATTGTGGATAATAATGCCTAAATGAATACGTGTGCTGGCCAAGTTCAGAATTCTATACCAAATTCTGTTTTTCTGTCTGCCTATACAAAATTTTAGGGCTAAAGAAAGAAAAGTAATGGAATTGCTGAAGATATTGTGTGTGAACAGTTTGCCGTAGAGACAGACCAACCTGCAGCAATGTATCGCTTTCTTTTCAAATCCTCTTTAATGTCTGATGCTTCAAGTATATAATTTTCTCAAAAAGAGGCAATGCTAAGTTAAGTATATGACTGAAGTAGTCAAAATCAAATTCACTTTACGTGTAAACTTACTTTTAATAGTTTTAGTGCTAACTAAGGTATGTACTTAAACTTTTAACGAAAAGGTAACAGACCAAGATCAAACCACACTATATAGATTTACTACCATCTTAGACTTATTATATATATATATGGACCAGGTCATGTCAGAGGACAAAACCCACCTCCGGCTGTTTGCCTCAAAAGTAACTGCAATAGAAAGTGTACGTAATGATAATAATGGCCACTCGGAGAAAAGTATGGAAACCTATTCCAATATTTAATGATATATGAAGATGTGAATGTTTAGTGTAAGTATATACGTAATATTTTATTGTACAGCACTCTTGACTTTCACACAGAAAACTAAAACATTGACCTTTACTCTAACGAAATCTCAGGCAAAGATCTAAATGCAAATAAAATAATAGAAGCTTTTCTTCCATTTGTTCTGCTTAAAAATATGGGCCAATGACAACATTTCCATTTGTCCCGTGGGTAAGAATTGTTTTTCGTCATTAAGGAAACATTTTACAACATATTCTTAAAATACAGATAAGATACTTCATGGTTACTAAAACGTTAGCCATATTACTAGTGATATGAGATGGTTTTATGGTAGACACATTGCTACGTAGGTCATTTCACTACAAAATTTGATGTGGCTGTTTTTCCTATTTAATGATTGATGGTGCTACCGAATATGGAATGGACAAGCCGTACGTAACATAATGTAACTTAAGACGCAATTCTCCGAATGGATAACAATAGCAATTTGACTACAATGAATATAGCAAAGCAGACATTATTATGGCTGATGAGTGTTCGTTGATATTCCCTAATGGATAGTTAGCTCCTAAAGAACATAGGTTTAGGTGTACATGGCTGCGAATGATTACAGCTACAAAATCAGTTCTAATGTTTTTCTGGTTTGGCTATTACGTTCACATATGTAGTTTGACTTGACGTTGACATTGGAATGTCCATTGTACTCATTCGCTTTGAGTTGTTCTAGTACTTTTTAGCACAGTGCACTGACTGTGCATTGCAGGAGTCGTAGGAAGAGCTTACAGACGGCAGTTGAATGCAATTATACTACTGCCTACAAAGATAGAAAGACTACTTGCGATTAGGTCGTAAAATATTACAATACAGTTATGTTTATGTTGTGATGGTGCTTATATTGCATGCTATAAGTACACAAACGTCTAAATTGAAAAGCTAGTTTCTCTGTGCACACAAGGACTCTGTAGTCACCTCACCCGTTGAACCTAGACGTTTTGAAGTTTCTAATACCGATTTAAAGTGCAAAATTCTGTATATTGAAGAATGGTTGTCGCTGGCATACGCAATTTTGATCAGGGAAACCCTTTGTCAATAATTCTCATCTTTAAAAAAGGGAACATTTGAGATGGATAACAAATAGATAAACAGGATTTCTTTAGCAGACTTCGAAGTACATTAATTTATAGGACTTAAACACTTAAATTTCTTCTACTCTGCCGCCCTTTCACTAGTTTCACGCTTAAGGAAGCGAATAAAAATGTTCAATAATGAGTGATATCAGATAAAAAATGAATTGCCTTTATTGTGGGATCTCGTTGAGTTTATTGAGTGTTAACAGACTTTACAGCCATTACAAAGGCAAACAGTGAATTAGAAAAATATTGTGAGAAAGTAGGTGGCCACTTATAAGTTGATGGAGTTAGTAGAACATTAATTGTAATTGTTGGTCATTGGATATACTAAAAGCATAAATAAATACAAATGTAGCCAGTTTGCTTAGGTATTGAAGTAATTTTCTCGAGTTAGCTTCAGTTAGGTGTCAGGGCACAGAATAAATGGTAAAGAAATGAGACGTCTTATCTTACGTGTAAGAGAAATGCAAGAGAAATATGATGATGAGAGAAGAAAAGCAATGAGGATGGTTGCAACTTGGTAATAAGGGAAGATGCATTATATAAACGTAGAAATATGATAATTTTATGCATTATGGTCATAGCAAGGGATTGAAGGCAGAGAGAAGCGTAAAAAGACAGATGTGAAATGAGCATAACGATCGTTAGTGCCAACAATGAGAACTGTATGCCAAATGTCACGCTGAGAATTAGTACATTTCATTTACAGTGAGTAAAGTTGGGAAAGCAAAGTAGTAAATAAGTTGTAGTAACGTGATAGAAAGAAGGTAAACCGTAACAGTCATAATAATTCCCTTATTTCTAAAGCCTGTTTCATACTTATGAAAACTATATTTGTGAAAGAACTGAATATTAATATGAAAAACGAGTGCAGTGGAGTTTTGTGTTGCCATTTCATCTTAACTGAAAGCGCCAGTTATTGTATGTGCTTCTTGAAGTACAGATTACCTTTGAATTGTGGTTGTTGTAAGTTTCTGTTAATGATAATAATATTATAATGTTTAGTAGGTCTGTGGTCTGCCTAACGATAAGTCTTTAGGATTGGATGACATTACATTGGATAGCGTGCAAGGAAGCTGTTCGCAGCTTGACTCGCTCATGATTTATAGACGAGCAAACTAATCGGCCCAACAGTTAACTCTTAAATGCTCAATCTCATCTTTAACTTTACAGATATATATAAGAGGCTGGCTCACTTTAAGACCATTTTCTTGTACTTCAAGTTCGGTCTTCTTGGCTTTCTGTTTAAAAACGTGTAGTTTAACATTTAAAGGTTATGCAGTGACATCAGACTCCAAGAACGATACCATAAGACCGTATTTTCCGTACGCACCTGGAAACATTGTTAATCTTTATACTGCAATTGCCAATAGTATTTTACTTACTGGAGAAGTTGTAATTTGTTAGGCTATCCATGTAAATTGCATATTAGTATTACTAAAGTATTATAACAGATAAGAAGCGCAGGTCCGTCGTCCGTCGAGATAATTTATTGAATTTCATTACTTCAAACGCTCCCCCAAGTAATTTTAATGGATTTTCCTAAAAAACTAGGCAATCCTTCATTATTTTGCTAAACAGCAAAGTTCAACCTCTAACTCATTGAATTCTCTGCGTTTTGAATTTCTACGGTGGGCAGCACAAAATTTCATTACCAAATTCATTGTTGTATGTAAATAAACCATTTTGTAATATTCGTATGTAACGATACATTTGTTGCAACACGAGATGAGATACAAATTATAATAATGATTGATTGATTACCGAAATTATACATCAGGGGCCCAAAATTCAGGATATCTACCTACAATAAATACGAAGTATGAATGTAATGGTATCTGCATATATTTACATTATCCTTACATTGAATGCAATATTACAGGTAGGTAATTGGTTTTTCTACGGGGTAGTTTACCTTACCTTCTAATGTTTCATTATCAAAAACGATTTTCACAAATAGAATTAAAAGGCTTTGGTAATACAGGTTTGCCTTTTTAATCGAATTTACAATAGAGTATTTGAGAAAGATTTGGTTAATTTTAAGTAGTAAGCTAAGCACATCTCTGCCGCGTTGCCTTTGCAATAAATCTGCAAGAGGTGTTCCTTTGGTGATGTGAGTTGACTTGGCTTGACAGATTCAGATTTTTAATGAGTTCTTCATTGCATAGGTACATGTAAGTACTTACAATATTCTACTTTGCTAACTTGTTCTCAGATGATGTCTTTTCGTTCTCTTCAGTCTGTGGCTACAATCCTTTGTACGTGGTGACGGTAAAAATGAGGAGCTAAGCTTCAGTTGTTACTTTAGTGCATAGTTCAGCTGAGGAATGTAAAGGCTTGAAACAGAAATCTTTTCCTGGTAGCTTTTCTATCGAGTACAGATATTAAACTACAGTTGGGGTTTAAAAGCCGTAGTACAACTAAGATAAGCGTATTATGAGAACTTCATTGTGTATTATATTATGTCATTAAACAGTCAGGAACAATCGAGCATTCCTTGTTCTAATATAATGGATCACTTGTTGTGCTCCACACTCAAATCTTTTTGGCATACAAAGATTATATGTACAAGACGAAATGCTGGCATTATGTAATGTAATGGATAAACATAAAACACAGTAATACAATTCAAAGGCATTCACATGCAATATACAATTGAAAAAAAAACATGTTCGGTTGTCATAAAATATATTACACTACACGCAAGCAATTATTATTCCAACAAAATTTTAATTGTAACCAACCATGTATTCATTTAGTTAACTAGTCCGCTAGGATATGCTTTCTTGTTGTTATTTTACGACAATAAAAGTGGAGATATGCAGCCAAGTGTATTGGTATTGGTATTATGAATAAAGAACAGTAAAAAAGTTGCATCTAGTCGCAAAGGCAATTGTCTATTCTTATTACTACAATAATTGTAGGTATCGTTTAATTTCTATTAACTTAATTAGTAAGTTTAATGTACAAAGCTTAACTGCATTTTAGGCATAAGTTCAGTTAGTCAGCAACCTAGTCAATACGGAAAGATAGGGGTAAAATCTTTTAGGTACTCGTACTTAACATTTTAAGTAGTAATATTATTTAGTACACGAATCTGAATGTGTAAGTCTCAGTTGACTTAGAATAGGTAGATGATTTGTACAACCACAGACTAGAAGTAATGCTATGCATGACACGTCCTGATTCAAATCAAATATGTTTACATTTTTAAGTTCCATTGTTATTGTATTGTTATATAACGTAAGTTAATAGTTACTAGTTTATTTGACATTCGACCCTCTTGCATCAAGAAAAGATGATACGATTGCCCTGCTACTTTATCTTAATGTCTCGAACTCTGCATTGTTTTGTTTTTCTACGACTGAGCAACGGAGTGGAGTGGCTGACTGTGTTATCTAACAAATACGTACCGGTACTACGTCCACCATAGATCAGTTCTGTGTTCGTAGTAAGTGAATGGTTTCTTGTCTGTCCACGATTTTATGTTTTGGTTGTGTGTGTGCAGAATAAAAATGGATTCATTTCTGTTAATAAATCGAAGTGGTTGTTCCTTCGTTTGATGTTCTAATGTAATTTATGTCTTTGCATGGACTGTTTTACGGTGATGGAGAGAGACCAACCAGATTTTAAGACTCCTAACCGTAAAGTGATATTTATGAATGGTAACTTGGTAACTCTCTGATTAGCTACCTACTAAACAAAGAATTGTAAATATTTAAGACTTAGATAAAAACAAATTCACTTATAATTGTGAACAATTGTCATTAATAATCTTTTACTCAGCCTAAAATTACATAACAGTAATTTATAAGTTTACTAATTCACGAGTTGCAAAACTATTTCTTTGTGCTTTAGTACCTAAATGGTTAGTACTATTATGATTGCCTGCAGCAAAATGTCGGGTTCCTTCAACATACAAATAAAAAGGTATTAATTTGATTACTTTTTGGGTAATTGGGAGAAGAATGAGGTTTAAAAATGGTGTAATGTGGATTGTATTTAATTGTATTGAAGAGTGATCACAATCTCGCCTAGTGGGTAAGTTTGAAGTGAGGAGAGAGGACAGGACACGGCGAAGAGGAGTCATTAATTGTGATTTGTTGAGTGGTCTCTAGGAGTCAAAGTCAAGAAAAGTCATTGAAAGTCAAACGTGGCTGGTGAGTCTCCTACTGAAAAACTGGTCAAGTTAACTGAAGCTAAAGGAAGGCAAGTCCACTTGACAATAACGGCCATGCAGACAAAGTAGAGAAGCGAAACGAAGTCGTGCAGAGCAGGCCAGGGCCAATCGTTCACTTAGGCATTGTATATTGTTAGAGGAGTATATTGTGGAGTGCTATTGTGCACAAATACAAATCGCCTAGGTTTAGTTGGTAAGATCGGATACATCCTATTAACTCTAGTACATAAGCTACGGCAGATTTTTGCTAATGAGTTGCTTTTGCTAATTCTTATTCCACGTACAGACAATAGTTAACTTACTTACACGTGTATTTACAATGGACAAAACAGTTTTCCTAGTTTGTTTCGAACATTGTGCCATTGCCATGAATAGAGGTAGTAAATCCTAATCTAAAGTAACTTCCAATGCAATATAATGTTCTTGCAGAAAAGCTAAACTTTTTATGACTTACAGCAAGTACCGTGCAGAATAGAAAAAGTACCTGCCTAACATAACTAACTACTGTTCTTTTGGCTCTATTGCAAATTTTTAGCCACTTTTTACCAACCTTTTGCAAATACTTACCTTATTTTACTTTGCTCCTCTGTACCTCTCTACTTACTATATAAATATTTGCAACTGAAACCTGAAGTTGAGTCAAGGAAAGGCTAATGTACGGATAATTTCATTGAATTTTTTGACAAGAAGACTCGAAACAGAAGACGAGAACGAGAATGTTAACAACTATTGAATTATTAGTATAGCAAGTACACCACTGCACTCTGACTCAGCCAAGATGTTTCGTTTCAGTGAGAATGTGTATTCCTCTACCTGTACACGACTTGCCTCGGCTGAGCATTTAGTTTAGCTAATACAGTGTAATGAATGTAATGTAAGTAATGGATCCTACAAATTACCTCACATCACATCATCCATGCTAAGTCATAGGCACAGGTTCGTGTAAAAAAGATGAAAGCAAAACAATGCAGCTGAGAAAGAGACTTCAGAAGATAGCGGAGAACAAAGTACAGCTTTCAAGTCCATAAAGTTCCCTGTCTTTTATACTTGCCGACTGCAAATAAAATGAAACACAATACTGTCTTCTCCTGCACTCTCTGTAGATTCATTTCCATGTCTTCCCTTATTTGCCTCAATGAAAATATGAATTAGTCTTGAATAAACATAAAAAGAGTATTGCACACGTTCCACTACTCTACACAATGAATAATGAAAGTTAAATACAAATTGCGGTAGGTAATCTAATGTATTGAGAATTCTAGGAGCTATCTGTAATTATCCTGTAATAATTTCTTTAGTGTAATTACTGAATTTATATGATAATCACATAATTCTGTAATAATACTCTGCGATTGGTTTTCTTTAAAAAGTTTATTTAAATGAAGTAGTCTTTAAACAAGTTGCTTGTTGATGCAAGCAATTTATTTTGATGGTAAAAACTCGAATAGTCCTTAAGTAGGAATATCTTCCCCAGAATACGATACTAATGCTTTTACTTAATTTGGATAAATGAATTTGACAAGCCTAACATTGAAGCATTCAAAGTACAAAAATTAACAACCCACCCTTGATATTATTTGTTTTCGGTAGATATCTGCCCAATCATTCTAAGGTGGGTCCCCACAAGGAGAGACAAGGACATTTACTAAATGGCTAATCAATATGTTGGTTATAATACTATAAATTGTGGCTTTTGTTTGACATAAATGTATAGAATTACTTTAACATTGTGCCAATACAAATGAATTGATTAGCTGAGTGGGATTGAATGGGTGTTTAGTAGGAGAGGAGCATGGAAAGGACGAGGATTAAAGTCAAGTTCGTGATATGTTTTTTAGGTATAATCACATTAATATTTTATCACTCCTGGTTTCTCCTCCTTATAAATTGGAAGCGTTGCGTGTAGGAGTGAAGAGAAGTATGTTGAATGAGTATTGGCAATGTAGAGATCATAAAGCACACGAATCAAATTAAGTAGTCTAGTTGGTTTTGGCTTGGTTTGCAGTACACAGCATGCTGCAAGATTGATCCCAAGTCCGCTTGGGTTTGGTTGGGTGTTCAATTTGATAAGATTAGGTATTCTATGAAGATAAGTACATTGTAAATCCATCAGCCTGAGCTTAATAAGTTAAGCTGTACTTTACTCAGTAGATTGAATGTGTGCACGATATCTGATATCCTAGAAACATCTACCAAAGGGATACGCAATGAAATCGGTAATAATATAAGCAAGTAGTACAGTTGAGCCGCTGTAAAAGGCGAGAGAGAAGATTAAGGAGGAAATGATTGGCTGACCGGGCCAGTTCAGTCTATAAATTGATAATTGATTGACTTGGTTTAGATAAATTAGATTAGCTGTAACCTTAGTTAACCTTAACCCTAAACCTGACTAACCTTGGCAAAGAAATTGGCAGAAATCTCAATGCCGCAGTCTGGCTCTGTGTTGTGTCCATGTCGAGTTACGAGAATCTTTTTCCTTTGAATATCCAGTTCCTCCGACTGACTTGAGTGAGGAGTTCCTTTGTCGTGTGAACACTGAACTATTTTCTTCTACGTATCTACCTAATCTATTCTTACGAATATTGTTACGTGCGTTTTTCTGCGTGTGATTATAATTTTATTAAAAATGTGTATCATAATGGTAGTACTATGATCTAACTGCCACTGCCTACAACAACTCCCATTCCCAACTATAACCACCAGACACATAATGGGTAGCTACCTACTTCTAGGTATTTGTAAAAATTCTTTGCCTAGTTCCTCTTATGCATATTTGTGGTTATACTCACTCACTTACTCGTCCTCTGCTCACTGTAGCTTGGATTTCGCTTTGCTGCTTATAATATTATTCTCTTGCAAACAAAAATTTTGCTTTTGTTAACATATTGTATCATTGTACTCTTGATTATATAGTGAGCGTTTTAAAAGTTTCATGTAAATTGCTATGATGGAGGAATTCGCACATTTAACTCAGGAGAAAACTCTCACGATTTTCTCAATTCCAAGAAGAAAAGTATTTGTGGCTTGGGATGCAAAGCTAAATTACTCTCCTCCAATTCACAATGGAATTGGTAGGTATATTGTAGTAGGTAGGTACACGACAGAGACAGTTAGAATGTTCTTCGACTGACGATAATAAATAAAGCTTGTGGCTGGTATTGCCGCTTTGATATAAATCCTGGTTAATATACTTGTAAGTAGTACATATAAATGGATTATAACATGTTTCACAAACTATTTACATTGCATAATTCAATTTTGTTGTTTGATTATTGCTATTCCATTGTTTTACGTTAGAATTCACTTACCAGACTCTACTTGGGTGTCGGTAATTTCATTTAAGTTAGTAAAGAATAAGAATCATCAGTAATTAACGACTCACGAGCTGACAATGAGATAGCATAACTAAAAGCAGGTTTACTTATCTCTGCAATTAAAGTAGTAACAGGTACACATACCTTATTTACGCAGGTACCCAACTAGGCACTGTTTTTTAGGTAAAGATACTTTGCTAAGATTTCGAAATTAATGTGCCTGGTCCTTATAATTTACTTTGACTCAAGCTAACCTTACAATTAGGATTTGTTTCCCATATTATGTAAATTATATTACTTTCATCATATCACTACGAATCTTTAAACCTTCAGTAAATACATTCATATATGTTCTAACATTTGTAAATAAGCACAGATACAATGCTTAACACTTAAGTAGATAATGATACCTCCACCGCGTTGCAAACTAGTAGAATTTACTTTGCTCTGCTTTACAATGCGTTTTTGTGCAAATTACTTAACTATGGGTAAACCTTTAAACAAACTTCCAAATTTTCTTTGGCATTAACCAGTTAAATTTTATTCATCATTTTGATCCAATTAAAAAATACATTATTATAAACAGGGAAGTTCACATGTTTAGATCTTTCATTTAAATAGTCAGGACAGGTGATAACATTTGGCTTGTGCCCTGAACCTGTAATGTAAGCCACCGAAATAATTTCTATGAATTTAATAGGTGCCTTTTGTTAAGTACACTTCAATCATGGCTCATGGTGCACGATGCCTAGTCAAAAATCAATTTTTACAAATGTGGATGTGGATTATTTGCTCGTTTCAGACTTATTATATGAAAGTACGATTTGATGTATCTTCTACTGTATGTATGTAACTACCCATTCGCATGTGTTTTTGTAAAATATGCATTCAGTTGCAGCTGTGCTTCAAGTCATGTTAATTTACTCACATGCCGTCTCCGGGGTCGAACGTTTAACGCAAAAAGCCAGAATTGATAGTAAAAACCACAACAGACAAACGAACTACACATAGGACACGCTTTGCTTATGCATGCATGCAACAAGTCAAAATATATACTTGAGAGAATGTATGTGTGCGTAATAATATGTAATAATATGCAGATCGTAGCGGGTAATTAAGGTGTCCGAGTTTATAAAATTGTGATTACCTTTTGGTTCGGTATATGTAAATGCGTATTTCCAGTCTTACAATTCATGATGTGAAATCAAGGAAAAGGGAACATCTGCCTGGCTAGGTCATAAGAATTTGTATGTTCATTGTTTCATTTGCATACATCTACCTATTATTCTCTATATCTATACACACATTTATTCAAATCGTTGTTTGATGAAGGGATCCGATTGTTGTCATCATTCGACTGTTCTACTCTCACTAAACGCACGCGATAATTTCTACAAGTCGTATGTCTGCTTAAATATTAGATGCTATTTCGTGGGTTTTAATAAGGACATTTTGTTCCTGTTCCTCTAGCAGTGTGCAATAGTCAGTACTATCTACAAAAATATAAGTGATGTTTGTTTTACGAAAACAATGAAATGAGAACAGAACACTTATATTATGTACTTGATTTAGTTGTAAATGCAACACAGTACCAAAAAGGGCCGGAAAGTAAACGAAATAGGAAAAAATGTGGTTTTTTGGAAGTTGCACAAGTCAGCTGCTCTACCTGGAAATTCAGCCTCAATCAGCAGTACACATAAATATCACACGTGGTATAAAACACCTATATCTTTTTAAAACACCTAAATGTAATGGCCAAAGTGTCAGGTAATTATATAATTATTATTGTAGGTTAGCATGTCGGGGGTGAGAGAGCAGTCCTCAGTTGTTATATTTGTCTACTGATGTTTTGGTGTTTTGTATGCTGATGAATGCACCCGTTTTGAAATGTCACAAAAGTCAATTTCAATTTCAATGACAAAATCCAAAATGAAATCAAGAAAAAAAAATCGTTATCGCTGAACCAGTTATTAAACGCCAATTCTTTATTCGTCAGTGATGAAAATATTTTATTAGTATGTAATGGCAGGTAATGCATCTACCTATGTTTAAGATTTAGATAATTTAAATATGAATTCAGTAAAAAAATAAACACTAATCAGTATTACGTAAACAGTATTAGTTAAACTAAATAACGTAAACTAGTATTAGTATTTCACTACTTGTATCGTAACCGATTTTTTAATTATATGTGGATGTCATCTCTGAATATGTCGGTTTCTGATAAGTACAATTCAAAATTTAATATGCTAAAATGAATTTTTTAGTTAAAAAATCAGGATTAATCTTTGGAAAAACATGGAGGAACAACGAGAGGGTTAATTATTATGGAATTTCAGTGCGTTGTTAGTTTTATGCGTAGTTATTACTTGGAATTCTCATAACGAACAACACAGTAACATAGTACCACTTACTTCGGTATAGTAATAGTATGAATCAGTAGCCACAGAGTCTGTAAACTTGAGTTGAACTCTCGCTTGGAAGTGTAACTGACGACGAGTAGAACTGCCCAGGCAAGTCTAGTCAAAGCCAAGGCAAAGCAAGGTAGCTCTAACATACTAACTAAGATTCCAACTGAAGAATCCCAGCCCCAGTTCTTTCAACTCCTCCAGTTAAATGCACAATGGGAACAAATGAATACACTGTATCATATATCATAGTAGACATGAACATACGTTTAGATTATCAAATAATATACATTTCAGAGAGATATTCATATCCTTTTGTACTATCTGTAGATAATTGTGCTTTGTATGCAAGGAATAACCATCAACTGAACTACCAACTCAAACATTATCATTGGATATTGTCCCTGTCCCCTATAACTAGTAAAATTTATCCTGATTTTACAAAAGAAATATTTACTTAGTGTGTTTTGGACACGATTATTGATTCTTATTTGAAATTACCTACATATGAATTTTATTAGACAAAATATATTTTCCCAGATTTACTAGATGACACAATATGCTTCATGAACTACAAAGACGAAGGGATTTGGATAAAATATGCTTATACGTAATGGTAAAGGGGAGAGATTTACCCAACCTATTTTTCAGTCTTTAGCAGAGTTACAATGAAATTACCATCAAAAGCAAAAAATATAGGTAAGTTTAACATAGCAGTGTAACAGTACTGCCGTAATGTGTAAATACTATACATATGCATATATCGTATTAATAAGAATGTGGATATTAGAGACAGGAAGGCAAGGTTAGAACAGCAAACATTACGTGTGAGTGAGACTACTGATAAATAAGAGTGCGTAGTGCACTACACGGCAGTTGTTGGCTGTTACTTTTCTTCGTGGAATCACTCTTCATTTTCTCTTGTGCTTAACTGAAAGGTATTATTAACTACTTCCACATCACGCTCCTTTTAATAAGCTGAATGAATGAATAGAACAAGTCAAGTAAGTACGAAATACTTGGTATTATTACTCACAGTAGCAGGGAGCAGAAAAGCAAGTAGCAGCAAGTAGTCTATTTGAAGTAGGGAGTCCGATGATAAAACTTGGTTTCAATAAAGTCTTCTATTCGTCTTCAGTCCACAGGTTCACTTGACTTGATTTCTGACAGCTCTCGTTTCACACAGTAGCCCTTCGTCCCAATGAAGATCAAGGCAACCTGAGCAGATGAGATTTTGCATGAAATTCGCATTCAGTTTGTGTCTGCACTGGTCGTTACCTTAAAAATATTAATTTCGATATTAGTATACACTGTACTAGTATTTCTCGTTGCTTTGATGTTATGATACTTGTTGTACACATTAGGAGTACACATATACATATAGGTGATGCGATGTTCTGACTGACCCTAACTCTAATTGAATACCTACCTAAACTTGTACTTACAATGGTAGTCCCAATACATACAATCTCATTGCGAGAAGGATCACAGATGGTGGTTAGTAATGAGAGCAGTAGTTGAATAACTAAGCAAAACGAGTTCTATTAACATCTATCTGAATATAACTAAAGATAGTCTAATAACAATTTCTGCATGAAAATCGTACATGGAATTATAAATAAGGGACTAAAAGAATACCTTTTTTACGTAAAGGGTAGTTTGAATTGCACTTTTTGCTCAATTCTACTTAACCCGATAAATTTATATAAATGTACATACCTTCGTATGAGGTATGAGTACAAAAAATGGCGCAAATAAAGCGTTTGGAATTACTACAGTCTCTTCGAAAGGCATTAAGAGGAAGAACAAAGGGAAGACTAATTTTTCAGTCGATAATGTTAAGTCTGTGTCAAGTTATATTTTTATTATGTTGTTGTAATGATTTGTTCTTCAGTTGTCAGTGTCATCATGACTTTGTGTAGTACCCTCAAGTGTAATATAAAAATTAAATTACAAATGCTATTACATTTGTATTATTATCTAGCATGACCAAAGACCTTAATACGCCAAGCTTACAATAGTAAACATGCATCATCGGTGTGTTTCATGGCAGCGCATCCCCATTTCATTTGCTCAGTCGGTTCGTAGTATGCGTATGTGCAAGTTATAATATGAGTAAAATAGATAGCAATAATAATAGCAATCTTAATAAACGTCTGAGAAATTTAGAGCCGGAACGAATTTACATTACAAACCTTGACACCTGACTTGACGGAGAAAGAGATTAGTTTTTCTCGTCTACTATTCATACACTAAAACCCAAAGTAACTATGTGCATACATACAATTCCATTTGAAGTTGCATTGCAACTTAACCGACAAAAACAAATTCATTGCTTGTACATTGGATTGTTTTGTCTTTATTTTGTCTTTCCTATTCATTCAGAACAGCATACCTTAATATTTTATTATCTTTCGTGAAAGCCAATACTAAATATAATATATAATGTTTTGTAAATATATAGGGACTGATATTGTTTTGTGATATTTAGTGTTGGTTGGCCGAAGACATCTTATTGTTTCTTATGACAAGTGATTTACATTGATTGCTTTACACCTCTAGTACAAAACGCTGAGTCCGTCCCTACTTTGAAACTTTGTTATGTTCATCTCTGAGTTTTCGCTTGAAATAAGTAGTGTAAGTACCTATATTAACGATTGCAAGCCATTATATTTGTCTCCATAAGTGCTGTTTGTTTCAACGTACACAAAGTAGCTAGTAAAAGAAAGACTTTATCGCTACTACATGTGTACAAAAGTAAAATTGACGGTTCTCAAGAATGAGGATTACAGTTTACAGCAATTTATAAATTTATAACGATTTCCCGTGGTGCTTGAGTTTAATTAGCTTTTAAAAGTTTGTCGAAATTTTTAATATCTTCCAAGATAGTAAGACATTTGCATTAATTACTGTTCTAAGCAGTAAGATTGGGTGTCAGATAAGTTAAAAGCGTGTGGTACCGTACAAAAATTGTGAGGAGATTGTTGGGAACTGCGTGTATGCTAATTACGGAAAATCAAAAAACGAAAATAGAGCGCAGTGATTGGAAAAATGTGGAGGTGAAGGGGAATCTTACTTCTTTTAGATTTCAATAGTTTGGGCAAACTCAGATTACATAAATATTAATACAACACGGTTAAAGAGTACGGTGGAGTTAAGAGCGTTGGATTAAGTGGTAGGTGCATGTAAAGTAGGAATCCCATCGAATTTAAAATGCAAGTTGGTGGATGAGTGCAATGCAGTAGACGATTGACTCCTTCATTTCCAATTTGATTGCCGTAATAATTTTTTGCTTGAGATACTTACGACTTGGTTTGGCCTTCCTTGCCTGCCCCTGTAATAGTACCTTAAGTTTACTGCAAAGAAAGGAGAATATTATTATGTTTTTCGGCTGATTTGATTTGATTGCTTTCATCTTCTTCGCTTTTGCATACCAACAAGCAGTAGGGTATTTAATTTGCTGATTTGATGTATCATACAATACACACTTAATTCTTGCTTTAAGTTTTTATTGTTTCTTTGGTAGTGTTGTGTGGATCTGCCCACTACGTTATTTCGTATGAATCCCAGCTCAGCCCCGTATTAACTCTCTATTATTTATCTTGAACATTAAGGATGGAACGAAATGCACAATATAATACGCCTTAAGAGAATATTAGCACGTATTATATTGCACAGGAGTATCTGTGTACATAATGTTGTTTAAGTACAGATACAATGCTATAATGTGTGTGTACGTGTCAAGTAGATATTCAGTACTTACTGGTTGTGAGTTTAGTGGCGAAGATTCACATATGCAGAGCATGCAGATTGTAATACATGCAGACTCGTTCTTTTATCGTAAATGTTAAGCTTCAAAAAAGATAAACGAAGACAAGTCAGAACAGAAGCCTATTTAATTTTTATGAATTACTGTATGAACATCATTTTGCTCACTACTTGCATGTTTGGCCGTAACGAACTAAACCACTGTTGCTCAACCAAGAGAAAATCTTTACATCTGTTTTGCATACTGGACTGACAATTCATTTTTTCTCCCTTAGTTATCTTATGCGTACAATTAAGGAGAGTAGAGTACTTACATTTACATAGTCGTAGATAATACAACAAAATGCTAATACCTGTAAACATTTTAAGTAGGCATACATGATGATATAGTTGTGTTAGATAGGATTGCCATTCATGATGGATGGATTATTATGAGAATAGCAGGGAACTCAAAACTACACACTTGTTAAAAATACATTGTAATCGATGCACATTTGTTTGCACAGCTCGTACAAAACACTCAACAGGCTTTAGCCATACATATTCCAAATAAAAAATTGATTAATTGCCCTGAATAAATTTGTACCTGTGCTGTTACGTACTGTTAAGCTTTTAATTTTCATAATTTTAAATGTAATTCACAATGTATTAATACACATTTTGGGATTGTATGAGGAACAAAAAAGAATTAGATCTCAAGAATATACAATCAGCTTCCTAAAGATTTCTGCAGTTTAATTGCTATTGTATCTCAAATTCGCAACTAATTTAATGAAATTATTATCAAGTTTTCGTATTTTTTGTTACCTCAATAATCTAAGTATTAAAATCTAAGTAACCTAAGTATTAAAATTAGTTGTAAAAAATATCTGGGGAATTTGCATGTAAAAAAGAATGCATTATTTTAATTAATTACTGTGGTAAATGATGTTAATAATGACTAGTACGTACATCCTGTATTGTACATCTCAGCAATTCCCACAGTACAAACATTTGTGAAAAGTTGTAATCTCTACTAAGATAAATGCATAGCATAGTATCATCTTACAATCATATCTTATTATATGCACACATCAGAAATATTAAGATTTTTCTATGGTTTCATGAGATTTGATAATTTTGATGAAACTTTAACCTATAATAAGCAATGTAAGCGACTGAACTTTCGCTAGCAATGAACCTTTCAGTGATTCTAATCTGCAAAAATGATATCTGTCGGTACATTCATTTTCTGGATCTAATGCCATTTAGCATCCGCATCCGATCTAATGCGCAAAACAGAAAAGAAAGCATTTAGTCTGTTTTGCGCAATTTGGACTAAATCTATCATTTTCTAAATTACATATATATTGTATTAACAGCAGAGATTGATCAGCTTTTATACTGGCAATATAAATGACTTGCTCGTTTAGATGGTAAATACATGTTGCTTACATTCGTTAAATGGACATGAAGATACTTAATTTCGTATTCATCTCTTGCTCTCTGAGTGTAACATCTCTCACAATGATTGTGTTCAGCATTTACTAATATTATTTAGATGTGTTACCTCGTTAGTAATGGCAAAGAAAAACGCTTAACTTATATGAATCTGAATCTGAAAAATTAAGTTTGCGATAAAAGATAGCATGCAATAAGGGAATCTGCATTGTCAGGTTGATTTTGCCCGGTCCTATCATCCAAAGTCACTGTTTATTCATATAAAGGGAAGATTAATAGTAAACCAAGGATTAGGATAAGGGACAGGTGTGTTGACCTGTCATTATGTACTACCTTTCAGTAGCAGTGATCCCAAACCAGGGAAAGCTAATGAGAGTGGAAAATCAAGTCAATCGTTCACCTTTTGGGCAGTGCACATTTTTCAATTGATTTGCAAAGTACATACAGCAGGAAGTTTGAACATAAATTCAAAAATTCTTCACGGCTACCGCTACCGTACAATTATTTAACACGAAAATCTTCTTGGTCCTTCTGAGTAAATAGTATGAATGTTTTCACCTTTGTAGAAATCGAGTTTAGTAAATAATATTAATATGTACCTAGATAGTTGCTTATTATGTGCATACATAGGTGTTCTCGGTGTTCTGTTTTACCTGCCTTAGTGTCTTAGATTGTGGCGTTAGGCAAAATCCAGTGTCAATGTGATTTGCAACTGAAAAACTTATCCAAACACAACCCATAATTTTGCTTGAGTTGAATTTCAATTATTTATCGATAAGAAGGTACTGCGAGTACTGCCATGAAATGTGAAACTTCTCAAGAAATAGTTCGGAGATGTATTCAGAATTACTAGAACTCACCTACCATTAAATACCAGTTTAAAAAGAGATCAATGTAAATAAAACCGCTCATTCTTAAAAATGTTGGTGATCTCTGATATTATGTTCTTATACACATAGTAATCGTAGTCTACCATCTACCTTAAAAATGGTTGATTATTGGTCATGCTGTAGGTAACTTTGTTTTTAGTCCACTGTAAATATTAACAGTTGAAAACTGCAAAGTACTAAAAGCACAGGTGTTAATTGCAGTGTTAATATTGACGATACGCGATGTGGCTAAAGTAGAAAGAAAAGCTAATAATATGCAAAGAGAGTGGAGTTGAGAGACAAAAGAAATGCATTAAGTAAATGTGTGTCTGCTTAAGTACGTACGTAATTTATAATGGGAATTCCCTTTGTTTTTTGTTTGAACAGATGCATCATCCTCAAATGAAGCAGCTCACCTGCAACAGCGGCTCAAGAACCTCAGCTCAGAACTGGTGACCCTGAGGAATCGGCTGCATGTGAACGGACAACCGCCGAATGGGACGACGCCTCATCATCCTCCGGCCACCAACAACGGTCCTCCTCATGTTCCTCCCCATGTCATCCCCCTGAACGCCAACAATGTGGCCAACTCACTGCCACCGATCCGGACGAGTCACCACCAACTTCTGAGCAGCCATGGCGGGCCCATTCTTCCGCCCACCCCGAACAACAACTCTCACTGCAATGGTCTTGGCGGATATCCGAACAAACCTCTACCTCCTCATCCCCCGAGTCATCACAACAACAATAACATTCTTCATAGCAATAGCAACAACCACAATCTGAATAGTCATCACCTCAACAATAATAACAACAACGGAAACAACAATAGTCACTCCAATACCGTCAACAACAACAACAACCTCAACAATCATCACCACAATAGCAATAGTAATTCTGCCAGTAATGGATATTATGTCAATCAGCATTTTCCCAAAGGTAAATCAAAAATCCTAACTAACTTTCTGTTTCTCTCCAGAAAACCCACCTGCCCTGGTAACTTAACTAGCAAATCCAAATGCATAAATTCTTTGTACTGTCAACTGTAACATATTTACTCTTTTTATTTACATGCATTTTTTATTGAATCTGTACGAGCAGGTATGCGAAATTTCTGGTATTCCTACTTGCTACTTATTATGTGTGTATTTACTTCACACAGGAACACACGTAACTCATCAAAACGTAATAATGATGTCGTTGTAGGTTACTTTTGTTATACTTTTCTGCAATGTAACTAACGTTCTTAACTTCACCTTGTTGTGCAAGGAAATCACATTATCTTCTTTTTAAATCGCATTTCGAATCTTTTTATGTTCTTTTGTGTTTACTATGTGACCAGATCAATGTTAGTGCTCTTGTTAAATCCAAATTTCTCATTTAATTCAATTACTTAAGGAAGTCGATGTTGCGTAAGTTACAATCAAATTGATTTATGAAAGTAGGTTTATGATATGCACTTTAGACTATATTTTTGCTGTGTGGTTCGTTTCGTAATAATTTAAAATTGCATGTTTAATGGTGATACCTACGGTTTGCTAACTTGTAAACTAATATAATAGAAGTTTTCTTTATCTACTCTGACTTAATTTGACCTAAATGGCGAAACAACATTAAAGTATTTGCAAGCGAGTACAAAGCAGAGTGACATTGATCTTTTTGGCAATACATCATTATCATTCGCAAACATGAAGATTGCAGGCTTTGACTGAAAGTAACTTTGATGCATTTTGATTTGTGTTTTGGTTAGAGTTGGAGTAGGCACGAATGCATATAGTTGAATTTCTGTTTTAGCATGTAACAATGAAGTTTGTAGAAGTACCAATTAGTGAGGTATTCACTTTTAGAGAAATTAGAATTAATGCAAATATTTGCATGTAGAAGAGCAGGCTCAAGAATCTTAGGTTTCTCCAATCCATCGTACCCAATGCACCATTGCCTTACATTTGTATTTCATTACAATTTTATTAGCAATGGAATAGAAATTCCTTTAATCCTGCTCTGTCTGTAGTCTGTGTAGCTCTCCATTTTTCATGAACATTTCCCTTGTTTTTGTACTGCCATTAACAATGAGGCGACAAGACAACTTTACTGTTTCCTTTTTCCTATAGATAAATAAGTATGCATAAATAAAATAGTACTGTTAAGTTGTCATGAAGTATCATAGCCTTACCCCTACATTTCATTGCACACAACGTACCCTTCCTTTCCTAACCTTACTTCATTTTATGTTGGTAACTTTATGTTGTTGTACTTTAATGTGCATTTAGTAGACTCTATAGCTAGTTCAACATTCCAGGTGTAAAGTTTAAACATGTAGAAATTCAGTCTCTTCTTCATTCTCAAAATATACTGTTGTTAAGTGGAAGTTCTCCTGTTTTTCTTGAAAATTTATTTCTTTTGATTATTTATAGTTTGATTTTTAGTTCAATTTCTATAAAAAGTTGTGTTTAATCGACTGGAAATCTTTTAAAATGTTTATCGTACACTACACATGCCTGGGTTTGTAAGATTGTTTGCTAAAAAACAATAGTGTGTAATCTACATAAGCTACGTGAATTAATTACAGCCAAAATGCTTAAACGAGTTTGGTTAGCATGTATAGTAATTACCAATCACCGTAGTGAATTTCTGTTGCGTACGTGTAGTGTTTGATAGAGCTTAATTAAATTACTAAATGACCAGTCAGGAAAGACAATAATAAAAATCCTGGACAGGGAAAGCACATTAAATTTCTCACAATCAGCTGTTGGAGCTGACAAAAAACAATACCTAGATTTATATCGGAACGAATTAAGGTAATTAGATTTCTTTTTATTACTTCTTCTACATACGACCTGCTTTTATTGCACTGGACTGACCTCAGCCAGCTTACGTGTTTTCTTTTCAACACGTAAATTATTCCGTCAGTCCAGAAACCTTAAAATCTGGCATTATGGATGATATAATTAAACAATACTTAGTATAAAAATAATGAAACACACTCGAGTGATTTTATAACCCTGCGTTTAGCGAAAGACAAGTTATTTTGGATGCACTGAACAGTGAGTGCTTTGAAGTATCTTTGAGTATCAGTGGTTATACTCATGTGAGTATATAGTAATTTAAGTACATTAGTAGTTTAAGCACAGTTAGTGTAT
The DNA here is from genome assembly GCA_020352615.2 of Yoshiicerus persimilis. Classification (NCBI taxonomy): domain Eukaryota; kingdom Metazoa; phylum Arthropoda; class Collembola; order Entomobryomorpha; family Tomoceridae; genus Yoshiicerus; species Yoshiicerus persimilis. The sequence goes on from CM036940.2 coordinate 43,809,048, forward strand.
AATACTTAGTAGGTGTACATACATTTTAAAAGATTGCAGTTGATATAAAGTATAAACATTTGAAATAGCCAAGGGGAAAGTTTTATTGCGTTTTCATTCAGTTCAGTTCATGGAAATATTGGGAGGGAAATAAAGTGATGTAATTTTTAATGCTAAAACTGCAAGCATAAAGTAAAGGTAAAGGTAAAGTTGGGTTGAATCTTTTATTGTATCACCCAGTATTTATGCTTTTAGTGGAGGAGTTAACCATAGCTTTTGCGGTCGGTGAAGTTTCGAGTACTACCTTACAGTATTAGTTGCATACTTGCATACGGAAAATTAGAAAAAAATTAATTCAATTGCAATGATACCTTGCTACTTCGCTTAAAGTGCTTCATGCTGTATAATCTTCTGATAGAGTCATAATCATACTAAAAGAACATTTATCTTTCAGACGAACAAAATTTCATCAATATGCCCTGCTAAGCTAGCTAATCAAAGCAAAATTACCCTAAAGGTTTATCTTTTGTATTATTTCTGAGCTGGGCACAAATATTAAAATTAAAATGTTAGTTGTAATTACTTGGCAGCTTCTGTTCAATTTTTGTACTTTTTTCATGTTCATTCTACATTTTTCTTGCGTATTTTAAGTAGCCAAACTTATTGAATTTTTTGAACTTGCAGATGTAATGCGAGGAGGAAATCTTGGTGGAGCGTTAGAGAACGGGAAATTGGTGGTGGGGAGCGGCGGGGGCGGAGGTTCGGCGGGATCCGTCATCGGAACGACAGCAACAACGACGTCAGGTGAAGACGCGACTCCATCGGAGTCTTCGTACAAATTGTCGACAAAGTCAGCTCCAACGACGCTGCTGACATCCACGACGGCGTCCAACGCTCACCGCCGAATAAGACTGGCAGACATAGAAGATCTGATTCATTTATCCGGCCCACTTACAGAAGATGCTCTCATTCGATGTCTTCAGGCAAGATGTGCCGCTGCCAAATATTACGTAAGCCTAAACCAAGTTTACCTGTGTAGCTGCTAATTGACTTACATTTCCAGATTATTTATTAGTTTTCTTGTTCGTATTCGGTTATCTAATGGAATCATCGTACTTACTTAGAGCTATTGGATTCGATATTAATATCCCACGCAATTTGGAACCCAGTCATCGTCTTATTCTGCCTTTTACTATTACAGAAGTTTAATTAAATAGTTATATGAAAAAACAAATAGTTATTAATATTTTGTACTTACATATATGCAGGCAGCCGGATACAAGATACACAACAATAATGGCTTACTTTGTGTATTTAGCAGCTTAGTTGTACTAGTACAGAAGTTTAATATCTTACCTACCTTAAAGTGTGCATGAAAGGATTTACTGCAAAAAACAAGATTTGCCATAAGCACCTAACTGGGATGATTTATAATGGGATTGAATTAAATAGAGAACACATGTATCCTCCTGTATGTCTATCTCCCTACATATACATGCTATTAAGTAGAATCGTAATAATGGGCAAGTATAAAAAACAAATCATATCTGCCTTGTCTACTTAAGAGAACAGATATGTAACTCGGTAATGAAATGTAATGCCAGTGTTGTACATATGCAGAACATGATATCCTCGCTAGTAGCTATGTGCATTGTGTATTTCATTGTGATAATATGAGTATTTGAACTTGCACAGATTAGTTGTTTGAGCTTAGCGATAGTCTTGTAGTGTTCGTTTAATAAGTGGTTGCAAGTTGCTCTGAAGAAGCTAGCTGATAGAAAAATTGTAGTTATGTTGTCTTCTAGCTACAGATTAACACAGTAAACTCTTAAACTACTATACTTGTGAAGAATAATTATTTTCTAGTGTACAGGTATTGTTACACTTATTATGTGAATGTGCAAGTATATTCACTAAAGTAATTTCATGTGAAATGCAAAGTAGAATAGGTGAAATACCTACGTAGAATCGCTTTATAGTGACCTAAAGACGCATGTGATGTCTGTGTCGATTTAATCAAATATGCTAAAGCTCTAAAAGAATGCACGTAATTTAATAAGTGAATCAAAGCCGACTTAAGAGTACCGTTCAACAGAATTTATTCCCTTATAATACATTAGAGCTTTAGGCTTTACGATCGTATAGATAATTCTTCATTGGTAGTTGTCAATATAATATACTGAAATTATTCCTTTAAGGCAACACCTTGTTAACTTGATAATAAGTCACAGAATAAGGACACAATATTTTATATCTTATATTGAGAGTATTAGGGTATATAACGCGGATAGTTCCACATCATTCGTTTTACTCATTGTATAATTCTAATTTTACTACTATAACTTATTTAGTAGTTTTTCACTTTTATTTGATATATTTGCCAATCTTCAGATATTTTGTCTTTTACATTTGTAGTACGAAAACACATTTATCCTCAGAATCCAGAATAGTCATTAACTTAACTGTGAAGACATCATGTAGTTTAAAAAGAGAAAATGCGGATGCTTTGCAGTATGTTGAATTAGATATGATGAAGTGACTTGAATAAAATGATAAGAATACAGTTGTTTTACAGAATTAGCAATCAACAGATGTTTGCAAAATGTCTTCGTATCTATAATATGAGAAAGGTAGCAATTATGTCTTTTTATCTTAATGTACTTGTGTGTCTACACATTAAGACTTATCTAATCATGAGATTTTTAATATTAGGCAGATATGAATGTTAATATTACTCTTATTAGATTGTGTATTAGGTTCTTATTGTTATTTGCTATAATGTCTGAAGCGTACCACCGTTCTTTGACAAAGAATAGATATGTAAACTTACATTATGTTTAGTCAAGACGGATTTGACAGAAATATTATTTCATATTCAATTTGTATAACTATTAAAAGTGTAACGTTTCATCTACAGTGATATGGAATTTCTTCTGCAGATATGCAGTAACATTTTATTAACAGTACTCCTGTTCTATTTGAAATCCTATTAGGTGACCATCTAAGTTGTATTTTCTAGAAATCGTCAACTTATGACTGAGAATTGTGAGGTCTAATTTAATAAAGAGGGTGGGCATACGAGACTTCATCGTTTTTCTGTATCCATTACTTACCACCTTATGGTACACACCTGAAACTAGTAAAATAATTAGTATGAGCAAAAACTGTTGGAGGAAAGCGTTGTAAATTCACAATCCTGCTAATTATGGAGGACTTACAGATCGATAGCTCATCTGAGATAAGTAGCAATTAAAACGGCTGAGATGATCAGCAAACAAGAAGAAATCAAAATGCAAGTAGCATAAAAACGAACAGGTTTACCTTTCCTCCGTCTGCTGCTTAGTCTGAGAAGGGCATTGGAAATTATGTCTAATGTCTGAACATAATAGTATGAGTGGAAATGTAAACCTAATAGCTAATATTATGAATGTATGTTCACAGGTACGTAGTAAAAAACTGTAATACATCCATCCATTTACTGATGAATCAGATTGAGTAGACGGACGAGCCTCATTCAAATATTTATTCAGAATTGGTAGTGGAAACATGTGGCTGGACTTGGATATGTAGATTCACAGATCCTCTCTTCTCTTATGACGGCTTTTTCTCAGTGAAAAATGCTTTGTTTATAAATTCAGACGTAGAAACTGCAATTTTCTCTTAGCTTGCTAGTAGTTGCCCCACCGAAAAGCCTCTGGCACTCAATTTTTACTATGATACGATTAACTTACTTGAGCATTGATTTCTTCCTTTACTTGTTGTCTAGGTAGGTAAGTGTAATGATTAGTTCATTTACATTTAGTTCTTAGCCGACATTGGTATACTTTTATTATATTAGAATACATTGAGGTATCCATTCTCTCTTAGATTTTGATGTCGAGCATAGCTTTCAATAATCTAACCTCTATTATGCAGGTAAACAGTAAAGGCTCTGTAAAGGCTTCCTAGCCAATTGGAAAAGGCAACTACCATAATAAATGGTGTGGAAAAGATGGCTTCTCAAGATCCGTTACTGTTTCCGTATTTTAGGATATCAAAATGTTTGTTTATTTTATTGCAATTACGGTACAAATTTACATTTAGTGTGATTCAGGTAAATGGGACTGAATGTACGTTCTCCTATAAATATTGCAACAGTAATGTTGATACCATGTAACAGCATTAAAATATGTTTTACCAGGACTGTTATTATATAGATTATTAGTCTTGAGTAGCAGACGAAAATCTTGGAATCAGTCTCCTGTGATTTCAGATAAACCGGATGAAAAATAAATTGAATTGTTTATCTGCAAGGCGACTGAGAGATCACAGACGGTGTACTCAGGATTAGGATTCATTTTACTCAGAGATTACTACTTACACACATTTTTACGATTTTCAAGGAAAAAACATTAAAATTCCATCGATTGTTTATGCAGAAATTAATGTTGAGGATTTGCTCATTGCAAAATGCAGATTGTTGTTACACAAGTACTTATTACGATTATGAATGAAGGTATAGAGTAAAAGTTTTACCAGTCATTAGAAAAATACATGAAAATATATCCATACTTCATATTCATAATACATTAGTATTCCTTCGGGTGGTAATTACAAGACAAACGAACAAGAGATTTTCATTTGAAGGCAAAGAGCCTCCTGACCTGAGGGCTCCAACAAGTCTGCTCTTCTCAGTACTCCATTTTATTCAAGTCTTCATTTCTCAAGAAAACTTTCATGCCATCATTCTCAATCATAGCCATTTAGGCCAATTTGCAGTGATTTGAATTGAATCCCTGCATTTTAATGCGCTCTAATCGTAGTTTGGAGATGCCTCCATGTATTCTAAATCTCTACATTGAGCAATGCTTGGTCAACTTTAATTTTTGCGTTTTGTAAGTGGAGTGAGTCTTGGCTTATAGGATAAGGTATATATCAGTACAAAAGGGAAATAAAGCGAATCCACAGTCAAGGAAAGAATATAGTTTAAAGACTATATTCTTTGCCAACTAGGGAAAATTATTAAAGCAAAATCTTGTTTCCTCCTCGTCTGCTCCATCTTAATACTTTCACAAAATAGTATAGCCTAGTATCGAATCAAATCGTGCTACTTGAATGCAGTAGTGAATAGAATATTAATGAAAGAAAACGTAATGATGTTGCTTGCTTGCTGCATCCCTACCTATTCTGATTCTGAAGATTTTTTTTGATAAGTATGATTTTCAAGAACCATAATAGTATACTTGTATTTGCAAAGCATATTTGTATCCTAATGCAAATTATTGCTCTGCTGTGGTTAAACAGTCTTAATAAAAAATACTTGATAATTAGATAGTGCATTAGGAATTAATATAGTTGTAAAGCATGGAAGTTTGGAATTGACAATGGTGACAAGAAACTAATGATTGTTGTGATTTTTTAGGCGTACATGGGTCCAATTCTTCTGATGGCGAATCCTTTAAACGGAGTGGGGAATCCATTGACTCTGGCATCGACGAAAACGATAACAGCCCCACCTCCAGTCCAAAAAATAGTACAAGAAGCCCTTCGGCAACAGGGAGACACAGGCTATGATCAAGCCATTATTTTGTCAGGCTGCTCCGGCTCTGGAAAGACTTACACTTCTATGTTGGTTCTGAGAAAGCTCTTTGAATTAGCTGGAGGAGGGATGGAGACTGACGCGTATAAACATTTGGCAGCTTCTATTACCGTCTTAAGATCGCTTGGAACGGCCAGAACTGCTTCCAATACCGAAAGTAGTCGAATTGTAAGCACCAATTGATACATAAAAATATCATAACAAATTAGATTTTAATTTTCATGGATGGTTTGAATGCAGGGTCATTTCATCCAAGTTCAAGTTACTGACGGAACAGTGTACCGCACCAAAGTGCACTGCTACTTTCTTGACCAAAGTAGGGTCGTGAGTACCGCTCCCGAGGAAAAAAATTACCATATTTTCTACCAAATGCTCGCCGGCCTCAGTCCAGAAGAAAGAAGTAAGTTTTTTATTTTGAATAGCTAATTGACAAGTCGTTAAGTCTGTTACAGAAGAACAACATTACTTGTAATGTAACCTAAACAAAATTTCACTTTCAATTTCAAGTTGATCTTCATTTGTTGAGCCCTGTGAATTATTAGAAATGTAAAATCAATATCAGGTTTTATGTTTGAATTGACTAATTTTTGTGTGAATAGGTAAATTACACCTTCGGGACCACAGAATAGAAACACTCCGCTACCTCAACTCAGCCGACCCTCGAACAGACGAGACAGAAGATGCCAGGCGATTTCTTGAGTGGAAGGCGTCCCTAGGTAAGACCAGTAGTTGTGAAACAAGTCATGCTATCGCATCAACTCTGACCAAAATCCACTCTTAAGCCTCGTCATGAAATTTTATATGAAACAATTTCATCAGATTAATAAAACATAATACATACGATAAGATACAGTCGGATAGAAGAGAGTGCCATACTTAATAACTATAAAAAGTTGAACCACAGTTCGTAAATCTGTACCTCGCCGCGCTCGGTAAAGTTATGCCTCTAATGGTTAAGAAATAGCTCATCTACAGTGTGGTATGACACAGATTCCGCCAGAGGGACTCACGTCAATTTCTTTCTAGTCGCATTTAGTATGCAATATATTAATTCATGAACACCTAAGACTTTCATGCAAATTTTAAAGCTTATTTTATTTTATTCTTAGCGGAATATGTATTTTCAAGTAGAAAACAATTTAGATCGTTTTCTAAGATTTTTCGTGGCTTTACCATGACCCAGAGTATTTCTGAAAGAGCGACAATAAAAGTTTAGTCGCATAACAATGTAATAAGACACTATTTTTACGACAACATCAGTAGAATGATCTTCCACAGTACAACCTATTCCCCTGATATCTATAGGAGATATGTTTTTAACAATATCTAAAAATATGTCCCCATAAAATTGCTTTTCCTTGAGCAGAGTAGAAAGAGGAGGTTCCACTGAAAATCTTATTAGCTTATATAACTGAATCGTAGGGCGTTTGAAGTTGCCGTTTAGGGTTTTCTTCATATTGTATAAAATATCTTCATTTCCTCCCAGGGACTCGTTGCTTTGAAGAGAACATCTGCATTCGTTGCATTTCAATAATTTTACAGATTTGTGAACCAAATAGCCACACATCTGGTAAACAATATTCGACTCAATGGTAGAGTTTATAACATTTTGATCAACATTTTGGACTGCTTCATTTGATATGCCTTCCTGCATTAGCTTTGCTGTCAGCATTTGCTCAATGGATGTAATTTTTGCTTTTTGATCGCACTGAAAATCTTTCGAGGCATTACGAAGGGATGTTGAAAATTCCACAAGAACGCTATCTCTATCTTCGTGCTTCACATTTCCGCGAAGTATTCTTTTGCAAGGGGTATAGAAACTCAATAATCGGAAAAGTTGCAGAAATGTACCAACTGTTGGGTGGTCCTCCCGACCTCCAGCCGCACGAATTAGTCCAAAGAATTTCTGGTAAATGCAGTCCTTTTTAGAAAAACTTCGAATAACAAAATGAAAAGGTACGCTTTTAAAGAACAATACCTACCTCCAAACAGTCTTGTGTGAACTTGCTAGTTAAAACATAGGAATAATTGAGCTCCGATTTTAAGTAGTCCATCATATCTAAAACTGATTTGAGAGTGACTCTTAAGGCAGCCATCGTTTCAGTGCTAGCAAACGTATTCCTATTTCTGTCGTGTTTTGTTCTGGACTTCGTATCAATGTTTTTACTAGAGTTGATCTCCTCCAGAAATTCAAAAATTTTCTGCAATCATAAAAATAATTGTTATAAGTATTATTATAAGTACTGTTTTGGTTATAAGTATCTTGAGAAACTGAGAACTGAGAAATATACTCACTTTTCTTTGTAAGGGCCCCAAATTTATGCAGTCCTGTTCTCTTTGTGTATTTAAGCAATCAAACAAATTGTTTAAGGTTAAGGTAAACTCTTCTGTGTGTTCAGAGTTCTTAAAGTCAACATGCTTCATTTTTCGAAGTGTACCCAAGGAAGTGGCAACGGTTCTACTAAACAACTAGAAACAAAAGCAGATTAGCATTATAACTTCACCATGTTTCTCGATTAAAGATGACTTCCTTACTTGTGTGCATAAGGAAACATTCATTTTCTCAAAATTATTTGGACAAATGTGCGAAAATGTTAATTTGGGACACATTCTATTTCCGTCTATCCTTTCGTCTTCAAGTGTAAACACCTTTTCATAATATGAATAATCAATTTCCTGCCCTTTGAACTATACACATACAAAATATGTTAATTATTGACCAATTATTAAACATACATATATTATTATCACTTATTATTTTAAAAGAATATTTTACCAAAAGTTTTTTGTATTTCATGTAATGATTTCTTATGCACTTAAAAACATGGGGAACATCACATGTAAAAAATATCTTTCGTGTGTTGCAGAATGGGTTAGATATCTAAAGTTTCAACATGTACATAAAATTTCTCTTTTCGGAAAAACATTGATGATAAAAATGACATGAATATATCAAACTTACGAAGTTTTTAATAGCTCCACATTTTCCACTAATGCCAAGACCTTTCCAAAAGCTTTTGTTTGTTTTTGCTCCGTCACATATAACTGTCAAAATTTCAGCACCAAAATCCTCCAGTTTCAAAATAGCGGCTATAATGACTTTTGCAATGGCATTTCCTTTAGCAGCACCACTTGTTGCAAATGCAGCAATCGGTTGAGTCTACATTATTTATTTCAAAAATGAGTTTATTGCATAATGACATCAAAATAAAACTAATAAGGAAGTACAGTATAATAACTTACCCAGTTTCCATTAACAGGGCGACATAAAATAACCAAAGCGTGGTCCGCCAACTTTCCCCTTTCATTGTCTGCAATTAGTTCTTCAGAATAATTTGCATAGTCGATGAATCCGTCAAATTTCAGCTTGATTTTATTGAAATCCAAGCTTTCTCTCAATTGAATTTCATCAAATATTAAAGACATCTGCCGATCTCGTCTAGGTTTTCCAGTAACATTGCTTTTAATAGCATTCAAGGCAACTGAATTGAATCCAAACTCACAGGGTAACCCACGAATTAGCTTTTGAAGTGTTCTAACATGTGGCAAGGGTAATATTTTAGCACATCTAAGATGGACATAAGCTGACGGAGACTTTATTCTTAGGAGTAAGCATTCCAATAGCCAGTCAGTTGTGTACCTGGAAAAGAAAGTCACAAATTTTAAACAATTTAAGCATTGAAATTACTGAAAATACTTTATTTAACTACTTTTGTCTACTTTCTACCTCATCCCCTTAGCAGATTTACATTGCGCTAATTTTGCAGCGTGAAATATCGTAAGTCGTAATTCCTTTGGTAAATTTCTTTGCTTTTCCAATGACTGCCACACAGTTTCTTTATTGATCATTTTTAGAGACCTCCGAAGTTCGAGCGTTTTCCTTCTTAGGTTCGCTATTTTCGCTTTCAAAGATTTCAGTCTATTAGACACTTTCTGTTGTGGAGCACGGCACTTCTTCTTTGGGGTCTTTTTGGTCCTAGATTTTGATGCGTGAAGAATGCGGAGAAAGCTGATACTGAGTTTTTTGCAATTCTTGCATACTTTTGTTAATGCAATGACTGTTTCACAAGATATGGAATACCAAATCCCATCTTTAAGTATACCTGCTTGATGTTGTTTAATTTTGTCGTAGCCCTGAAGGCCCTGGCATAAGTTGAATTCCTTTACTTTAAAAAACAATTGCACAAAATCTTGTAACGCTGGAAATTTTCTAGTTATGGGCAGCGGAAATCTGCTTGTCACGTTTGTTCCACCAAAATAAATTGTAATCTTCCCAGTTTCGTCTATCTGTTAATAATGTTAAACCATTTATTCTAAGTCATGAAAAGTGGCTTAAAATTTAGAAAAAGCATTTTCATCAATCCTCACCAATACGTTCTTCGCTATTTTAGCGTTTTCTTCGTAATCAATTAGCAAAATCTGATAGGACTTTCCTCTATTACCGTCGTTCTCTGTTACAATCCAGCCAGGGGTTGATTTTACCACAGATTCTATATCCAAAAGAGAAATAGATTGTGATACGGTATCCCTCGACAAAGCGGGTCCTACACTATCTGGTTCTATTGTCATCCTTTTCTTCTTCACTGAAGTTGGAATAGTGCTTCGGCTAGTTGGACATTTGCGTTTCACAGGAGATTTTATTTGACGATAGGAAGGTAGCGAAGGAAATATTGTCGGCAGAGTTCCTGGTTTTAATTTCCAGTTGTTTCTCGGTAAGTCAACTTTTTCCCCGTCAATGACAAATGAATCACATTTTATAATATTGTTCACATTGAAATGTTTTTCACATAAAACGTGATTTTTGTTTGATAAGCTAAAACTTTTGTCTCTTCTTGTTTTATTTAAAATAGATATCCAAGTCTCTCCTACGTCTTTGCCAGGGCGAAATGATCGGAAGGACTTTCCGTTGTACCCACTGTTGCAACCATACGCGAAACAGGGCATTACACTAGATTTTTTATATCATCGGTGCACAAATAGATAAATCACTGAAAAATGGGGCAAACTTATGGCTAGATTACTATGTATGGTAATGCAAAGTAGAAAGAAATTGACACAACTAAATCTGGTGGGAAAATGAGGATACCACACTCTTACATATCGTATTTTGAACTCCGATTCCTACTTAGAGGCATAACTTTGCCAAGCGTCGCGAGGTACAGATCGACTAACTGTGGTTGAACTGCAAACAATCGCATTACACTAAACGAGGAGCCGCGTGTATCATAAAATCCATATCCACTAATAAGTAGCTTTCACGCTTATAAAAGCAGACCTTCCTTTATTGTCAGTAGACATTTCTCATGCTTCATGCATTCATGTTAATTTCATTACCCCTATTTCAAGAAGTCTGGTAGTATATATGAAACAAATTGACACAACCCATCCTTATACGAATAGCAGCTTAAAATCAAGAATTGCCAATAATAATATTTTCATAAAACAATATAGCAACATACAACAAAGTATGTACACAAGTAATATAAGCAAAGTAGTACTACTCCATGAATTTATCAAATTGCATAGATTTTATATACGTACAAAAGATGATACAGATACAATCTTCTACTCATTAGCTTTTAAACTATTTTTAATTACTTTATTTGATTACACCATTACAAGTAATTTTCACTTGAATTGAAAGAATATTTGTGTATCCTCTGATCTTTCATTGAGTTGTTTCCATTGTCGTTCAAGTGGGATCATACTGATTCACGTACATGAATGTACCTTTAATAGGCAGGTTTTGCATGTTAGCAATTATAAATACTGAAGTTGAGTTGATACTGACGTTGAACTAACTGATGTTTACAACACCTAATGTTTGTTTATTTGATGAAGGCGTTTTGGGTATCCCATTTTTGGATGTTGTGCGTGTTCTGACTGCCGTGATCCTTATTGGAAACGTCCAGTTTGTCGAGTCTTCTTCGTGCATGGAAATGGAAGTTGAAGTAAGTTATTTCTTCTTATTCTACAAACACTAATTACTTGTGCTACGTGAACGAAAAGAAGAGTGTGTGTACTATATATCTGTGGTGTGTACTAAGCTAAATGCAACAGGTCCTTATTAGTTACTACCTGTATCGGCACTTCTTACACTTGAGTAAGTAATACATAATGGTAATCATATATTTCTTTCTAAATTGTGAACGAAATGCAAAAACGTGTGTTTACACTAGCTAGGTCAGTGTTGCACTATACAATTAGATATACATACCTAGTTCAACTGTAGTTATTAGTACTACCGATGAGTGAGTCGTGAATTGCATTGCAATTAAACGATTTTAATTTAGGAAGTCAGGCTTAATACATTTTAATAATTTAGTAAGGATTTATAAATATCATTTTTTGGTTAGGTAAATGGAACAAACTACTAAACTATAGTTGATTCACGCATTCCTGTAGTACTTACTGGATATAATTTACTTTTATCACAACCTAATGGGCATATAAGATTTCGTAGAGTGCAGTAATAATTACAAATAGATAGAATATAACTTTAGGTAAAATGTAAGAAGATGCAAATGTATCTACAGCAAATGAAACCTCAGCAGAAAAATTAAAAGTGGGATATTGTCAGAAAATTGTCAATACAGTGTGATTGTACAATGGGTAGTCGTGAGTTGTAGTTGTTGAAGATCTTTAAGTAAAATACTACATTGTGCAGCAATGAAGTTGAAGTTGACCCAAATTGTAATTTTGTTTATATCTGCATGTGTGTTTGTGATCTTAGTTGGAATGAACCCTGTTACATTTTTACATTGGAGAAAAAAAACTGGGACTCGAGAACTATTTATGAACGCAATTTGCAAAAAGGAGGTAGACATAATTTGAATTACATGATTGTGTGTAGAACCAGTTAAAGTCAATGAAAGATTAGCAAGGGAGAGACGAAAGAGCACTTACGTACAAATAGAAGAACAATAAACACAATAGTATTTGGGCATGACACCAATGACATGATAAAGATAATATTGATGAATTGTTAACAACTAAGACTGACAAGCAGGCGAGCAAGACAAGAAAGAAAATACATTAAAGCATAATACCTATATAATGTAATACGCTGACTTGGGCTAAACAAGCTCATTAAATTTTATGCGATTGAAAAACTAGTTTCTTCTTTTAGAAATAGATAACACTGGGAATGAGATTGCGTTACATATTACAAGACGTCGAAAATCTCTAGTTTACTGAAATACAATTGCTGTGATTTTTTGTAACCGTATCCTTACTGCAAATACAATAAAAGCGCAACCCTTGTTCCACATTGTGAATAGCTGTTGTAATATAATTTCATCTTTGTTTGCAGGGAGAAACGGAGCTTCAAGCTGCGGCCAACCTATTAGGAGTGTCAGAAACAGCTTTGAAACAAGGACTGACCACTCGGACACATAATGTGCGGAATCAGTTTGTCCGGTCCAGATGTGATGCAAATATGTCGAACTTCACTCGTGATGCGTTGGCCAAATCCCTCTATTGTCGTACAGTTGCTACCATTGTTCGGAGAGCCAATAGTCTGAAAAGACTGAGCTCCACTTCCGGAACTCTCAGTTCCGATTCTACGGATTCGGTGCACAATCAAGCAGAAGTTGCCAGTCAACATGCATCCACTGTAGGTACCGCTGGTTCCAAGGCATCCAAATCTATGACAGCGTTGAACAATGCCGTTCGCCATGCTACAGATGGATTCATTGGAATCCTAGATATGTTTGGATTTGAAGATATCAAGGTACTATTTTTTCTGAATTATACATGCATGCACATGTTGGCAGAGATTTGCATTTTATTCTGAAAAATGGTTATTTTTAAGACTTAAGGTGTAGATCGTAAATCTTGTTTAGTGGTCTAATGATTGCAAATACTAGTTTGGTGTGCAGTTTGCACCTAAAGGTGTACAGTACTTATTAGCATGTTTCCAAGTGGAAGTGTCCTATTAAATGTTTATTTATTTATTGCAGCCGAGTCATTTGGAACATTTGTGTGTCAACTTGTGTGCAGAGACTATGCAACACTTTTACAATACTCATATATTTAAAGCGTGCATCGAGTCTTGTCGCGATGAAGGGATTCAATGTGATTGGGAAGTCGATTATGTTGACAATGTGCCATGTATTGACCTCATCTCCAGTCTAGTAAGTCTAATTTCTATTTACTTTGGCAGTTTGTTTTTGTTTATATTATAGCCAACTAAAGATATGTAGGTAGACAGAGATTGATAAATAGTTATTTCAGTCATTCGTTTAATGTACTATTCTGGTTTGACTGTGTTTCCTTTGTAATTATGGACAAGGCAAAACAAGAAAAGATACTCGTTTCAATATTTTATTCCTTTCTCAACAGAGAACCGGTCTTCTTAGTATGTTGGATGTCGAATGCTCTGTCAGAGGAACTGTTGAAAGCTACATTCAAAAAGTTCGATCGCAGCATAAAACAAATCCTCGACTTTTAGAAAGCAAATCGTCGACGGATTTACGATCTTTTGCTATTCAACATTATGCTGGGAAAGTAACTTATGATGCTACAGAATTCCTTGGTACATAACCTTACAAATTACAATATTTTTAGGATTAGGTTCTTAAAGTTTTGGAGATTTCAAGATTACTAACATGGTGTTTAATGCTTATACCTATACAGTTTGTAATTTAAAATGTATTCAATATTTCAATTAATTTCATTTTCAGAAACAAATCGAGATGTATTGGCGGATGATTTGGTGGCAGTCTTCCATAAACATCGATGTAGTTTTGGTTTCGCCAGTCATTTATTCTCATCCGAATTAAAAATTCTCGGTGCGGGTGGAATGGAGCCAAGTCCTCGAGGAATTTCCTTTCGCATTTCCCCAACCTCTCATACCGAACTGTAATTATATATCCTGCATCAAACAAAATATTATAACATTAGTAAATACCTTAAGAACTTTGATACAAAATTATTGCATTGTAAATCTAATGAGGAATTTATTTGCAATACAGGCTCAATGGAGATGAACCCGTCTCAACGCTTACCCAAGACTTTCACACACGACTGGACAATCTTCTCCGTACTCTCGTCCATGCGCGTCCTCACTTCATTCGTTGTATAAAAATAAATAATAATGAACAGCAAGATTTATTCGACCGTCACACTGTTTCGAAACAAATTCGTGCCTTCCAAGTTTTGGAAACGGTTAACTTAATGGCCAATGGATATCCTCACCGCATGCGATTCAAAGCTTTTAATGCTCGTTATAAACTTCTTGCTCCTTTCCACCAACTGTCCCGCACGGATGATAGAGCCACCGAAGATTGTCAACTCATTTTAGAGTGTTTTGACAATTCACTTGACAGTTGTGTACGAGAGAGACTTGGACACATCTCCATTAGTTGGGCCCTAGGAAAGCGTCACATCTTTTTAAGGTGAACATCATGATATGCTATTATTAGTAATACTCCCTACAATGCAATAGCAATAAATTTGCAGTAATGTTCCAATTACTTACTTAATGACATTTATTGTTTGAGTGTAGTGAGGGAGCCAGACAGCAACTAGAAGCCTTAAGGACTTCCACGAGAAATCGAGCTGCAACAATAGTTCAGTCAACTTGGCGGGGTTGGCACTGTCGACAGCGGTGGCCTATAGTGCGTCAAGGATTTCATCTTCGATTCCAACATATGCCCCCACCTGTTCCACCACCAAACGCTGTTTCAAATGCCTGTGGTCTTCTCGCGACGGCAACTGCAGTTCAGCCACTGACGATATCCACGGCCACAACTAACACAATGCACGGAACTGCTGTAGCAAACAATAACCTCAATCACACAACTAACCTAGCTATAAATAGTCACACAATAAATCTCCGCAACAGTTCTAATGCCAACCTTGTAGCTCCCAACACTACCTCGAATACCTCAATCTCCCATATGCAGATGATGTCCGGTTCTCAAGCTCAACAGGCGGCTGCGGCTGCTGTGGCTGTTGCTTCTATGGCTGCGATGTTAGGAGGAAGCATGTCGCCACACATTCCTAGTGTCCCCATTCCCGCTCCGAGAACTACCACCGGAAACAATATGCACATGATGTCGCCAAACAGACCTTCAGCCAATTTACCAAATATTCCTCCTGGTACAAATACAGCTCCGGTCATACCCAATGCTAATGGAAGTCCTAGTATTAGTAGCAGCTGCAACAGTAACACTGGAGGCAGACCCAGACCTCAACCGATTGCTGGCACTCCTCCCCCCGACGTTATGGACAGATGCGACCCAAAATTAGTTCAACAAACTTGCAATATGTTTGGTCTTGATATGGTAAGGATCATTTGTATACGAAGCAATGCCATTTCTATAAAACGTCTTGAGCCGTCACTAAATGTACCCGTATTTTCTTTCTCCAGGAGCGTCCTCCGCCTTTACCACCTAGTAGATCTTACACAGTAGCTGGAAATACTAAATTAGGATACCCTCAAACTCGTGTGATGAAAATGACTTTCCCTGGTGAGTAATTTAGTTGTTTGATCATAATATTTCTTTGCGCCAAAAAATTCACATCGATTGTGTTGTTTATTGAATATTCATGGATCTGGTTAATTTTTGCGTTTCAGATGAAGGTACAACCGCCGAAATACGCTTATTGAAAGGAGACAACGTGATGGTTGTCGGTGCCTCACCAAGACGTGGTCATTTAATGGTGGAGCATAAAAACAGAACAATTCATGTCCCTTTTCAATATTTGGAACTCAAGGCTCCACAAGACTAGACTATTACTACTACTTTATTACGTATTAATTTCCCATCATTTTCAATTATATGAACAATGAAATATCTCTCATTAGTGTCATTAGTAACACAATCAGTTAATTTCCTAAAGAATCGTACTGGTTTCTGGTGTCGCATTATATGATATAATATCAGTAGCACAGGGCACAGCATTTAAGACGTGTAGGTTTAAGTTTTAATGTATGTTACAGATATTATATGTAATATTGTATAATTTATACTTAATATTGTTGTATAATTCAAACTATAATGTCTTAAACCTTTCATGTTACATTATTCAAAAGTGTGTTACGTACGTAGCCGCCTTAGTGCGAAATTGAATAAAAATTACAATAAAATTATGCATACCTATGAATAATTTAGGTATTATAATAAAACCTTGTACCTGTATACGCATTTTTTTCTTACGCCCATATTTTCGTCTTTACACGCTTCCTGTCTTACCATTCATTTCAGGTTTAATTCGATTCATGAATTTTAGTCTTAGTAAAGATGTAAACCTGTCGGTGTCGGTAAAGCACGGTTTCCTTAATCAGGTTATGCATACACAATGAATTTAAGGAAGTTTATATACACCGTAAAATTCCTTTTGTGAACGCATTTTGGCCTACTATGGATTATAAATGTATAAAGTATGGGATAATATAGAAATTTTCAATGCTAATGAAAACAAATCGCTAATAAGACACCTAAAAGTCTACATTATCAATAAACTAAGTGCACAACTACATGTAAATGTAAATCCCTACCTGTACCACAACAAGTACAAACATACAAATTTAGATGGACACTATTTCGCCCTATGGGACCTTATTCTTAAATAGCGTACATTCAGTGGTAAAAACGAAATAGTGTCCCACGAGGATGCGACGTTATTCCGACTTGCCGAATTATTTCGTATTTTACGGTATAATGTATGCATAATGTTCTTTATGTATGTATACCCTGACATTCATTTAATATACTGAAAGACAGCTTTCAATTTTTTACTTTTACCGTACTCTTTGCCTGTTCTTTTATCCTCGGATGTACTTAAGATGTTAAGATAAGAAATCCTTGTTTACAAATCATCATTTTAATCGTCTATTTATCAAATTATTGAATGGGAGTATCTCACGTGATAGAGGTTAAAATTATTACTTGTTTGAATTAAATAAATAAGAGATATAAACAATTTTAAAACTAAGTCAATCAGTTGACAATGCCAAATACTATAAAGATTCAAAGAATTTTGTTTCAGTGGATTGAAAAGACACTGATAATAGTTGCTTTTTAAATTCTTTTCTGATTAATTTAGAATGCTATTACAGAAAATTATATTATAGAAAAATGACTAAAAATATCAGAATTAATGCATTTCAGATTAATTCAATTATACTGAGATGAACAAGAAAGAACAGTGTACATTACCCAAAAATGGGCATCAATCAACATTGCATTTTCTCGTAAAGAAACATAGCAACCGTAATTCCTTAGATATCGGAAAACAGGCGTCCAGTGTCGGCTGCAGTCTGTAGCATCCAAGGTGGAAGTTCCTTTTTTACTTGAGGAAGCTTCTCCTTCGTTTGGTTGTCAATTTCAATAAGTTGTATTTTGACGTTTTCGCTGTAATTCACACTTATCGTCTGCAAATTGACATTGTTTACAGTAATATTAACTGCTTGTTCCTCAGCCTCGGCTTTAACCTTGTCTTTTCTTAAAATCGTTCAAAATGAATAAAGTAGTTAGCTATTTCCTTGGACAAAATATTAATGACCGTGCATTGCAATATACGGCTTCATTTACATGCATGGTTTACAATTACATTACAAAACTGATAAGAGCTTACTTTATTTGTGCTGCAATCACTCTGGTATACGGAAGAGGATTCATCAAAGAAGACTCTAATAATACATCATCACATTCCTTGATAATATCCAAGATAGGCTTCATTTCATGATTAAACCTATAACAATAAATACAGAAATATGTGAGTGAATGTGAATTATCTAATTCCGCCACTATTTCTCAAGTGATAAAAATTACTCTCTTAGGCCATAGGTATTGAAAAGCGCAACTTAAAACACATTTTTCTTAAGTGATTATATTATAATTAATTATTGTAAGAAATTATGATTATTGATTTGCAATGACGCAACGATGATGTGATTTATGCAACTCTTTGAGTCTGCTATTGTAGTCACGATGGCCTAAAGAATGTAGGTATATAATAGTAAAATTACGATCAGGTATATTCAGATTTTCAACATTGCGACATTAATTTAAGACACAGAACATATCATACAGGGTCAGCCAGAATAGTGTTAACAAAGTCTAGGAGCTCTAGCAGCTAAACGGGGGCGGCTACCAAAAAATGGTTTACACCGTTGAAAAGAGGAGAAAATTTGCAACAAAATCAGATACTACAATATCTGTACCCATATTGTCTTCATGAAGCAAAAAATCGATACGTTGGAGTGGCATTTCCCATGTTAAATTGTCATTTTCACATTTCGAAAATCATAAATTTTCCAAAGCAATGCCCACTGCAAGGTCCCCGCAAAACAATTCAAAATCAAATTTGGAAAGAATGAAAACTGAATTTGACAGGAATTTCAGATTTTAAATTTCTAAAGCACACTCTGCCCTGAAGCTTGGCTTTGCATCCGTAAGCCGACGACTGAAGGCGCTGACGCTGATGCCCTACCGTTCGGTAAGGAGGTGTAAGATTTATAACCTCCAGGGTATTCTAAACGTGTTAGCCAGTTAATTTTCCAGAAACTTCTGGAAAAATTTTCGGGGTTATGCAAGCAGTGATGACCATTTTGTCGGTCAGTTGTGAAATTGATAATTTAACATGGGAAATGCCACTCCAACGTATCGATTTTTTGCTTCATGAAGACAATATGGATACAGATATTGTAGTATCTGATTTTGTTGCAAATTTTTTCCTCTTTTCAACGGTGTACACCATTTTTTGGTAGCCGCCCCCGTTTAGCTGCTAGAGCTCCTAGACTTTGTTAACACTATTCTGGCTGACCCTGTACATTATGTTTAGTACCTAAAAGACCAGTAGAAAGGACTTACTTTGTCTTTTTTATTTGAGCATCCTTTTTGGGTAAAGTTGTCATATTCTCTTCAGCTGGACTTTTGCAAAACGTACAGTAAAATCTACTGGTTTCGTCATCATAGCATTCGCCAATTTCCCACACCATGTAAGTCTTTTGGCATTTTTCATTCGAGCACCATAAATATGGATAATCTTGAGAAGCCTTTCCTATGTTCTCCAATTTCTTGCGCATTATCATGAACTTATATTTGACAACATTAAAAAAGTTGACGTAATGGATGTAGTAATAATTAACTTTCATTGGAGTTCCATCCAGAGCCATTTCCATTCGTGTTCGCATTTGAATAAACTTCCGAGTCCTCAGATTTGTTAATTTGGCCCGAATAGTTTTAGAATCAAATTTTAACATTTCTTTAAGGTGTTTCTCGCTCACACCTGTCAGTCAATATACTCCTTTTAATAAATACTTCAAATTCAAAAAGGTTATGTAATAATTGATGACTTGTATTCCCCAGATTGACTAAGGTGACCACCTAAAGGGTAAGAGAAGTATAACATTTTTACTAGAATAGGTTATGTTTTTTCCAAACGCAACCTAACCTAGTAAAATGTTATACTTTTAACACCCGCTACGTAGGCGCTCTAAAAATAAAAAAAGTCGACAATTAAAGTTAAATTATTACATACAATTGTAACGAACGATCATATCGATGATAAATGACTCCTCAATGGATTCAAAATTTCTCGTAATCAATCGGACCATTTGCTTCAAACAGTTAGGGACTTCAGTAAGCTTCCGTTTCTGTTCCATTTTTGGCTCGTTTTTATTATTTAATTCTAATGAAAAAATTAGATACTATTAAAATAATATACAAGTATTAAGATTTATATTGTGACTAAAGTAGACCAGTAAGAGAGGAAGACCAAATGCAGAGATAGAGAGAGAGAGAAAAGCGGGATTGCTTTAAAAGTGTTGTATCGTGCTCTGGCCGTTTCATCATCCGATGGAAACAAAATTGTATATTATGCAGTGAGAATGTTTTTGTGCGTGCCAAAAGTGCCAACTGTGAAATAAAAATAGAAGATTTGAAGAGAAATCAGATTGCTTGTACGAGATACATTGATACACGTATGTCTATTAATAGTATTTCTG
Organism: Yoshiicerus persimilis; assembly: GCA_020352615.2. Lineage (NCBI taxonomy): Eukaryota > Metazoa > Arthropoda > Collembola > Entomobryomorpha > Tomoceridae > Yoshiicerus > Yoshiicerus persimilis. Next base: position 43,829,564 of record CM036940.2, read on the forward strand.
TCACTATCAATTTCGAAACGAAAGAACTTGTCTCACCGGGTGTGCCAATCTACTATAGGCATTTCTTTTCTTGATTTCTTGGTGATAAGTTCTACTGCAACCTATTGAACCTATTGTAATTTAATATGCTCACAGTAACATATTATATATGGATTGCATTTGCATATGTTGTATTTGTAAATTATGAAAATGTATGATTTTCAATTCTGTCTGACCTTATCTAATTGCCAAGCCAAAGAGTGCCTATGATGACCATATGGTGTATGGTGATAAGCTTAAGCTTTTTGTGTTAGTATTTCTTGACACACGTCATTGTTTCACTTTGCAATGATATTCAGGTGGAGTGCTATGGTATGTTTGGTATAAGAGTATCGTAATGGTGTATGCATATCACATTCGTAATAATGATGTATTTTGGCATATTGTAACTCACAACGATTGTTATTTCATTCACCAAAAGCCAGGATATTTTTAGATACAGTAATTACTATTACTGATTTTTTAAAGATTTCAGTTGCTGGTGATTTCGTATTTTAACATCTGATTGAATCTGAAGCGGAAGGACATTTTGGAGTGTGAACTTGTATTTTTCAAAATTTGAAATCCTGAATAATCGAGCGGTCTGCCATGGACGAGCAAAAGTTGATCGTTTTCTATGGTATGAGTGAGTCTAAGGCTAAGGAGACTTTAAAGAATACTTCTCTAACAAAAGCATTAGCTAAAACAACTCAAGAGGTTAGATTTTCTCCGGATGTGAATAGCAATTACATTATTTATTCAATTGAATGTGAAAATGTCAAAAAGTAATATTGTCGTTTGTAAAATAGTACTACAAACTACGTGCCAGTGATTCCTGTCCTTCAAAAAAGATTTCGAAACTGATGTACGTTCTAGCATCAAAGATAAAGCCGTCCACAGACCGGTTTATTCCTCTTTTAATTAATTATATTTTAGACGAGAAAATCGATTCTGAAGTAAGAGTTACGGGTAAGATATTTGCATAATTTCTTTTATGAGAAGCGGTGTTCTTTTATTTTAGTTACGACATTTTTATTATTTTGTATCGCAGCCGCCTTGAAATATCTTTTGGAGCATATTAAGGATGCTCAGGTCAATACACCAGAGTTCGATAATGCGTGTGGTATTGGTATCGTGGTCACCGATGAGGATGTTGAGAGAGTGGTTAAGGAAACAATAGACCATTTTAAAGTAGATCTGATAGAAAAAAGGTACTTTACTATTATATAATTTTACATTTTTGTTTTTTGATAGCGTGTGGTAATACTATTTATACTGTTTTTAAAGGTATCGTTTTAACGTTGGTCTGTTAATGGCTCATATACGAAACTACCCAAATATGCAATGGGCGGATGGAAGTCGTGTGAAGAGTGAAGTTGAACAGCAAATAAGAGTTTTACTTGGTCCGAAAACAGACGAAGATTTAAATCCCCAAACTTTACCAGGAAAGCCTAAAGATACCGCTAGTAAAGGGAACCAAGGAAAACAACAAAATATAGCAAAAAAAGCGAAAGAAAAAGATTTAACTCAACCTAAAGACATTAACGGTACCATAGTTAAAGTTAAATGAAGTTTAATGCATTGCAAAGAAAGCTTCTCACATTCTCAGGTAGCAGATTAATTAAAGATATATCATTCAGAGAACGGTGCCTTGGATTCAATTTCCGCCCATGAACGAATAATGACAATACTACGGAAGCTGCCTTTTCACAAACCTGGGTTCAATTATACTACAGAAGGATACCCATCTTCTCCACTAGCTCTTAATCTTTTAGAAAAGCATCTCAAAGAAACTAAAGGTCAAGTAAGTCCAGCCAAGTATTGTCTTTGCTCATTACAATGTGAATATTCGTAACCAGAATGTTCTTAAATCCTAATTGTCTTGTTATTATTGAATCTTTAATATAGTATTTGATGTAGGTAAGAACACGCTTCCCACCTGAGCCAAATGGAATTTTGCATATAGGACACGCTAAAGCCATCAATATTGATTTTGGGTACGCCAAAGCTCACGACGGCATTTGCTTCCTTCGGTACGACGATACCAATCCTGAAAAAGAAGAGGAGAGATTTTTCAAAAGTATATTGGAAATGGTGGAGTGGTTAGGTTCGAATTTAAAACATGTTTTTATTATTGTTTACCTATAGCGATAGATAAAAGTAAGTAGGTATATTTCAGTTACTGTTTCTAATTGGTCACATACCTAATAGGATACAAGCCATATCAAGTGACTCATTCATCAGATAATTTTCAACAGCTTTACGATTGGGCTGTGGTGCTTATAAAGAAAGGTCTTGCATTCGTATGTCATCAACCGGCAGAAGAACTCAAGGGATATAATCCTCCTCCATCTCCCTGGCGTAATAGACCAATAGAAGAAAGTCTAGCTGAGTTCAAGGTACTAACGGCCACTATTACTAATACAGCATATATTCACAAATACAACTAGTTAAAATAAAAGCTAATCATCCTCTACATGACATGGTTTGAATGAAATTAGGATCTAGTATATTACGCGATCGTTATTTCCAGGCAGAAAATATAATTCACTTATTTATTCAAAGGGCATGAAAGATGGAAAATATGAAGAAGGAGCAGCAAGTTTAAGAATGAAAATAACTTTAGAAGAAGGCAAAGTGGACCCTGTTGCCTATAGGTAACTCAACATGAACGGACAAAATTATATTAATTAAAAACAGATTCTAAAATTTCCTTGTGTTAAGAATTCGGTACGTGGCGCACCATAGAACGGGTGACACATGGTGTATCTATCCTACTTACGATTTTACGCATTGTCTTTGCGATTCAATAGAGAATATTACTCATTCACTCTGCACTAAAGAATTTCAAAACCGTCGATCATCATATTACTGGCTTTGTGAAGCTGTAGAAACGTACATTCCCGTTCAGTGGGAGTATGGCAGACTTAATATGTGCTACACCGTTGTTTCTAAAAGGAAAATAGCTAAACTTATTACTGAAAACATTGTTAAAGGTAAATGGTTGAACTTACGTTAATATTTTCACATCATTGTCAACAGACATTTCACATATCATATCATATCAAGGTTTTATTGTCAAACTCTGTTCTGTGAGAGCGAGTCGCATTCATTTCCAACACAGAACATTGGTACAGAGTACAAAATTGAATGGTATACACAACATACAAATACAAATGATACAGGTACACGAGGGTTCATTTCAAAATATCCCATACGGGGAAAGCTACCACATGTTTTTTTGATACAAACACTAATTGAAACGCAAGTATCTTAAAAGTAGAAAAATCTATTTTAAATACACCGAAAGTGTTTGAATTTCTTGTATCGCTTTATCCATGTGATAGTCCTCGCGTTGATTTTCCGTATTCTTTGACTAACATAAAGTAAAGCGATTCGGATAAAATGCAGAAGCTCCGATATTTCTTAATCTGTTATTCTTTTTCTTTCAGATTGGGATGACCCAAGATTATTTACACTGCCAGCTTTAAGACGGAGAGGATTTCCACCTGAAGCAATAAACGACTTTTGTGTCAGAATGGGAGTTACAGGTGCGACTATTATGGTGGAACCTGCTATGCTGGAAGCCTGTGTGAGAGATGTACTAAATGCAACTGCTCCAAGGACAATGGCAATCGTAGGAAGAGCTATTAAAGTTACCATTGAAAATTTTCCACATGGAGATAAAATAATTCAATTGGAGGTTCCTGATTTCCCTGCCATTGAAGGATCTACTGCTCATAAAGTTGCATTCGGAAAATGCATCTTCATTGAACAAGATGATTTCCGTGAGGTATAGACTTTTATTTCACCATTGTAATGTTTGCAGTAAGCTTCCATTAGTCCATTAGCTTAGTATCAGTATCAATTTGTCGGTTTGTTACCCAGCTATTTCTGAAACTTCTGGTTTAACCTCAATTTTCAAAAAGCCTAATAAACTTTATTTTATATTTAGAAAGCTGATAAGGGCTATAAGCGGTTTTCTCTTGATCAACCTGTGGGTCTTCGTTACGCTGGAGTTGTACTAACATGTAAAAATATTGTGAAAGACATTAGCGGAACGATTGTTGAGTTAATAGTTACTTGTGAAGACGTTGCAAAGGCGACGAAACCCAAAGGATTCATTCATTGGGTTTGCGATCCAATAAACATTGAAGTTCGATTATATCAGTTACTGTAAGTGATTTAATAAATGCTTTGAATCCATTTCTTGTAATCCATTCCAATGAATAACATTTTAATTTTTTGCATTGGTGCCAACAGATTTAAACATAAAAACCCTGAGGATAGCAATGAAGTGCCCGGAGGGTTCTTGTCTGATTGCAATCGAGACAGTTTGGTGGTCTCCAATGGCTTGGCTGACAAACACTTGTTGGGAAGTAGTAAACCTTTTACACAATTTCAGTTTGAGAGAACAGGTTATTTCTCGGTAGATCCAGACAGCGGCTCACAAGGTCATCTAGTTTTCAATCGCACTGTCACCCTCAAAGAAGATACTGGCAAAAATTAAAGACCTATTCTTAGGACTTTCTCAAGGCAAATACCCTTAAGATTTAGGAACAAATTTTCAATGTATTCTGAGATTTCAAACTCTGTGAATGAAATATCTTTTTAAATGGGATATCTTAAGGAAGAATATAAGTCAATATTATGAAATATGTGCCTAAGTACTTAAATATTTTGAAACACGTCCATGTCAAGAAGTCATTTGATAATAATAGAATTAATATTACTTTCGTGGAGCATGGGTGTTTATTATAAGATTTAAAAAGTTTAAGCAATTAGATTTATAAACATAAATGTTATGGTTTGGGAAAAATGAGCATTTATTCCTATTTCATGCGTACGTGAATGTTGTATAATTTATTATTTTTCATTGATAAATTATTACCATGTATAATAATACTAATAATTAGTCTTTAGTAATTTAGATTTGAGTCCTGCATTTTAAGTATGTACATGGGAATTCAGAAAATATCAAATTTGGGTTTAGGTGAAAATGCAAATTTAAGTATAACTTTGCTAATTTAAGACAATAAAATACTTTCCAGGGAGAAGTGGGAGCAAGTGATATAATTAAAGTGATTATTTAAAATAGAGATGAGGGGAACTGCATTGTTGAATTTTCTGCTTGTAGTTTTTCGGCAGATTAGTTGTAGTTCAGAGGGAAATGGTAAGGAGCGTAATCAGCACGGCAAAGAACTCCTCGTGAGCGGTAGAAGGCTGGACCTATTGTGGAAAGTCTGGGCTTTACTGAACTTTTTGATGTCAGTATATTTTCGAGAAGTTTCCAAGCATACCTATCATATCAATTGCATAGAGAATCACATTTAGTATGGCAAATTCATAGTTCTGTTTTAAAGGGACGAAAAATATAAAAGAATAATATTGATGTACTAACTCTGAATTTGAGGTGGGTGGGTAGCAGAACTTAGTTTCAGGGAGACCCATGTCATATCGATTTCGCAGATAACCTTTTGCCCCACCTCCTTCATGACTTAAACCTGAAAGTTAAGGTTTGTCATTAGTTATAGGAAAATGACTAATTATGCTTGAGTTTATCATTACCTTCGAAAAGTAGTGCTCTTTGATTTGGATGTGGAGTCTTCATTGGAATAGTTGGATCTTGGAAACATTCATCACAGGGATCTGGGCCAACGTGGAGAACCATCATGTCGTCGAAGCATGATTTGGGCTTTGCTGGAGGACCTTGTTTGCAGTACTTGAAATATTCGTCTTTACTATCCATTAATTTCCGCATAAGCCTGTAATCCAAGTATAGTTTTTGTATCCCTAAGTCAGTGAAATTTCTAGCATTGTTAACAATTAAGTATTTCATGAAACATACAGATCTTTGTCGTGACAAATTTTCATGACACGCCCCTGAATAGGCCCCATGGACTGTCCCCATATTTCGTCCTTGTTCGCTTTGAACCAACGCTCTCGCGTATAAAGTTCCTTGTCAATCGTCTCTCTTTGCAAATTCGAAGAAACGCAGTCAAACATCACTGGTCGTGGCATCTTAATATTTGTAGCAGTTTGCTAATACTGATACAATCGATTATGAAATATTTTAACCCTTTTCAAATGGAAATGTGCTATGTGTGTTATCCTATTTTACTAATTTTACTATTGAATTGAGAAGTTCAAAAGACAGAAAAAAGTATACTATAAATAATGTTTATTTGCTAACTGTTTCTATTTTTTGTAAGTACTGACTATTTGTAGCAAAACAAATATTTTATATAAAGAATTTGTTATGGTTTCCATCAAGGCAATTTGAATCGCCATACCAACGGGGTTGGCCTGGCTAACAAGGTGTCGACTTCGTTTCCTGCATCTAATTTGTGACATATTTAACTGCAGAAATTGGGTGCAAGATTATTCTTACTGTCCCTGTCAATAAGGTTTTGGCAAGGAGACATCGATTAATAATAACTACCGAGCCGCTATTCGCCACAAACTATTCCGACTTATTGTCTTTTCATAATAAAAATCTCAAAATTTTTATTTATCACAAGGTGATTTTAGTTGTTAATTTTAGTTGCTCTTGGGAATTATTGAAAAAAATTGAAATTTTTATTATGAAAAGACAATAAGTCGGAATAGTTAGCGGCGAATAGCGGTTCGGAGTTATTATAAATCTGATTAAAATAGTAGTTTCTGATTTAAATAAGTATTTGCTAAGATTCTCAAAAGAAGTAATTTTTGTTGGGGACTTTAATGTTGACTTGTTAAAAACTGGTGAATCACAAAATAGATTGCTATCAAGTATGTCCTCATTGGGTTTCAAGCAGTATATTATGAAACCAACGTTCTTTAGGGTGATGAGATGGAAGAATAAACCAACTTCTATAACTAAATCCTTACTAGACCATGTATACTGTAATAGACCATCTTATATACGTGATTCTGGTGTTATAAGATCTGGATTGTCAGATCATGATATTATTTATGTAGTAAGAAAAAAGGTAAAAGTGAAATATTCTCGTAAGATTATATGCACGAGAAACTATAAAAATTTAGATCTTGATGCTGCTGCAAAAGAATTTTCACTTGTTCCTTGGTCTGTTCTAGACGGCTGTGATGATGTTAATGAAATGCTAGATACGTTTAACTCCTTATGTCAGGATGTTATTGATAGAATAATTCCCATTGTAAAGCGTAATGTTAAATCTAGTTATGGCCCTTGGTTAACAGGAGATATTAAAAAACTAATGCATTATCGTGATCATGTTAAGAAATTGTGTATTGAGTATGACTCTGTTGTATTATGTGATTACTATTTAAAAGTAAGAAATCATGTTAATGTTCTAGTACGCAAAACAAAAAGGAATTATTTTCGAGAGTTGTTCTCAAAGTCGAGTTCTCCTACCTACTTATGGAAAACGTATAAATCTATGTCAAATACTCAACCTATGTCTACTCTTGTACAGGAATTATCATATGATAATAGTTCTGTCTCTGATAATCCTAGTATTTCTACTGTATTTGTAAATACGTTCTCACTAAATCATAAGGATTCTAACCCTGAGTTGTATGAATTCTGGAAAACGCTAAATAGCAGTGAATTTACATTACTCTCTGAAGATTTTGTTTTAAAACGACTTCAAAAAATTAAGGCTAGTTCTGCCTTTGGTATCGAAGGTATTCCTGCAAAAATATTAAAACTTTGTGCTGAGTTTTTGGTACCTGTTATAACTAAAGTATTGAATTACTCTTTAAGTACTGGTATTTTCCCAACGCAATGGAAAAAGGCTGTTGCTACTCCTCTTCTTAAACCTAATGGTAATGTTAAAGATGCAGGTTCTTATAGATTAATATCTATTATCCCTTACTTAGGTAAATTGTTGGAATCTATTATTGTATCGCATTTAAAAGTATCGATGTCACAAAACTCTCTAGTATTTAATTCTCAATATGGGTTTCAACCAAATCTTTCAACTACACATGCACTTATTAGATTGTCAAGTGTTATTCATGAAGGTATAGACGATGGAAAGGTGGTTGGAGTCCCATTTTATGATATAAAGAAAGCTTTTCCCTCAGTGAATTATCTTTTGCTGTTAACAAAGATGCGAGATAAATATAATGTGCCCAATTACATACTAAAAATACTATGTGATTATTATATGCATAGAAAATTATGTATTAGGTTAGGATCGTTCCTATCTGACTCTTTTGATGTATTTGGGGGCTGTCCTGAAGGAAGTATAGTAGGTCCCACTAGCTATTGTTTTTATATTGGTGATATAGATATGTACATCAATACTATCATAGTTCTATTTGCTGACGATTTGGCTAATCCTCAAATATCTGACAATTCTTCAAACTTGTTTTTAAGTATTCAGTCATCTATGCAAAGCTTACAAGATTGGTGTTCTGATAATAACTCTGAACCAAACTGGGCTAAGTCTGAAGTTGTTGTGTTTAAAAATCCTAATACTTCTAACTGTATTATTGATTATGATAAGGTGACCGTAAACAATTGTACTGTTTCATTAGTTAATGAATTTAAATATCTCGGGGTCTACTTGGATAGTTCCCTCTCCTACAACAAACATGTAAACTATGTCTGTCAGAAAATTGGTCATAGATGTTATAATTTACTGCATTATAAAAGAATGTTACCACTAAATGTAATGACAACATTGTTTGTTGCGTTTGTTATATCAGTTATAGACTATGGCCTTACTATGTACTCTGCTACGTCAAAAACCAATTTATGTAGAATACAGACTATTGTTGACAATTTCCTAGTTAGCTACTTTTATAGTTATAAAAAAGTTTCAAGAATGAAATCTGGTAATTGTTCTTATCCAGATATGTATTCCCTTTATGATGCATTTGGTATATTGTCTGTTGCTGAACATGCTAATTATGTTATATTATCATCCTTGTATCCATTGTTGTATCATGAATCCTTATATCCTAATGTTCTTACTAATATGTGGACTCGCAAAACACGGTGTAGAGCCAGCAGACTAGAAAATGACCTTCTAGTTCCGCCGTTTAATAATGTGTTCTATAAGAAATCATTTAGGTTTAGAGCCATTAAATTATGGAACTCTCTTCCTAATGATATTAAAATACTTAAGTCCCACGATTTGTTCAAAGCTGGAGTAAAGGACTATTTACGTAAACTTCGTGTTTAATCTGCTACTACTATCATTTTTGTAAATTTGATTATTGACCTATTTTTGACTGTGTTAAATGTGCCCTGCGATATGTTTAGTAACTGTGTGTTAAATATTCCAAATGTATTCATTTGTACTTATTGTGAATGTACTCTTTTTGACTTCGCGTGTTTATTGTCGTTTTTTTCGTATGTCCTGTATTGGAAATCAGAGCTACCCTTGTAATTTTGAATATTGTTTGACAATAAAGCATTTAAATCTTAAATCTTAAATCTTAAAATCGAAGGGTTTCTATGCCTCCTTGCCAAAACCTTATTGACGGGATCAGTACTTACTACAAGTTACCCTTTCTTCCTCATTTTATTCATTTTTACAAGTACGTATTTGGGCTCGAATAAACTGCACAACTTATAATTAAAAGTATAAATTTCAGAATTGTACCTAACCGAGTAAGAATAATCTTGCACCCAATTTCTTCAGTTACTGTCCAATTTTTGTTTATAGCGACAAATTGTGCCAGAAAGGTCGTGTCGTCTTGCCCTCTTGCCTCTGATTGACTGAAAACGAATAAAATGACGTCATTTATTCAAATGTGGGCCACTTTACTGGTTACTATTACAGAGAATATTTTATTCAGTCAATCAGAGGCAAGACGACACGACCTTTCTGAAACAATTTGTCGCTAAAAACAAAAATATTGGACAGTACATATGCCACAAATTGGGTGCAGAAAATGAGGATAACAGGGCCAAGTCGGCACCTCGTTAGCCAGGCCAACCCCGTTGGTATGGCGATTCAAATTGCTTTGGTTTCTATATTCTAGCTGTATTCCTTGCTATAATAACAGTAAGCATAGCCTACTGCTGTAATGTACTGTGGGGACAGTACTGTTGCCTCGCTACTCTGAGCGACAAAGATGTCATCTTCGGCATCGCCGTCTTCCTCCTGATTGGCTGAAAATATTTGTAAAATACTCGGCTTTATTGGTTCCTTGCCGACCGGCGGCCATCTTTTTCACATTCTCATCTGTTTTCGTTGTCTAGTCACTACTACTATACAAACTGCGTACATATTAATAAGAATTGTACTGCAAAGCTACGGTAACTTGCAGAAATATTAGAATTCCATTGAATACAATGTAGAATGACGTGAAATGACTTGAAAGATGAAATATTTCATGACATAAAATAAGGATTTATTGTATTTCAAGTTACTATACTTGAGTATACTAATGTATACTAATTTTATGTCATGAAATATTTCATCTTTCAGTCATTTCATGTCATTCTACTTTGTATTCAATGGAATTCTAATATTTCTGCAAGTTACCGTAGCTTTGCAGTAGAGGAGGGCATCTCAGAAAATTTTAGGAACCAGAACCGAACCGGAACCAGAAATTCTGGAACCGGAACCGAACCGGAACCAGGAATAGTTCAAATTTTAGGAACCGGAACCGAACCGGAACCAGAAATTCTGGAACCGGAACCAAACCGGAACCAGGAATAATTCAAATTTTAGGAACCGGAAACGAACCGGAGCAATTTGTGTGCTACATCAAAAGTTGTGTTGTCTTAGCAAAGTTATCTTAAACCGTACTTTATTAAATAGTTGACTTAAGGCTTAAAATCTCCAAATTAGAACACATTTTAAATATAGGTACACTGCGAAATAATTAATTCTTTTTGGTAAATTAATTACAATTGTGGCACTACTCAGTAAATCGACCTATATCAGTTTACAGTTTTTTAAAAATTAATTAATTAAAATTTTGCATGCAAATTGTCCATAACAACCCTATTTTTCAATTTTGCAAAAAATGGAAACTGATATAGGCCGTTTTACCGAGTAGTGCCACAATTAATGCTCTACTTAAGTGACTACGATAATTCAAATTTCTGCTACCAGCTAGCTACAGCAATTACTCTATAGTAAAGTCATACTGCATTTAGTGTTTCATTTTGTACTGAGGTACTTTCCTATTTCCTTACTGCATCTGCTTACTGTGTTGTGTAGGTAGGTATGTGTTGAGTTTGGTGTAGCATAATTAATAATGCAATGTATTAATAAAGTAGGCCACTTCTGTACTTTTTTACTTGTACTTCTCAGAAAATTTTCGGAACCGGAACCAAACCGGAACCAGAAATTTTGGAACCGGAACCGAACCGGAACCAGTGCCACTTGAAAATTCAGGAACCAAAACCGGAGGAACCGGACCGGTTCCGGTTCCGCACCTGGTTCCGGTTCTGGTTCGCCCTTCTCTACTTTGCAGTACAATTCTTATTATTATGTACGCAGTTTGCATAGTAGTAGTCTAGTGACTGGACAACGAAAACGGATGAGAATATGACTCGGATTTTCAGAACTTTGGCAACGACAATTTTGATAAAGAAAAAAAGATGGCCGCCGGTCGGCAAGGAACCAATAAAGCCGAGTATTTTACAAATATTTTCAGCCAATCAGGAGGAAGACGGCGATGCCGAAGATGACATCTTTGTCGCTCAGAGTAGCGAGGCAACAGTATAAACAGATATTATGCCATCACCTAATAAATGTGTCAAAACTTTTGACACATTTTTTTGTATCAGAAATTGTCTTTTGACTGAAAAGACAAAACTGATACAAAATAATTCGCCAAGTTACCATTACGCAATTCGTACTCAAATAATTAGTGAAATATTCAAAGAATACTTAGAACTTTTATTGTGAATTTATTATATATTAAGGGGCTAAATCATGGGGACAATCATTCACATTTAAATCATGATTTACTTTTTTGATATCAATTAAGGTCCAAAATACTTGCTCGACTGCAACTTTTGTACATCTGCCATTTCACCAGTGCCGTCTTCATCCAAACATTGAACTAGAGGTGATACCTCTGATTTCATGTCTGGTTCCAAGGATTGAGTTGCAAAACAACAATTATTATACTTCTTTTGCAAGGTTTTCATATTGATAGTTAGCTTTCTCTTGTCTTTATCAAAAGTAGCTTTAACTGCATCACAGCAAACTTGGAAAGGCAAGTTAATATTCAAGTGGTACTTTATTTTTCCATCTGTTTTCAATTCAAACCCTTTCCCATCACCAGTCACATCTGCATCAATCGTAGATGAGTCCTTTAGCATAGGCAAATCGATAATCAAAATAATTTCTTGTGGAATAGCCTTTGCGCTTCTTCCTTCTCTTTGACTGTCGAAGCAGTAATCTTGCATGTCAACATGGGAGCGATATTTAAGTTTATAATTTGGTTTCGTAAACTTTGCAATGCTTTCAGGATTAGAAAGTATGCTTGTTTTCTCATTACTTCCTTTCTGTTTCCCTATTTTTCTGTTTAGCTTTTGTGCAGATTCGCCGTTGTCGGATTCACCACTTTTAGGAAATTTTGGAACTGCACAATCTGTAGATTTCTTTATTGATCCTGAATAAATTTCTCTTGGCTGAGGAGGAAGTTCTGTCTTCATTGCATTTACTTCAAGAATGTCAGGAGGAGTTTCCCCAGTTTTATATTTGATCACTGTGGCCTTCGTCATTCCTTTAAATCTGAAATAGTAATAATATCGTATGGATATACTATTGAATGAAAACAATCTCAATGCTCATAAAAATCAGACGAATTTAATTAAAACAAAGGGAAAGTGGAAATTTTAAGCATCCATAAAGTTTGATTTTTGAATAATTTCTGATTATTCTTAGCCGGACCACTAAAAATATAATTTTTTTCTTTGCATTCGTGCATAGCTTTAACTCTGACATTTTCTAAATACCAGGAACTTATTGTAAGGATACCCTGGGGTGTGGTGTATCAATTTTTTTGGACCTGAATTTTGATTGATAAATTAAGGTGTATGCATATACTTTATCTTCGGCCTTTTAATGTTATTCTTGTCTAGAGTAACATTAAAACTTTTTTCAACAGCATCCAAAGCAGTAGAGTCGATTTTTGCCTTCAGTTGAGAATGCTTTTGAGAAAGCAGAATAGTCGTTGGATTGAAAATTATGTCGTAAACCATACAAATTTTTCCAGCTTTGTCAAGGTCTTCTCTTGGAGGACTTTGAGCATAAGGAATGGACCACCAGCAGCCGTTTCTAAGAACAAATAATCTAAGTCAAGTTTTGACACACCTACGTAAGTCTGCAAAACCATGGTAGGCTTGACTTGTAATTAAATCTATATATGAACATACTTTCCACTTTGGCAAGTTGTTTTGCAGCTTAATTTTCTAATCAGGGGATTTGAACAAATATTGATGAAGGCCTTTTTTTCTCCATTCACACTTGTCTTGATAACATAACCAGGAATTGGATTCAAGAAATGAATTGTATTCCCTCTCTGCTTTTCTAATTGACGAACCTCGTCTTGATATGTAGATTGACTCTCAGGACTCTGAAACATAAATGTATAAAAATACCGTATAAATAAATTCATAAAATAAAATAAATGTATAAAATTAGTATTAGAAATGCAAGACAGTAGATATGGTACCACTGTTTTAGGGGTACCATTTTACGAACACTAGGTAATTGATATAAATTATGAACAAACCTGAATATCTTCAACATACTCTGATAACAATTTTCGAAAATTGGCATCCTTAAGGGCTTCTTTAATTTGGTCTAATTCTTTATGAGTTATTTCAAACTCGTCATCATTTTCTAAAGGATATCCAGGAGGGAAAATTTCAGTCACATTTTCCATTATGGCTTTGTAAGTTAATCCCTTGTAAATATATTAGATTTCGACAATCTAAATCTAATGTGTTGCCAAACTGCCAAACATCAAAAGCAATACAAATACAAGTAAACGAATAACAAAAAAACACTATAGTGTACTATATTTTTATATTTTTCCGAAGTTCTTAGTAACGGCGACAATCAGGGAATCGATCAAACTTACAATGATGTGTAAGTACTATACAATGGTTTTCATTGATTTTGAACTGACAGTACCTCGAAGACTCTAAAAGACTCATTTCATTTCAATGAAATCGGCAATTTAGTAGTACAGTCTATACTATATAAAGGTCATAAAATTAATGTTTATTAATATAACGGATCACACAAGGGCAAGTAATTCTTACTAGTTAAGTTATTATAAGTTGTATTTCCAGTTTTTATTGGTTAAATTAATTAAAACTGATTTGCAGCAGAGCAGCACAGGGCACAGAATAACAAGCAGTACAAACTAAGTAAATCTCACGTAACAGCTATTAGCTAGTACATACAAATGATACAAAATGACTTCTTACCTGTTTTCACAAAACAGCATAGTACGCCAATTTGCTAAATTTTACACTTACCAATATTATAATGTTGAGTACACTCACAGATATAGATATAGTATTACACTTCATCTTGTTTTATACCAATAATACCAAATGTGGATAAATATAAATGCTTTAGAAGACTGAGATATTGAAATAATTGGAAATAATATATTAGCGTGGCAATATACAACTATAGTGTACAAAAGTTACGTGTACAAAAAATAACTACAGGGTTTAAACCAACTAAAATAAAGTACCTCCCTGTACAAAAAGAACCGAAAAGAGCGTAGCAAAACAAAATTACACCAATCAAAAGCCAGTACAAAGTTACATTGAAATGCAAGTTTTCATCAAAATCGGTTAAAGTTAAGTGGGTTAAATAAATCGGTGAAAAGTAAAAGTACAAAAACGTGCCCGGTTTTTGAGAATTCGAATTTTTCCTGGGCGGGAAATTTTTTTTTTGAAATAACATTTTTATAGCTGCAATACAGTAGAATTACATATCACAAGTAACAAATTTTTAGTGTTCTTTGCAAAAGGGGGACAAGGGGGACACTTCATTCGAAAGGGGGACAAAAGGGAAACGCGGGGGACACATAGACAAAAAATCAGACGGCGTAAGTGGTGCGTTCTTACATGTATGACCTTCCAGGTTGGACCCATGTCTTGAGGCACGTCAATTTTCAAACTTAGCCAATGGAGTGTGATGCTCACCGTGCACGTGATCAACCTAGCCATTCCGGAACGTTCCTTCCCAAGCGCGCGGACACACTGACAGCTCAAGTCTGGACGTCTACCAAGGAAGAAAACACCACCACGCCAAAGGATTTCTCGTCTGTGCGGGGGACAGCGGGGGACAGAGGGTCCAAAAAGGGGACAATCCCCCGTAAAGGGGGACGTCTGGTCAGCCTAGCTGCAATGCATGTTATTTTACTGATTTTTCCTGAATTTTTCATAATAATCGAACAAGGTTTCAACAACAAGGTTGAATTTTCAGCTTTCCTGGAATTTTCTGGAATTATCTTGAATCTTAATGGAAACTCCAGAAAAGTTGAAAATTCAACATTGTTTCATAGTTATGAAAAATTCAGGAAAAATCACTAAAAACCATGCATTGCAGCTGTGAAAATATTATTTCAAAATAAAATTTTTGCGCCCGGGAAAAATCCGAATCTTTAAAAACCGGGCACTTTTTTGTACTTTTATTTTTCACCGAATTATTTAGCCCACTTAACTTCAACCAATTTGGATAAAAACTTGGATTTCAATGTAACTTTCAAATAACTTTGTACTGGCTTTCGATTTTTGTAATTAGTTTTGCTGTGCTACTTTTGATTCTTTCGGTACAGGGGAGTACTTTAGTTATTTTATACCCTGTACATTAATAGCTGATCTTTATGATAGAAATATTAAAGTTTCAATGCTTCATAGGTGCCAATATCGCAATGAATGAAAATTAATTTGTGAAATAATACAGGAAGTCCATTTTATTTTTTAATTTGATTTCACAATTTCATGATAATTTCATGTACGGTATTGCGTGTAATTTCAAATACGAAGGTATTTTCCTGACTTCAACGGGTCTGTTGTATGACGGCGGATTGTGAAGAAAGACTTAAAATAATGGAGGTGGGCTTATGCCACAAACCTGAGTATTGTTTCATGAGAGTAAATTGTTGTAAATAAAACAAATAATTTTATAAGAGTGTAATATATCTAGTTACTTCTCTTCCAGACATAATGATGCACTCAATCAAGTTTTTATAACTCCCACAATCATTTTCTTTGATCATCAAGTTATTTCCTGAAAAATTTTGAAGATAGTCGATGAGTTTTTCATAGTAGTTATCTTTCAATATATCAAAAATAGATGCGCAACTGTATTTTTACAAAATAAATTCAACTAACCGTGTTTTTGTACACAAGTACTTAAGGCATCTAATACTTTTCCTGCGACTTCTTTAGGAATTATTGGAGTTATTATTTTTTCAGCAGTATTTCGGTCTACCGGTTTTCCATCTTTGTCCAACTATTAAATATGTAAATATAGATACATATAGAATATGAAATAAGATAAATTAAATTAAATTAAAGATATACAAAATTTTGGAGTTACCAATCCTAATCCTTTGGCTCCGCAAACAATGTCACACTGTAAATCATAATAATAAGGCACTCATAGTTTTAAAAAAACTTATTTATGACTAATTGGAAGAATCGGTATTGTATTACTTACAGCCCGCTTATCTTGGGAAGGAGGTTCCTTCGCAGTCCTTAAACTGGAGAAAGTATTATTGTGACACTCAATTAGGGTCATCTTCATGTCATCTGGAATGGCTATCGCTTGCCCCACGCACATCGGCGAGAAGTGGTGTAAGAAACCATGATGATGGTGATGATGCATCCCTGATAGGCAGCCTCCAGGTCCTTTAGGCTACAAAAACAATAAAATTGATTACTGAATTTCATTTTCACTAATTTGAGATATTAAATTATCTACTTAATTGCTTCCAGGGTAGGTTTATTAAACATTTAAGGTGTTTCCAGCATTATACAGTATAAA
This sequence comes from Yoshiicerus persimilis, assembly GCA_020352615.2. Lineage (NCBI taxonomy): Eukaryota > Metazoa > Arthropoda > Collembola > Entomobryomorpha > Tomoceridae > Yoshiicerus > Yoshiicerus persimilis. The sequence goes on from CM036940.2 coordinate 43,846,546, forward strand.
TGAGAAGTGACTAAATGTAATTGAACTACCTTTGCTACTGAAAGTGAAACAATTGCCAAAATCATCGAAAGTAAGAAATACTGCTTCATTTTCATCAAAGAAGGTTGCCGTTTAAAGCTATAAAATCTAGATGTTTCCAGGAAATGGATAGCTGAAAAGCAGGTATTCTAATGATTTCTGATTTGGAAGCCCCCAATTTATATTGAACTTGATTATGTACAGCGGTACGGTCATTCCATGTGAATGTAGAAATGCTTGTAGTGTTGCAAATTCAATTGAAGCGGATTATTGCACATTTTTGGTTTTCTATTGTATCGATTTCAGTTTTAAGCCAAACCCATGATTTAGCTAATTTTTTGCCAGTGATCTGTCATTTAAACTTTTGAATTAATATTAAGAGTCACTTGCTGAACAGCGTAGTACCTTTTACCAATGATATATAAATGTATTCATGCTAGACTGTAAGCACAAGCGGTAAACTACATTACATACCCATAACGATCACGTTTCGTCATCTCTTCTACTTTTCGCTAGAAATTGATCTACTTTATAATATGTATTAATTCGGCTATACTATATCATATAAATAAATAAATCTAGCTTACCTATACAAATAAAAGTGTATTGACTACGCAGAACACGTTTTCACGCATACTGAAAACTATCACCCTCACGTATTCTGTAGTGTAATAGATCATCATTATTTTCTCGCAGATGAAATAATTTAGGTCTATCTATTATAGCTTTATCGATAGGCAGCCTGTGTCACAAAATGTGAAGTTTTGGGTTAAAATAGCTCCACACTATTGATCGAGTGGAAGTATTAATCACTCAAGATTCATGACATTGTAAAAATAAATAATAAAGAGCATTTATTGTACTTTGACACAAACACATTGTAGTTGTGAGTAATGGCCGGAAGTTAATTATACACCATTATGCATTTAACCCCTGCAGACATCCTACAGTTACAGGCTACTACAAATTGTTAAAATAATGTACAATCCATTGTGTTCATTTTTTACAGACTGCATTTTATACATGCAAGCTTAAAGGTGGTCAGTATCGGTTGACTGACTAGGATATATCCACAGATATTAATTTTAGTGTAGGACATTGTATATGTAGTGTCTCTAAAGTCTCTATTGTATTTAGAAAAGTATGAAAATAATACACAGTATACAGCACACAAAGAATTTTAAATGTGCCAGCTCATTGATTAAATTTTACTTCAGGGAATTCATCTGCCTTATCATCAGAGCAAGTATACATTCTGTAAATGAATAATAAAAATGGAATAATAAGGCTATAATTTCACGAATAAAATATTATTTGTTGGACGTTGTTTTCAATTTTCTATGACGCGTAAAGGCAATAAGAATTTTGTCAATGTAAATATATGTTAGGTCAGACAAAAGTACAGGCTAATTATTGCATCGAAAATACATAAATACTTGGTAGTTGCTAGCTGTAATTATTCAGGTTAAGATATTGGTTAAGAAAGTCCACGTTGTTACTTCATGCTAGCTTTACCTCAATAAATCAAATCAAAGTCAGGATAGTTATCCCTTTTGAAAGTAAAAGGGATAACATTTCATGTAAGCTTTTGCTATGTTGCAACCAAAAGAGTAACTTTACTAGTCCTCCTGGCAAATTCAAATCAGCTTTTTTGACATGTCAATTAGGTTTATTTGTCATTTGTCGTCACCATAAAACAATCATTAAAGTTAACTAAGAGGTTAAAGACTGTTATCTCATCTTAGATTTGCTAATCTACTAAGATGTTATTATAAAATTGGCAAACATTCCATGGCTAAACAAAGTGACATTGTACTATTTTTAAAACCAAGATATTTACCTATATCTCTTTATGTGGAAGCTGTACCCCTTTATTTCATGACACCACCAATAAACTGTTAATTTAAATAACAATAAGCGCTGCTTTAGATTTCCCTTTATAAAATTAATTAAATGTTGGTAGAAATTAATATATGGGAAGAACTAAATTAGCACTCTGGATTGATATGTAGAAAATAACTGAATTCAATTCTTTATTCTTTCAAACTTTGAAGATCTCCTTTTTTACTTTTATACCTCATACATTCCAGTTACACCAAAAATAAGAAAAGTGTTTAATTCAATATCCACTCATATCCTACCTTTTTGGGGAAAGCTTATCAGAAAATATCTTGCAGTTAATCTGCATTTATAATGTAATTTACTTATCACTGGTTTCTTAATGCTATTGCAGTTCAAGGTTCAATTTTGTCTAGTTTGATGCTTCGTGTAATATCTTACAGGTAACCTTTGCTCTGATACATTGGCATTTATTGGGCGTTGTATTCAATATTCAATGATATACTTATAGTGTATTTAGAAAATAGGCACATGGCAAGACAAGACGTAGTGCATCCACAAATATTGTCATACTTGTTTATGCTTAACAAAAGGTTCACAATAACACTTTGTACTGTACTAAATATTAAGAGATAAATAAAGCTATCAATAGTTTTTGTGCTGTCCACTTCAAGTCCTTTTTCAAACCATAAAAATATATTCTTGTAACCGAGAAGAAGAGTCGCCACAAAAAGATGCAGTATAATTGTATAATACAGATAGAATCCTGCGCTATTTGCAAGGTAATAGTTCAACTGGACTTGAGAACATAATAGGCTAGGGTGCTGCCTGGTGCTTTTTTATTGCCATAAGAAAAGACAAACGCGTAGAACAACGAAAATGAAGATATTACATTTCTAAGGAAGGTAAGTAAGACTGTCAGCAGATATACTTCCACATAAGTCTAAGTCTTCACGCAGTGAGCATGAGCTTAGCCAACCTGTTTAATTTTTTGTCTCATTAGAAATTTTACATGTGCCAACTCCTGTGTAGGTTTCGTGAAATAAATTCAGTGTAAGTGTACAATAATAATAAGACTTGCAGAAATATTTAGCTCAAAAAACTACGTATGCTTTTGCAAGAGTTATACATTTACGAAACTGCGAATTTGCATACCTCATTGAACCCAACCGACAAATTTTTTGCTAATCATTTGTTCCTTGGGTATGTGCTTTATAAAGATTTCTCGTCCTAGGTGTGTACTAGGGTATAGTTTGATTTAAAATGTCTGCAAGAAACCTGGAAGTTCTGCTAGTAGACCAGCATGCATGCCAGGAAAGGAGGTTTGTGAATTGAGAATAAGTACCTACGTAGAATAATAATTAATTGTGTATGCATGATGAATTATTAGCATTTGCAACTGTCGGTTATTGCTTTTAAACTCATCTCAAGGATCTCAATGCTTTTTATATACGTTGAGAATCAATGATGCGCTTAAATGACAGGCTTTTTTGTAGAATTTCAGAATAAGCATACTAATTTCAAACATACTCCTCAAAACTTAAAATAATTCTTTAATCCGAAATTCAGAAAGAAAGTTTACATTATGTACGTTATGTTTCCCTTAAAAAATGTTAAACCTACTTTACATATTTAGAAACAAGTTTGTCCGTATATTATATTTGTAGCTAAAAAATGTTCAACCAAAGTCTTCGTGTACATTGTAGATATTTAATTTACGAACTATACACGAAAGACCCAAAGAATAACATTTAGATCTTCATATAGATTTTATTGACAATTGGCCATATAACTCCGTTTCAAATATGTCTCCTTTGGAAATATTTTATACCCATTTTGTAATTAGGTACCCACTACTTGTATTCTTCATCAGTCATCGGCATCATCATCAATAATTGTATCAGAATCAGGATGATATGGAAGTTGCCCCTCCCTAACTAATTTGATGCAATCCTATAATCTTCTATTTGATGCCAATTGGAGCTATTTTAGTGCATTCTATCATTGACTAAATAGAATGCACAGGGTTATGCATTTAAGATAATTGTTTACTAAGTTTGTAAACATGATGATATCAGTCCAAGATGAAACAAAGGAAGATAGGATTGAACCCTTTGTAAAGTTCAATCAGACTTCATTGAAATGCTTTGCTTGAATCGCAAATAGTATTGCCTTTTCTCTGCTGTCCTACGTCCAAGTTGTTTTGCGACTTGGCTTCTTGGAATTGGATTTGTTATTGAACTTGCATACATTGTTGCATTTTCACACGTCATCAGCGATGTAGAGATCACGGGGCCATTATTATATTCACATCTATTAGTTCTTAAGTTCTTATTGATATTCCTCAGAAGTAGATTATCCATGATCTTCTCTTCCCTCTTTTATTGATGCATATTTCAAGTGGTAGCCTCCAACCAACTTATACTCACAAAAATGATTGCTTCATTTCATTACATAACTAATAGTAAAAAGCTGTTATTGTTTATCAAAGGAACTTATTATTGTCTAATGCATATTGTACCATTGGAACCACCACCAATACCGGCAGTTAAGTAATAAAATAATGCTTCATATACATGTAGCGGCATTAGTCTTTAGTGAAGGACTTATATCAGTATAGATATACAAGCCCCATACAGGAATTCTAGCAATGCAATACGCAACGATCCTTTCCTTTCCTTTTGCGTTGTATTTTAATTCTATCTGAATTCCAGGGAAAATGCAGACGTAAGCAGAAACTAATGCAAAAAAGAGATCGAGGCAGGCTAGGTTAAATGAATATCAGGCAAGGTCAGTGAGAGCGTGTGTGCAAATCTCTATTCAGCGTAAAATACATGTGCATATGTATAGGTACACCTGTGTTACCTATATACTATACCAAATACACAAATAGGGATAAAAAGGGATGCTACTACTATTGCATAATTATCTACATAAGTTTTCTAGAATAACATTTTACAACCATTTAGAATAAAAGAATTTTAATGTAGACTTCATTACTACTTTTAAGAATTACAGGTAGATACGCAGAGTACAATATGACGCGGAAATATTAAGTGGGCGAAGTTCATTTTACTTCACAGGACATGTCTGGTATTGTGGTATATTGGCAGTTTCGAACCTATTCTTAACAGCAATTAATGGCAAAACCCCCCAGTTTTGTCAATCCTCGTGTTGTAACCCAAAGAACTTTATACAACGTAATAGGGCACCAGTAATTATAATAATTAAATCCTGAAATGTAAGACAATGGTGGGTTAAAAATGGCTAGAGTGTATATTTGGCTCGAATGAAAATGTCAGGATAGTAATGGTAGTTTATTATTCCGAAAAGCGAATGACAAATTATAAGCTCTTAAACAGTAATGAAGTTTTAATTGGAATAGCATGCTTGCTCCTTAGAAATCTCCTGGAGTTAAGGAACGCCAATCCAGTAGATCTGCTTGTAACGCTAAAAAGTGTGGTAAGCAGAACGACAACGAAGATGATGCAACCCCAAAGGAGGATTAGCAGTATTGCCTCTTAACAACTGCTTCTTACCTGCACATGGATCATGGATTGTAAATCTTTTAAAAATGCTGTATCAAACAGAAGTCTCACAGTGAAGGGAAATGTTCTCGTTACTGGAATAGTATTTGTAATGTTTCCTATGTCTGGATAATACAGTATGTCTGGCTAAACTAAGCAGATAGTTATAGCAAATGGCTCACGTCTAAGATTCACAAAATTCATTCTGGCAAGATTAATGGAGTATATATTACACGCAATGGTAATACTATTACCTCGCCAGTCGTTAATATGTACAGTGGGCAGTACGACATTTACTACCATGCAATTGTAATGTACTACAATAAACTTTGTTGTACGCGTACAAAATACCAAACACTTGTATAACTCGCTGCGGTGTAAGAGGATTATTATCCATAATAAGAAATCCTTTAGAATACCTATATTTGATATTTTCACAAAGGCCCATCACAAAATTGCAAGGAATTATGTGGGCGTTGGTAATCGGATGACCATAATCGCATATGAACCAGCGTCAATGCGCATGCCTATGTACATTATTACATTAGCATGCATAGCGCCTAACGTGTTTAAGAACCTAACCTAATAAGGGTTATTCATATCGTCAACCATTTTTTTGGGTCTTAGTAAAAGTCAACCAATTTACCTCATTTCTGTACTACACCACCGCTTGATATTAGGGGTGAGTCTGTATAGTGTGGTTGACCTTTGCTATAACCGGGAAAAATGGTTGACGATATGAATAAGCCTTATTAGGTTCTTAAATACGCGATATGCTGTGCACGCTAGTGTAATAATGTGCATGTGCTTTGACGCTGGTAATCCGATCCTGGTCATTCGGATCCTGGTCATTCGGTCAACTGATTACCTATGGCCGAATTATGTAAGTAATATTTGATGCAAATACTAAGTCCACATTAAGAGCTCTTTCTTGATAAGAGCTTGAGAATATCTATAAGCGTTTACAGCTTTACATTTAGATTCTTGTTCAACTTCTTTTCATAGAAAGTTTCCTGCAGAGCTTATATGATTAGCCGGGCTATGAATTGAGTGTACCTAAATGTTTTGATGAGATGCTAGCTTGTTGCTCTGTGCTTAAGATTTACATGGTGTATACTATGAAGAATTAACTGGAATCATGAAACGACGTAAGCAAGCGAGTTTTATATACCTACAACAAGACTAAGATCTAACCATGAGAAATGAATCAAGACGAGCCAAAGCATAAAATAAAAGAAACGCTTTCAGACAAAGCCAACCAGTCATTGAATCTTCTCAGGATTAAGATCAGTATAAATAGATCGAACAATCGGATTCTGCAAACAGTCGAGAACTTCTTTCGCCACAAACAAACGCTTGAATTCATCTGTGTTATTGCTTCCCTCCTGAATAGTCAGTCGTCATAACCATAATATTACATACATTAGTATACTTGTTGAAAGGAATATTAACATTAGTGTATTTACTGCTACTCTTCAAAAGTATTCGTTTTGTTTGAAAATAAAGTTTCAAACATTAAGTACTTAACTCTACCATTGGCAGTTTAATTTGCATTGATTTAGTAAAGAAGAAAACTGCATACCCAAATACTCCGTCAAGATGAGAATGTGGAAAACGAACGAAGCGGTCGTTTTCATATTGATGACCAACTTCTCTGTGATTTCACAGGTAAGCATGTCTTATTTCAGCTTTTGCCAATATTTAGAATTTGTCATTGAAATGTGTGCTAAGAGTAATTTTGATGATTTTACAGGTCAGAGGCAGGTATGTGCATCAAGCAATTGACTGCTCTACTTCCAATCTGCCAAGGTGCAGTAGCCTGACAAGCGAATCCTGTCAAACTCATTGTGTTAATTTGGGATTTACGAATGGGTCCTGCGATCCTCAGGGAGACTGCTGCGTTTGCTTTCCAGGTAAAATCAAGATAGGATGATATATTTGTCCACAATGTTCCATTGTGAATTCAGAATTTATTCGGAAATTTTTTAAACTGGTGATCTTATTATAGATCGTCCTCCACCAACTCAAGAGAAGCCTGCTCAAATTTCCAACGTTCGTATCATCACCAACAAAATTGCTATTCCTGAGAAGAACCCAAGCGTTATTAAGGATTGTCAAAACCATGATGATGTATGCTTGACCACAGGATGTGTCAAAAGTGGTAAAGTCTATAATTTATTTTTTAATGAAACCGAAGAAATGATTATCAGATCATTAAGGAAAATGTGTATATTTTTATAGCTGCTTCTTTGCTGGACAAAATGAATCCCAAAATTGATCCTTGTGACAACTTTTATGAGTTTGCCTGCGGGGGATTTACAGAAAGTACATTGATTCCAGATGATACAACAGAAGTTCACCCATTGAGCACAATTAGTGACAAGCTGAGGGAGAAAATTAGAGTCTTGGTTGAAACTCCCTCTACTTCTGATGAAGGAAAACCTTTTCGTCTGGTCAAACACTTGTACAACTCATGCATCAATATCCGTAAGATTTTTAAATCTTCATCTGCATGTAAATGCTGTTGACATGCTTTGATTTGATAAGCTTAATTTAAGTGACAGCACCAATCAGCTATTGGCTGTTCTCTCTCAGGCTTTATAGAGGTCTTGTCAAGAAACATAATGATGTAAAAATCATTTTAATTACAGCTGTTATCGAATCTCATGGATTAAAACCCTTGAAAGATGTTCTTAATAAATTGGGAGGGTGGCCTGTTGTTAAAGAAAATCAAAGTTGGAAGGCTGAAAATTGGGATTGGTTGTCATCAGTATACCAATTCCGCAAACATGGATATTCTAGTGATTATTTCTTAAGCATGTCTGTACAATCGGATCTCAAGAACTCTACCAGAAACGTCTTAGTCGTGAGTATTTATCGAATTTTATCTTTATGGGGCCATTATGACTTTCCTTTGGTCAACCACAAGGATTCATTTTCATTTAGATCGGGGAGCCTGCATTATCCATAACCAAAGAAAGGTTTATGCTGGAGCCATTCGTGAGGGCCTACCATAAATACCAGGTATAAATTAAAACAAATTAGGTATTTTACTATTTTATACTACACTGAATACTGAAGCGAAGTGTATATATAATCGTGCAATGTGAAATATTTTAAAGGTTGATCTTGCTGTTTTGCTTGGAGCACATCCCAACACGGCTAAAATTGATATGGCAAATGTTCTGGAGTTTGAAAGGCAGCTCGCTAATGTATGTACAATGATTTTAAGAATCCACTTTCCTTACATTTGAGACATTTGTGGTAACCCAACAATTTTGCAACTACAGATTTCAATGCCGTCGGATCAGAAGCGTAACGCTACAAAGTTCTACAACCCAACAACCCTCACAGATCTCCAAGAGGACTTTCCTTCTGTTCCATGGCTTGCATACCTGCAACAAATTTTACCTTCTACAGTGAGTACCAAAAGAGCACTATAAAGACACTTTTCATGCATATTACATGTGGATGTAAAATAAACAAATTTTGCATTCTTAGGTCAAAGTCAGACACGGAGAACGAATTATCTTGTCGTCACCTAGTCATCTTACTAGTTTACTTGAACTTTTGGAAGCAACTGACAAAAGGTAAGGATTAGTGGTGGTTAATGGACATCTTCCTCTATTGATAACAATATTATTTGTAAATGTAAACACAGTTTTCAATTTTGTTTCAGAATTTTGGCTAATTATGTTATGTGGAGAGCAGCAGCCGCGTCTGTTCACTACTTAAATGGGCAAGCTCGTGCAGTAGAATTTCACTTTGCTAGTATAACTTCTGGATTACGCCAAATGCCCCCAAGGTGGAAGGAATGCATTAGCACTGTGACTTCAAGGTAAACATAAATGACAATACCAAAATAAACTGAGCTCATCAACGTAAGGATACTATGAAAAATATTTTACTTAAATCATTTTGCGCTATTACAGTTTGCCCCATGCAATTGGTGCTATGTATGTGCGCCGTCATTTTAAAGAAGATGCCCGGAATGATGCAGTAGAAATGGTGGATGATATTCGTCAAGCATTTCTCGAGACATTGGATAATGTAGAGTGGATGGATAATACAACTAAGTGAGTAGTAGAAATTTTATTTTGATATTTTTCTATACTTGCCAGTAAAACTAATTGTAAAATACTTTTCTTTCCTCAGGACATTAGCTTGGGATAAGGCTTCAGCCATATCATCGCATATAGGATTCCCTCAAGAACTTTTAGACGATGTAAAGCTATCAGATATGTACAAGGATGTAAGTTTGTGAAAACTAGCAAACCATGAATAATGAAATAGCTGTGTTTATTACTTTAAAATAAATCTCATTATATGCAATAACTCTTTTCAATGTTTTCAGTTGGATTTTAAAAGTAACGATTACTTGGAAAATGTTCTGGCATTGACAGTTGCAGCCGGAAAATATGGAATGGAAAAGTTGCGAGAGATTAACAATAAGTCAGATTGGAGAGCCTACGGAAAAGTTGCGTTGGCCAACGCATTTTATTCTCCTCTTCAAAACTCTATTCGTAAGTTGATTCAAAATTCTAAGCTTTCGAAAAGAATTAAGGCTTATTGCTAATGGCTGAAACCGTAGCTGAATTGAATAGCAGGGCGACCTGTACATTATAGTACATGTATCAAAATTAATTAATATTCTTATTTAGAATTTCCTGCTGGTATTTTACAAGAGAACTTCTATGAGCTTTCACGTCCAAAATATATGAATTACGGTGCTATTGGTTGGGTTATTGGGCACGAAATTACACATGGATTCGATGATCAGGTGAGAAATATTAAAAGAACTATCTGTCCATCTGTCTATTCTGTCTACCGATATTTAATGTTCTTTCCTACTGCCTCCTAAGTTACGGTCTGTATTCATATTAACAGGGAAGGCTGTTCGATGGCGAAGGGAATCTTAAAGAATGGTGGGACCCATTTACAAAGGAATCTTATTTGAACAAAACCCAATGCATCGTGAAACAATACGGAGAATACAAATACAATGATCCTATTCAAAAAATCAGCATTCCTGTAAGTAGTCATAACTTATAATTGTAGTATTGACAGGCTCTGTTTACAGGTTCAGGAAATTATTTAGTTTCTAATTGCATACTTTCACTGTAGCTAAATGGATTCATCTCACAAGGAGAAAATATTGCCGATAATGGAGGAATCAAACAAGCATACACAGGCTACCAATCGTGGGTTAAGCGAAATGGACCAGAAAAGGTGAGCTCGAATGTAATTACACATTGCAGGGTTTATGTTGTAATGTAATACATGTAACGGTACTGAAACACTTGGAGAGAAGTATTAACGTGGCATTGGCAATTGAATTGACAGGTTCCTTAATATTGATATTGGTATTTGTACAGAAACTGCCAGGACTCCCTTACAATCCAAATCAGCTATTTTGGATAAGTGCGGCTCACAATTGGTGCAGTAAGATAAGACCAGAAGCCATGCCACAAAAAATACTCACTTCCGTTCATTTGCCAGGAGAGTTCCGTATCCGTGGAAGCTTCTCTAATATGCATCAGTTTGCTAAGGACTTTAATTGTCCAGCTAGGAGCAATATGAATCCTGAAAACAAATGCAGCGTTTGGTAGAATTTACACTTTGCTGTGATATTTTGTTGAGACAAAATCTTTCAAAACACAAGCATTGCAAATAGAGGATACCTGCTCTATAGGATGTAATTATATTTTTGTACATGTATTATTTAAGTGTTATGCAGAATTGTTGGGGAAAGGTTGCGTCCCACAGTCCCATTACATGTATAATTTAGTATAATTTGTAAATTGTTGGGCAATACAACATGTATAATACCTTTTAGTAAATGTATTAACAGACATGTAGACATTTTAATAGTGGTACAATATCACGACAATTTATGCTCTTACATAGAAGTATAATTAAACTGCAGCTAATAAATGCTTGTCAATCATTTCTACAAGGAAAATTTATTCATAACTTCATGTTCATCAGTTATGGTCTGAGTCTGGCTATGGTAAATGATACATAGATTGTACTTGTGAGGTAGCCAAAACCAAAAACCTTTTATTTGCACATCCCTTGATCGCTTGTCTAAGTCGAACTTTTATGCAAACACAGTATTTCATTGTGCATAAATACAAAACGCCGTGCCCCTACAAAATTCTGGAACCGTATACATTTTTTGCAATTTGGTTCCATATGCATTCATAAATTAGAAAGTTTCCATGGATAACCCTGTAGAGTCGGATGAGGTTAAAGGTGGTGTTATTATATACATGTACTTGGAGTCTTAGTTGTTTTGTAATCAGTTAAATTGCGAATAATTTAAGCATCCGCACCAATTTTGTAAATATATTTTTATGAATATCTCAGCGACCAGTAGTCATGGAAACATGCTATTTCGTGCTTTTAACACCTCTAACAAATATCTAAACTTTTTGTTTTGACAAAATTCGAAAATTTGGCAAAGTTTGGGTACAAAGCACTAAGAGTCGGCCCAAAATATCTCAGCGACCAGCAGTCATGGAAACATTATACTTGCGTTTTCAACACCTCTAAACAATGTCTAGGGGAGTTTTTTTGGGTTTGGGTACAAAACACTAAAAGTCGGCCCAAAATATCTCAGCGACCAGTTGTCATGGAAACATAATATTTGCGGTTTTCAACAACTCTAAACAATGCCTAGGGGAGTTTTTTGGTTTTGGCAAAATTCGAAAATTTGGCAAAGTTTGGGTGCAAATCACGAAAAACCTGCAACGGATATCTGAGTGACCTGTAGTCATGAAAAAATAATATTTGATGTTTCAACATCTCTAACCAATATCTCAGCTTTACTTTTTTGGTTTGCCAAAATTCGAAAATAATTTTCATTTGCATAGTTTTGTACTTATGAGTGAAATGCAGTTTTCAATGTCAGTAATGCTTTCTGCTTGTGCTTAGTAACGCGCTAAAATTTTAATTAACCCCCCTCAATTTTGATGCAGTTTCCATTAGTTACTGCGACTAAGACCCTACACTCTTTTCAATGTCATTTGAAAAGAGTGTAGTAAAGCCTACACTAATGTAACTTATAAAAGCCCAAGAAGCCTTGAACATTTTGGATATTTTTATTTTTATTGTAAGGAGAGCAGAAAAATTCACTCTACTTGTAAAAGCCAAATTTCTTTTCCTTTTCAACGTATTTCGTATTGCACAGGTTCAGCAGAATGTCCCATGTTCAAGAAGAAACCATAGAAGGATACTTCTACTTTAGAGCAAGAATAAAAGTACTCGAGAAAGATGCTTCCAAAAACCCATTGATTGTAATTTTTAAAGGGAGCGAATCACATGGGAAAAATTGGAGTTCAGATTGCGAACTTTGTAAGTTATGTTTCAAATTACATTCAAATAAGAAACATGGATGTTACACAAACGCATTAGCTCCGTCTTTACTCTTCGAAAAATATGATGATCCTTAAATAGATTATAAGAGTATAATAAATAAGGCATCACCACTGCTGAATTTTTAGTTTTTGTTTGCATTTTTAATTTTTGCACCCAACGGCGCATTTAAAGGCGACCATATTTTTCAAAGAAGGAGCTGTAAAGGCGGAGTTAATTTGTTTGTGTAATAATTACTCATTAGATTACGGATTACGGAAATTAAAGTAAATTCTTTAAGGTCGCGAGAAATACCCAATTTTACATTGAAAAAGTAAGTTCCAAGTTCCCGATTTACATCTTAAATAACTTCAAAATTAGAATGCAAATGTAATAATGTAGGGGGAGTGTCCGTTTCATTGGCTAGGAAATACTAGGAATTCCTGTGTTGAATTTTTAATTTATCAGTTGTGCTTTGAGTAAAAAGTAATTAAAAATGGCAGTAGAATGAGTTGGACCCAAACACCTCAACCCTGATTCAATTCCCACTCACGTCTTTTTTAATTATTTTTATTCAAGACACAACTGATAATTTTAAAATTCACTAATTTTGAAGTTATTTAAGATATAAATCGAGAACTTTTTCAAGGTAAAATTGGGGATTTCTCATGTCCTTAATTGAAATGCCGTATACCGACCCTGTATATGTTCTGATTAGGCTGAGTAATATACTAAGGGAAAATCACACAATGTGGCAATAATTTAGGTATTCTAGTCTTGGTAATTTAAATGGCATGTATTTTGTACTGCTACGTACTATGTATGTACGAACTTTAATAAATCTGAACTAAACAATTTGATTAGTTAGGATAGGAGCTAAACCATCTCATGTATTGTATTATCATGTATTTATATCATTTTCCATGTAATCTCTCATGACTCATGAGTTCCAACGTAAATGTAAATGCAATAGCCCTGAAAAAACTGTTTTTAGTGGAAGAGATTCTGGTCGAATTACTGGTTTCATACACTGTTCCAGTTCGAAGTTATATTCTTAAAGTGAAAGTAGGCAGCAATGAGGTGTGGTCAAAAGAAGATTGTCCATTTCGCTCAGACAGAAAAGTTCACCTACACAGCCTCCCAACAGTGATTTTGTGGAATTCTTTGGCTGCAACTAACATAACACTAAATGGCAAGTCTGAATGCACCTTTGAAAATATCCATAATTTGTTTCTACCGAATGTACCCATCGCGTATTCAGAGTCTCAAGCTAATAATAATGCTATTGAAAACACAAAAACATTCCCCAATATCGATGCATCGGGAACGGAAGAAATGGAAAATAATTTTTCAAAACCGCAATATTTACAACCCGAAACTTTCCAGGAAGACACTGCTAAGACTGCCAATTACTGATTAAAAATCTTCTTAAAGCAAAATAAAATAGCTTCTACTCCAATAGGGTAATCATTTTATCTAGGCATCTACTATTTCAAATCCTTACCTAATTATATTAATGCGAAATATGGAAAATTTCTTGTTAGTCACCCTCACTTTCAAATGCAACACTACATTACAATCAATTATGCAAATAATAAAATTAAGAGTTGTCCAATAATTAATCCTCCATAAAAGTATTTGTATTCGGTCTACATTTCTTTGTTTCAGATGTCCTACACTACATTATAGAAAAAACACATTGCATAATGTTTCCGGGTTTCTTTCTAAGTTGAGTTCATAGTCTACACATGCCCTGCCGCACTGTTGTCTTTAAATTTAGTAAATCATATTATGTACATTTTACCAACATCTTTTGATATCAGGTCTAATCATTTTTGACCTTGTTAATTTAAATATACTTAACAATTGATGGTTAATATTGTTAGGCATAAACAAAATATCCTTTTCCTTTTATTTTTCAATTATTTCTCGTTTTTGGTATTGCTTTTCTCATTATAGCTCTCTGTTTCGTGCCCCTTATTGTCTCCACGACACGAAACCAATATCCTCTCGTAAGTCTCGTATGTGTAAATATATATTCTCAAAATTCTCTCTTTTAGTATGCTTTTCATTTAATTTGTTTCTTACTTTCAGTAACAAAAGTTTCCTGTACGGTATCTTTGCATTACTTTTCAGAAATTCGGTTTTGTACACCTTATCACATTTCCATGTCGGTTCCTCATTTTCCATGATTCTCATAATCATCCAGTCATCTCAAATGCCTTATGCCTCTTTTAGCCCTTATTGCTTTTACTAGAAATTGTTTTGTTTTGCTTTTGCATTTGCATCATCATAATTAGTTTCTCATTTACGGCAATGCAATTTCTTTGCAAGTGCACTTATATTGTCACAAGATAAATAACTACATACTATTGAAAACTCTCCAGGTAAGGATTCCATACCACCACACGCCACCTGTCTACGAAATCTCTTGTTTCTAGCTTTACTATTGATTTTGACATTGCTTTGGTGAGCATATTATAATGGAACCGTCATGTAACCAATGCACAAACTAAAATGCTCCCAGATAATTAATAGTGCTCCTGAAAATATCAAATAAGTGAAATGAAAGTCAGTGCAAAGTAAGACATGGTTATTTTAGTAGTAGCATCTTTTTTGATACTAAGGTCGAACCTGAAAGGAAGTTGGAAGTTGTATAACAATTTCAAAATCAGCATCGTTCCTCCTGGCGGCTGCCCAGTACAAGAATTAACAGATGTAAACACCATCGTGGGTTTTATGACGAATTAAGAAAATCTAATAAAAACTTCAATATTATTTTACATTATCTATATATTTCGTAAATATTCTTTGAAAAACGAAATGAAATTGACATAAGAGATATTGAACTATTTGAAATGGTTAATGTAATTACTCCACTATATACAGAGTTACATAATTATTAAAATATTCATTATGTAAAAATTGAAAAGTTATTATTACAGCAGACGTAATCCGTGGTGCAATCTTTCGGTCCATGAATTCTTACTCTATGAGTTACTAAGGATAATATTTTTCCATTTTCAAAGGCTTTTGCATTTTTTCACTGTTCATTATTCACTGAATGACTCTCCAAGTGAGCGGAAGTCGTTTCTACTTTATCTGATTTCTTCTCAGTTGGACTAACGGAAATGACTTGGTTTGTCAGCGATTCAAAGTTTTCAGCTTCCCACTCAGTAGACTTATTGACGTGTTCAGTTTTACCATGTTTTTCAATGGTCTTCTGTGGCAACAAGTTTACAGCTTCATTGGACCAATTATCATCAGAAGAAGGTGACTCGGTTTTTTTTACCATGGGTTCATCTACTTTTAATATTTTTGTTGGAAGATGGACTTCAGCAGACTTTTCTTCGTCTTTTGGTTTCACAGTAATTTTTCGAAAATGTTCACCTGCAGTTATTACCATCGTCTCAGTTGCACGAAAAGTTGCAAAATTTGAATATTTTTCTATTTCATCTTCAGTTGTTTCATTTTTTTCACTTTTCGAATTATCGTTCTCCCAACCCTCCTTCGAAGAACTAATTACCGATTCAGATACAACCAGTTTAGTACTCTTTTCAGATCCCTGATTAGATGAACTGAAATATGATTTACTCTTTGGAGCTCCCCAACCGTCTACTGCCTTAGTATTCGATTGCTTATTGGTCCCACTTGCACCCCAATCGTCCGATGGTTTTGATTTATTATACGACTCTTTACTGGTCCCTGTAGTGCCCCAGTCCTCATCTGACTTACTAATACCTAGTTTAGCAGCTCCAGTAGGGCCCCAGTCATTTGCCAGTTGGCCAGTTGGCGTATCCCAATCTTCATTCTCAGCTGCCTTGTCCCCAAACAGCTTTCTGCCTTCATCGTTGAAAGAGCGTGATGTTTTACCAGATGGTGTAGTCCAACTATCAGAATTTTCCGAATACGAAGGCCGAGACTGCTTGTTCGACGACCCCCAATCGTTACCATAGTCTGCTTGTCTTTTCATTCCACGTCCACCTCTTCCACTACCTCTGCCTACTTGGAAACTACTACCGTTTCCGGAGTCACCACCTCCTGAAATAAAATTCGGACTTTGATTCATATTTCACATTCTTTAGGCAATTAAACTACGCCAATTGTAAAAGGCATTAATACAGACAACTTAACTTACAGGTTAAGCAATTAAACTACGCCAATTGTAGAAAGCATTAATACATTCAGCTTACCAGGTTTTTGTGCTGTGCACTTAAAGCACTCTTTCCGGAATGAAAAATTGGAAGCACCGCAAGATTCACTTGGACAATTCCAATCCCCTTCACGGCGTTCTCGTGGAGTCCCTGCAAAATAATACCAGAAAATTCAAAAAAATGAATATCACTTTATGGTACACTATCAAATAATCAAAATCAAAGTTCAGAAAATATTTGGGAAATAAATAGAATGTAGAACTTATTAGAGTAAGTAAAAAGTATTGTTCTGCATTCCAATATAATTAACCTCCGCCTCGTCCTCCACGACCTCCTCTTCCACCACGACCACGACCCCCATCTCCCCTGTTTGGATTTGAATTCCACGAGGTACCACCACCTCCCCAGTTATCATTTTTATTGCTACCCCAATCGTCTTCTTTTCCGCTGGTGGACCCCCAATTGTCCTTCTTGCTGCTGGTGGACCCCCAATCGTCTTTCTTTCCGCTGGTGGATCCCCAGTCGTCTTTCATGCCGCTGGTGGATCCCCAGTCGTCTTTCTTTCCGCTGGTGGATCCCCAGTCGTCTTTCTTTCCGCTGGTGGATCCCCAGTCGTCTTTCTTTCCGCTGGTGGATCCCCAGTCGTCTTTCTTTCCGCTGGTGGATCCCCAGTCGTCTTTCTTTCCGCTGGTGGATCCCCAGTCGTCTTTCTTTCCGCTGGTGGATCCCCTGTCGTCTTTCTTTCCGCTGGTGGATCCCCAGTCGTCTTTCTTTCCGCTGGTGGATCCCCAATCGTCCTGGTCCGTCTTTCCACTGGCGGACCCCCAGTCGTCCTTCTTGCTGCCGGTGGATCCCCAGTCGTCCTTCTTGCCGCCGGTGGACCCCCAGTCGTCCTTCTTGCCGCTGGTGGACCCCCAATCGTCTTTCTTGCCGCAGGTGGACCCCCAGTCGTCCTTATTGCCGCTGGTGGACCCCCAGTCATTCTTCTTTCCACCTGTGGAGCCCCAGTCGTCTTGCTTTTTACTGGAACTGGAAGATCCCCAGTCGTCTTTCTTTCCACCTGAAGACCCTTTAAAATTTGTTGATATTAAGTACAGAAGTTTTGGAAAATTTTAAAAATGTTCAGGTTTTTTAAATTGTCGGCTTTTCTGTTCGCGCAAAATATTATTTTCGAGAAAATGATTTCTGTTCCATCTTTAGGACAAAGGTGACATAACATAATTTTGGCTTCATGGTAATTTTTGGGAAAAGCTAACTGGTTGTAATTTTGTAATTAACATCGTCGCATAGCCTCCGTTCGACGAAGAGTTGCAAAAGTTCGACCGCGCGTTCAGAACCTGAAGTGAAAACTCTATACAAAGTGAAGATGTTTTAGAATTTAGAACTTGAGAAACCAAACCATCTTGACTACTTGACTTGTTCCAGTTTTTTCACTTCCCAATACCAATACTCTTCGAATAGCTAATTATCGATTCAGACACCCCCAGTTTAGAATTCTTTTCCGACCCCCAAATGGATGAATTGAAATAAGTTTTAGATTTTGTAGTTCCCCAAACACCTAGCGACTTACCACTTGACTGTTTATCGACTCCACTTGTACCCCAATCGTCGGCGGGTTTTGATTTACTGTACGAGTCTTTACTAGTCCCTGCAGTTTCCCAGTCATCGTCCAGCTTACTGTCGCTTTGTTTACCAAATCCTGCTGACCCCCAATCTTCATCTTTCTTGCTACGAGTTTGTTTAGCAGTTCCAGTAGGGCCCCAATCTTCTGACTGTTGGCCAGTTGTTGGCGTTTCCCAATCCTCGTTGTCAGCTGTCTTGGCTCCGAAAGGTTTTCTACCTTCATTGTTAAAAGACGTTTTGGCAGATGGTGTAGCCCAACTATCGGTACTATCTGAATATGAAGATCGAGACTGTTTGTTAGACGACCCCCAATCGTCACTATAATCGGCTTGTCGCTTCATCCCACGTCCACCTCCACCTCTTCCACTACCTCGGTAACTGTTACCGCTTTCGGAGCCATTGCCTCCTGAAATAAAATTCAGACTTAGACTTTGAATCATTTCTCACGCTATTAATTTCCACGCCAATTGAAATACACATTACTCGTACAAACAAAACAGCCTACCAGGCTTTGGTGCTGAGCATTTAAAGCACTCTTTCCGGAATGAAAAATTTGACATTCCGCAAGATTCACTGGGACAATTCCACTCCCCTTCTCGGCGTTCTCGGGGCGTGCCTGCAACATCAAACAGAAACTTTATAAAGCATGAAGCTGCATACCACAATTATGATGCAATATCGATTTAAAGTTCAGGAAACATTTAGGCAAGAAATAGAACAACTTATTAAGGAATTAAACAGTAAACATGTATTGAAGTTTAAATATAACCTCCGCCTCGTCCTCCACGTCCTCCACGACCTCCTCTTCCGCCGCGACCACGTCCCCCATCTCCCCTACTTGGATTTGAATTCCAAGAGTTACTTCTTCCACCACCTCCAAAGTTATCATTTTTATCGCTACCCCAATCATCCCCTTTTGCACCTGTGGAGGACCAGTCATCCTTCTTATCAAAGCTGAGGCCCCAGTCATCCTCTTTTCCGACGCTGGAACCCCAATCATCGTCCTTTCCGTCTTTGGAACCCCTGCCATTTTCCTTTCCGGCGAAGGATTCCCAGTCATCCTTCTTTCCGACACTGGAGCCCCAGTCATCCGTCTTTTCGCTGGGTGAGCCCCAGTCTTCCGTATTTTTGCTGGGTGAGCCCCAGTCGTTCTTATTCCCGCTGACTGAGCCGCAATCATTTTTGTTTCCTCCGGCGGAGCCCCAGTCCTCCTTTTCGCTAGAATTTCCCCAGTCCTTCTTTTCTCCAGAAGCTTCCCAGTCCTTCTTTCCACTGGAAGAGCCCCGGTTATTCTTTTTTCCAATGGAAGAGCCCCTGTCATCCTTTCTTCCGAAGGCTGAGTCCCAGTCATCCTTGTTCCCACTGGAGGAGGTAATTACTTTACTTCATAATTCATTCTTACTACAATTTTCTATGCCTATTAACGAAACGAAGTTACCTAGTTACCTATTAAAGGACATCTGCGTTCCCTTTTTCATCATGAGTTCTTCTCTGCGATGTTTGTGGCTATCCATTTCAGACTGAATTTCTAAACAACTTTTCTGACTTTGTTCAGATTTCTTGGGGATTTTTGGCAAACTCATTATTTTTTGAGCTTCATGTAATTTGACCAATTCTCGCAGTCGGCGAACTAAATCCCATAAACCCGAATGAAAACTATGGTCCATAATCAGCATAAGCCTTTGCCTATTCATCTCAAAAAATTGGGCCCCATCGATTCCCTGAAAACAATAAAAAGTATTAATCACTGCAGAAAAGAATTAGTAATTACAATTCCCCTTATAAGGATATCTCACGACATCTACAATCTGTTTAGGTTTCTTAATGTAAAGAGTGAAAGTAATGGCGTATACAATGACATCACGCTAATTGTGTACGTCATTGTCATTACTCTCACTCTTTACATTAAGGTTTAGAGGTGACCACCATTTTGGAAACTGCAAAGCAAGTTAACATGGAAAAAGTTCACTTTCTTAAAAGCGAATAACTCCAACATTAAATAAGTAAATGTAAATATGAAAATGTAGAAAGAATCTCCATTTCATTTGCAAAATTCTCAACTGTTGAATTTTTGATTTATCGCCTGTGCTTTGAGAAAAAAGTAGTTAAAAAAGCCAACAGTGTGAATCGAACCAATGTAGTTCGATTCCTACTGCTGTATTTTTTAAACTACTTTTTTCTCAAAGCACAGGCGATAAATCAAAAATTCAACAGTTGAAAATTTTGCAAATGTACTGGAGATTCTTTCTACATTTTCACATTTGCATTTATTTCTTTAATGTTAGAGTTATTTGCTCTTTACTAACTACCACGCTAACTAATAGCTTTTCAGTTTCCAATATGGCGCTCAGCTCTAAACCTTAAGAAACCTAAACAGATCGTAGATGTCGTGAGATATCCTTATAAGAAGAATTCAAATCATTTGAGTAATTTTTATAAATATTGTTGGCTCACTCTTTCTACCAATTTCTGACTAACTGATTGAAAATTATGTAACTCTACATATTCCTTTACGTCTTCAACAGTCCATTTTCTCGGTTCAATATTTTGTTTTTCCTGACCTACCACTTTAATAGAAGAATCTGCCGGCAAAAACGGCAAAAGAATGCCAGTAGAAGCAACATGATAATGAGGAACTAAAATATAAAATAAGAAGTAATTTACTCTTACAAAACAAATAAAAATATTTTTATACTATTTTTTTACTTTGACAATTTATTACTACATTTTACATTATTCCAAGGTGGTCTCTAAGGTTACGTGATGGGTATAGAGGTGGTGAAGACTGGGACCTTTTTACACTGGGTCTGTAAAATAGGCTACGGGACAGTAGCAAGGTAACCAAGAAATTCCTTCAATAGTCCCGTCCCGTAGCTGATTAAAACTCTGCAAAAGCGTCCCGTAGCCTATTATGAAGATTTTTGAACCTTCACCACCTCCTTACCCAGCCATGTTACCTTAGAGACCACCTTGCATTATTCACATCCCGGTGTCACAAGACGGGTTTTACCTGTGGAGGTAGGCAGCGATTCAGGAACGTAGGTTACCGTGGCAGATGTTTTCGTCGACGAAGTTACCTTTTGTTCCCCTTCCTTTAGGGGCGAAGGTGAAGGTGAAGGTGAAGGTGAGGGGGAGGGGGAAGGCGAAGAATCCGTTGTTGAGGTAATTGCTTTAATTTTATTTTTAGACCCTGGTGGGCGCCCTTTGGGTTTGGGCATTCTGCTTCAGTTCTACTCTCAACAGATACTTCGATCTTCAGTTTGCTTAATAACAGTTTTAAATTCGCCTTAATCCAAAATGACTAACTTTTCTTAATTTTTGTTTGGGCTACTTTATGAATGTTAAATACCCACGGTACACAGTATATATGCATATGCAGTCAACAATCACAAGATTAATAAGACTACTCACCACTTGCTTTCCAATCGCTACCGCTTTTTAATGTAGATGACGGAACTCTTTAATTCCTCATTAATCTTTGACGAATGAACAATCAACTAAGTTTTGAAGAACCCAACTTCTATCAATAATCAATGCTAACCAATCTTCCAATTCCGAACTTTCTGAAGCTTTGTGAATTCTAGGATTTGACTTCCTAATTCCACATTTGACTATGAGGATGACGATTTGACGATAATGATGATATGATGATGATCAAGGTGCTATGCAAATCTTTTTTTCACAGCAACCTGTGATCTGCCTCTGCCTAAAAACTAAATTTTTTACTAGCTTCGTCGCTAGTTATTGCAAGCTCGGCTCGGCTCTAAGTAGGAGGGATCATCGGTAAGCGATATAATGCGATATAATTATAAGCACGTATTGGTTTCCTCTGAAATACACAGTGCGCAGACGTTAACGAATCAATTGATTGGGACCGTGCACATGCAGGATGAGTGACGTCAATCATATTAATAATAATAATAATAAATATAAGTCAGAGCAGAACTTTTCTTAGATTTGTTTTGTTCGGTCATTGTCTTTATCAGCAAGTAAAACTTTTTCTAGTAAGCTCTGATTTGAGAAACTTCAAACTCTTAATAATATTGTGAAGCTATTTTACATATATTAAAATAGCTTAGCTTAATAATAAGCTTTTACATGTAATTGAATGGGAGAGAATAGCTCCGAAACGACTCTCATGCCAATGCCTGGGGCTGGGAACCCCAACTAAACAATAGCAAGATTCGGTCGGAATTTACCAAGAATGATTAAAAGAGAAAGAACAGTATATTGAGAGCATATTGTCAATAAAAATATCGCTGTATGTATTTATTAATAGGAATTTAGAATGTTAAAACATTGCATAAAATGCTGTTTGCTCTGCTGACAAAAAACAAGACCAATTAGAGGTGACACATACAATGTTAAATAATGTTGACACTTGACATATCTATAAGACAGCATGTTGACACATACCTTTGATGTACACACACATTAATAGACCTATATATAGACATAGCATACAAAAATTAAAATACAAAGAATAGTAGTACATGCATAGATGAATTGCCAATTTATTAAAAATTTTCTAAATCTTCACTTTTACAGGTATCGCAATCTATACACATACTCGTACACACATCTAAATGAGGTACATCCCCATGTAATTTCTTTGGCCCTTGCTAAACTGAATTTTGGCACTAGACCAGACTGGTTTTGCAACAGCAAATTAGTATGATTATCATTTTCGGTTTGTGGCTTGGCTTAAAATATATTGTATTGTTGTATTCCTGTAGATGACGGTAACATATAATTTCTTAAAACCCTATTCCACAGGACGAACATACTTGCTTAGTAATCCTTTACTCCATTGTTCATCTCCTTCATTTAATTGAGACATATTTTCTGTTAAAAAGTTCAATTGCTTTTCTTGAAAATCAATTGCTGGACTACTGCCGTCTTTGGCTACTGCCACAATATGAAATGGGTCCAAAAATCGTTCTTCGAATTTCCATTCCTTTTGCAAAGCACCATTAACTTTTATTTCGGTGTCAGTAATTACTTGTCCTGCAATTAAATCACTGTGAGTACAAAAGTCCAATGACCTTAAATCAATTACAATACCCAAACCGATAGCTTTGACATATGATTCTTTTAGACACCAAAATCGCGTAAAGTTGGCAATGGCAGAATTTACACTTGGACCTTTGATTTGGCTCCATTCGTTGTCAGTAAATACATTTTTCATCAGTCGAAAGTATTCATTTACATCTTGAGAAATTCTTGTTCCTGGTTTTTCTATATTCATCACATCGATACCTAATTGTTTAACCGCTGGGTCTGATGCGATTACAACAAAATTTCCCTGATGACTGACATTAAAATTAATGTCCACAGAAGGATTTCCTAAAATTGGCTTGTTACGATCATCCCGAAGCAATTTTATTTCACGATTATCAGTCTTTGTTTCTTGTGACAATAATTTCCTTAACAGTAATCGACCTATGATAGCAGATTTGGCATCTTTCATAAAATGAAAACGGGCTATTCTTATTTTCTCCTCTTGCTGAATTAAAGACGAAATTAAAAGCAGTTGATCTTCAGTTGGTTGCCATTGATCTACACGGACGTACCACCTGTAGGACATTTTCTTCACAGCCAGGTTACTTAAAAAGACATATGCTTTTGACATTCAGTAAAAGCAACCCCGAACTCCCTGCAATAAAATAAAGACAATTATACACTACAAGTAAAAAATTAAATAGTAGGATGGTATGCCCCTGTACAGGGGTAAAGTAAGCCATCTTTCCAAACTTCCTATGTAGGAAGTTGTATTTAATGTACATTAAATACATAAGGAATACATGGCAAAAAATTTGACAGTCATGACCTGCAAAGCCAATTTACCAACAAGGCTCGAAGGTTCGGAATTTTATCAAAACACTTATCTATTATTCTGTGGGCAGGGAAGCACTGTTTCGGTAAATACTGTGTAAAAATAAATAATATAAATGTTCTGAGTTTCCTAAAATTCGACTATAAATATCTGCAGAAAATGGTCAATCTAAACTGACCCATTTCAACAAATATGCCAATTCAATTCAAATTATTCGTATAACTACTAAGCTATTTAGTTTTCAAACCAGAAAAATCAGGAAACCGAAACCGGTCCACAAGATTTAAAAGTGTATGACCATGACGTAAGCCTAGCCAAATATTTCGAATTTTAATAAAACTTAGAGATTTGTTGTGAACTTACCACTATAGCACTACAACATCAAGGCAAGGCACTGCTAACTGCGGTGTTGAGCGAATCTGAAATAACAAATATCAAATGGCAAATGGGGATATATGACATCCAAAAAAGTTGTTTTCTAATTTAAAGCTCTCGTTTTCCGCGTATTTCCAGCACAGCTTTTATTCCATTGAAGCATTGAACGCATTACAGCAAGTTAGCCCTGATCGGTGAAAATATCTACCTATAATATATGGAATGCGGGTTGCAACGCTTAAGAAAAGGAAGACCCTGATATTCTTGTTGTAAGTTTGTTCACACAGATAATGAGGTAAAAGTTTGTTTAAAACGAAATTGCATTTCCGGGTATTGATTTAGGGCTGGGATCGATTGCAGTTTTTCACGCCTCGAGTCGAGTCGAATCGAAACTCGAATCGAATCGATAATATAACAATCAAATCGAAACTCGAATCGAATCGATAATATAACAATCAAATCGAAACTCGAATCGAATCGGTAATATAACAATCAAATCGAAACTCGAATCGAATCGGTAATATAACAATCAAATGGAAACTCGAATCGAATCGATAATTTACTTGGCAGACCCAAATCGACATCGAATGGAATATTTACAAAATATTTTCACATTTTCAAAAGTTGCACCATATTATTGCACTTTTTTGGTATGATCAGCTCAATTTATAGTCTTACCTGAGCTATGTATCACAAATCGAAGTCGAATCGAATCGATCGAGTATGGCAAAAAGTTTGAATCGAATCGATTCGACTTATTCGAATCAGTCCCAATCCTAGATTGATATTAAAAATCATGAGCAAACGAATGTTACATTATGCATTAATTACAGGCTATTCCAACACTCATTCATATCGAGTGTAAAATGGAAAATCTATGAAAATATCCATATTTATTACAATTAAATAACAAGCTTGAGCTTGGGTCGTTCAGATTGTTGCTTCCGAAGATTTATTACCGTCTAATTCGCATTGTCTAAAAGAGCAGAAAAGAATCATCATTATCATCTAAGCTGTATACGTACGCTTAGGTAATCTATCAAATTAAAATCATGAGTAATCTGTAATTAGTATTTGTAATTACGTATTTCACATTGATAGCCTTTGATTGCGCTGACATTTATACGGTGCTTATATTATTTACGGTATGGTGGTGTAGACTATGGGTATTAGTATTAGTTAACTATATTTGGATATTTGCAATTAATTGCTTTCACTTCTTTATTAGCATTATTTGTATTACAGACAGACACATTGCATTTGGTTCGAAACAGTATAATCAATGTAGAATTGACATAACCATTCATAATAACACTATATACATTATCATTAGTACTGATAACCACAATTTACGGGTTGTAGTAATTTGTATCATAATTCTTCGTTTTAATATTTCATTCTTACATAATATATTTGTTTAGTAGCACATAGAAGATATAGTTATATGTATATGCTGTATAATTTTAACAAGCTAAGATACATTTACATATAAGATACTTAAAGAGTATAATATGTAACTACTTATCTTCGCATAAAACAGTAAAAAATTTACTTCAAATTGAAAGTTATTTACTTAATTCAAAAAACGAATATTTTATCTAAATGATTTTCTTCAAACACTCAAGTCTTTACAGTATTAATTTCACTTCATACTCTTTGGCTTATTGGCACTGTAATGAAATATCAATAAATAAAGACATGAATAACTGGTTCAATCAACATACATTGAATAGAAAAGTTAAAAAACTTAAATGCACCATAAAATTTGTATTACAGAAAATATGAATTTTGGACCACCTACACTGCAATAGTATAGTCCCCATGTGGATGATTATGTGGATGTTGATTATGTCCATCAAGTCCCTTAGCAATAATATTTGGTTTGGCAGAGACTTTGATGGCAGCAGTGGCAGGATTACCACCGCCGCCACCATTGGGCGGGAAGCGTCTATGATGATCCATATTGGCATTATTCCTTCCATGAATTCTACTAACATTATCACAATCCATTTGATTAAGCTCCAGAGGATGATGAGTCAATGTGTATTGTTCCGGTCCATTTAGGACAACTCCGCTTTGATTCGCAGAGCCGTACATGAAGCTCGTCGTTGACTCATCGGGAATACTTCGTCTTCCCAGCCCCAAACCCACCGAAACAGGAACAGGAACAGCGTATCCGGAATTCAGAAGCCTTTGGCTAATTCCGGCCCCTGTGTTACCTCCGTACATAAATCTACATCAGGAAGCAACATTCAGTGCTAATCATTTTGTGTGAAATTTAATTTATAAAGAAGTTATATATCTTTCAGAGTTTTCCACCGGTTCTGCAGTAATTAATTAGAAAGCAATTTACCCATACTTAGGTCGATGTGGCCGTGGCAAAGATTTTCTATCTCTGTCACTAACAAGAAGCGTTTCATCATTGAGAAACATTGGACCTCCCCGACGACAATTCGTTTTCATCAATTCTCCTTCCAAGTCCCTTCCGCTAATGTCCATGCCATCAGAATCAGAACCGTAACTATCATCGTATTCTTCGCTTTCACCAGACTTCCCTCCACTGCCCCCTCCATTTCGGTTGCTGTTAGTACTGCTGCGAGACTTCCGCCGCTGTTTCCCTCCACCATGGTTATGCACAGTTCCTCCGCGAGGAATCTAAAGCCACAACAGAATAAAATACAATTATAATGACACTGACGCTATAGGAATGTTACACTAATACTATGTAGGCGTATCATTAATCAATCTCCCTGTAAAGTATATCGTCAGCATTAATATTTATAGACAGTAAATTATGGAGAAATTTGCAATTAATACACATATTTCATATTGGCACGAAGTCAAGAATATGCTAATTTTTTGTTATTTACCAAGTACCAACTAAAGCATAAAAAAATGTCCTTAATAATGATGGGTATGTCTACCTACTTACTTAGAATACTTAGAAACCTTCTTCTTGATTTCCTTATTGGATTTCACATACCGAAGCAAATTTTCATTCACTTCATAGTCTAATGCACTTTATTTCTTGTTCGCAATAATTTCTGAAAATATTGCAGGTACTGCTCACCATGAAACCTTTCTACTAGGATGCACATGCACAATTTTCGACGGTACACAAATTTAGGTTTCAACCTTCAATAAATACCACGCAGGCACCTTTGATAATAGATATTGATATACCTAATACTATTTACCTACATATTGTGTCCTTCTATTTTATGCCTATTCTATATTGCAAAGGAGAAGCACAAGTTAACACTTAACTCTAGCGGTACCAAAGGTTTTTTCTATGGTACGGGACCAAGCGACTACAATTGTAGCAACACATGGTGTATTTCTGCCAGCTTCACTCTGCCTAAATCTATGCCGAAATACCTAAACTAGGCAGCTAAGTGGACTTATGAAATATAACTAAAAACTTATCCCTTTGGACTGAGCCACTGACACTGAACTATGCCCTGCTCAAAGATGTGCAGTTTTTCTTTAAACTACAAAAATGGGGTTGCTTTTTATAAGATTTTTATTTAAAACTAAATCTTAAAATGCCTTACAAACGAGTTGAAATTACGAAATTTTACTATAAAATCACTGACTAAGAACTAATTTTCTTGTTCGGCTCATCGGTCGAGCTCCTAACTTGCAACTGAACTTGAATTTTCTAATTTTCCTTGTTCCCTGAATTTTCTCACAATCCTTGTTTGTTCCGTGCCTATTGCCCCGGTAACATTCTCCCCTCAGTGGCAGAACCTCCAGTTTTGTCCACTTCTTCGTTCACTTCCAGGACACAGATCTTGCAAACGGGTCTCAGAAAGTTTCCAGTGTTCGTCTTCACTTCGACTACACGTACAACTCCGTCTTTTCCAGGATGGACGGCGACAATTCTTCCTCTTGGCCAATGTCCTCGTTCTAGGTTTCCGTCTGCAATCAGCACAAGATCTCCTATTTTCACAGGGTTAGTTGTCTTGTGCCATTTCTTTCTTCGGTTCAACGATGGTAGGTATTCCGTCACCCAGCGCTTCCAAAACATGTCGGCGAGTCGTTGAGCTACTCTCCATTGCTTGCGTAAGTAAAACTCCTCATCAGAAAATATTCCTGGAGCAGCTGCAACAGTTGATGTTCCAATGAGGAAGTTGTACGGCGTCAGGCTGAGTTCGTCCTCGGGATCCACAGAGACATGTGTCAACGGTCGGCTATTAACGACACTTTCAGCTTCAATCAATAAAGTTTGAAGGGTTTCTTCTTTTGGTGCCCGTTCCTTGAGTGTGGCCTTAAGAGCTGTCTTCACGGACCTCACCAATCTTTCCCAGGCTCCAGCCATATGTGGCGATTGAGCTGGCAAAAAGTGCCACTCAATTCCACGCGGTGTTAAGTCTTCCAAGATTATCTTTTCATCTAATTCCTTAATCGATTTTCGAAGCTCAGCGTCAGCTCCTCGAAAATTCGTCCCGTTGTCGCTCAACATTTTCCTTGGTTTCCCACGTCTTCCAATCATACGACGAATTGCCATGATGCAGGAGTCCGTTGAGAGGGAACTAGCCATTTCCAAATGCACTGCTCGAGTGCTCATGCAAGTGAACAGGACACCGTACCGCTTTTCTCGTCTTCGCCCGACAGTGACTTCCATGGGCCCAAAGTAGTCCACTCCCGTCACTGAGAAAGGCCTCTCTGGTCTGGTTACACGAATATCAGGCAGGTCTCCCATCTCTGGATTTGTGGGTGCGGCTCGAGATATCTTGCACTCCTGGCAGCTGTTCCAAGCACTTTTCACTGCTGTTCTCATGTTGAGGATCCAATATTTTTGCCTTAGCTGATTGACAACAGCTTCCTGTCCATGATGTTTTCCTTCCACATGATAATGTTGGATAAGGAGCCGGGTATACGTATTTTTGGGTTCCAGTAAAATCGGTTTTCTTGCATCAAATGTCAGCTCCGGAGATTTCACTGTTCTGCCTTTTAATCGCAATACTCCCTTTTCATCCAAAAATATCTTGAAAGTGTTCAAACGACTTTCCTTTGATACTGGTTTTCCTTGTTGCAACTTTCTTATTTCCAAAGCAAAGGCTTGAGTTTGCGATAGCTTAGTCAACACCGTTTCACTTTCCTCGCATTCAATTGGAATTAAAGATTTTCTTATAATTCTTAAATCCGGTTTACCAAAAATTCTTGCTGCCCGTTTCAACTTGCAATTATTCTTGAAACGAAGAATCCAGGCAGTCACTCTAATGAGGCGAGACCAGGTAGAATATCTTGCAAAGTAGTTCTCCTCCGTATGCACAGTCAGAACAAAATCGGATGGTGACACTTCTTCCAAAATTTCTCCAATCTCCGAGTTTCCATCTGCAGTTGCTGTTTTCTCCTTAGGCCAGTTCATTTCAGATTCCAAGAGGAACTTCGGCCCATTCAACCAACGACTGCTTTCGGATAAGTCATTTCCCGAAACATCTCTTGTAGCTTCGTCAGCTACATTTTCCCCGGTGGGAACCCAATGCCATTCTTCCACCTCCGTTGCTTCCAAGATCTCTCCGATCCGATGACTAACGAATGGCTTGTACTTACGAGCATCAGATCGAATCCAGCATAACACGGTTCTCGAGTCACTCCAGAAGTGTATCTGATCAATTTTAATTCGCAGTTCTTCCTTCACAGTCGTAGCTAGCCTTGAGGCCATCACAGCTGCCTGTAACTCCAACCTTGGAATGGATATAGGCTTCAAGGGTGACACTCCAGATTTTGCAGCGACAATTTTCACTTCGACTGCTTCTCCAAAACTAATCCTTAGGTATGCGACTGCAGCAAAGGCCTGTGACGATGCGTCGCAAAACACATGTAGCTGAGTTGCGTTGGCAAATTCCATTTCTTTACAGTAGCATCGTGGTATCTTGACATGGCAAATGTTTTGCAGGTCCTTTATCCAGAGTAACCATTTCTCATTCAGAATATCTGACAAGACGTCATCCCATCCTATTCCAGCACGCCAGACTTCTTGCAGTAGAATTTTCGCACGTACGATAAAAGGACAGAGGAACCCCAATGGATCGAATATAGACATCACCAGTTTCAGCATTTCTCGTTTTGTTGGTTTTCTGGCTCCAGTTACAATTTCCTTGTCCACTCTTACAAAGCTGGTAGCGAATTCAAAAACATCTAATTTGGGACTCCAGCGTAATCCAAGTACTCGTTCGATTTTGAAATCCGTTTCCAAACTCAGATTTTTGATTGGTGATGAGGAACAGTTTTCAATTTGGTCACC
The DNA here is from genome assembly GCA_020352615.2 of Yoshiicerus persimilis. Taxonomy (NCBI): domain Eukaryota; kingdom Metazoa; phylum Arthropoda; class Collembola; order Entomobryomorpha; family Tomoceridae; genus Yoshiicerus; species Yoshiicerus persimilis. Next base: position 43,877,527 of record CM036940.2, read on the forward strand.
TACTCCGATTTCTTGCAAAACTTTTGGGGAATTGGAAATCCATTTCGTAATGACGAATCCTCCCCTACGGTGCACTTCAGTGACATCTCGGATAAGTTGTACGGCTTCCTCCTCGCTATCCACACTATCCAAGTAATCGTCCACGTAGTGCTGGTGGACTATTGCATCAGCTGCTCTAGGAAACTCACTTTTGAACTCCTCGGCATTCTTGTTTTTTACCTCCTGAGCCAGGGATGGGGAACAGGCAGCTCCAAACGTCATCACATTCATCTGCCAGACTGAAAAAGGGTGCTTCCGATCTCTTCCTCTCCACAGAAAACGCTGTGCCTGTCTGTCTTCCATCTTCACTCCAACTTGATGGAACATCTCTGCAATATCTCCCGAAAACACTATTTTTCTTTCTCGGAATTTGAGCAGGACTCCCACTAGCGAACACATCATATCCGGTCCAGTCAGCAAATGATCGTTCAAGCTCTCCCCTCGGTTTTTTGCTGCAGCATCAAAAACCATACGAATTTTTCCAGGTTTGTTTGGGTGAGTCACTCCAAAGTGGGGCAGGTACCATGTCTTCTTAGTCACGCATTTAGTTTCTTCAATAGATAACTTGCTAATGTATCCTTTTGCTTCATAATCCAGAAAACGCTGGTAATACTGCTTAGCAAAATTTTCATCGCGATCCAATTTTCTTTCGATTCCTTTCAGTCTGAATTCTGCACCGGCTTTGCTCTGTGGTAACTTCAAATCATCAGTGCGCCAGAGAAGTCCTGTTTCCCATCGGTCACAAACACGAACAATGTTTTCGTCCATAATACGACGGGCTCTTAAGTCCTCCTTGGATCTCGGCTTCTCTGCTTTCAAGTTGACACCAAAGGCTTCAGTCTTGAAGAACTCCTTGACCAAACTGTGCAGTGTCTCGTCACTATTTTCATTTCCAGTGATATTAAGCGTGAAATTTTCAACGACTTCATGTCGTAAGCGTGAGTCTGTTCCATGGACAACCCAACCCAGTTTGGTTCGCGAAGCACAAGGTGCTTTGGCACTTCCTTCTATTGTCTCGTACACTCTAAGGAACTGGTTGTGGTCTTGCCCAATCAAAATATCCGGTTTAGCGTTTTGGAAGGAGGAGACGTCTACGGCAGCTAGATGTTTCCATTTCCGTTTCAGTTTCTTCATATCTAGAGACTGGATGCGCAATTTTAAATCTTTTTTAACTTTTACTTTTTCCATTGAATGTCTGTAGGCCTTGTTAGCTCCAGAGATTGCCAGTTTAACGTTCATGACATCCTTTTCACGTATGCTAGTATTGTCCATCCAGTTCAACAGCAACTCACTTTTCGGACCTTCCAATCCAAGAGTGGTAGCGGCTTCTTCAGACATCATTGTCACAGTAGAGGCACAATCCAACATTGCGAATGTCTCCAATTTTCCTTTTGGTCCAAACAAAGTCACTGGTAACACACACAACAAAACTGTTTCTCCCACTTGGTAGTTTGTGTTTACTGATTCTGATTTCTTGATTTCAGTCTTCTCTTTCTCCGGCTGTTTGTCGAAATGCAAGAGGTGATGATGTCCTTTCTGGCATCCATCCTTTCCGCACTTTCTGTCGTCTTGACATTTTGATGACAAATGACTATTTTGAAGGCACCGAAAACAAAGCTTCATTTCCTTCACAAAATCAAATCTTGATTGTACTGTTTTCTTACCAAACAGACGGCAGTCCTCGAGCTGGTGATTTTTCTTAGAGCAAAACAAACAAGTCGATTTAATTTCCTCACTAGTGTCTTCGTTTGTAGCACAAACTCCTTCTCTGCGATTTCTGATTTTTGTATCACTGCTCAATCCAATAACTGAATTTTCCAAACCTCGATACACATTAGCTTCTTCGGCCCGTTCGTCCAGCCAAGAGGAGAAGGTAGACAGATCGACGTTATTCTTCTTCTGTATGACTTCTCGTGCCCAGCTGTCTTTCTTCGTTGCCGGAAGCTTCATAACTAATTCATCAATTAATTGAGGGTTTGACATATGTCCAATGTTTCCAACACTCACCATTGTAGACACTAAGTTGCGGACGGAATTCGCCAAGTCTATGGTAAGATGTGGCTTGTCATCTTTCAACACAGGTAAACTTCTAATCTTATTCACCAATGCTTGAATGATGAGTCGGGGCTGTCCAAAATTCATCTCAAGCGCTTTAATAATTTTCGGGACATTTGCAGGTAGTGTCAACATCGACACCACAGCTTCTTTCGCCTTCCCCCGCAAGCATTTCCTCAGTCTTCGTAAATTCTCTCCATCTGAGAATTTACACAGCTCCGTTGTGCTGCGATACTCTTCAATAAAGGATGGCCACTCATCAGCGTCTCCAGAGAAGTATGGCAGCTCCTTTCCTACTGACTGTCTAGTAATGAAACTTTGAATCTCACTTTTATTCGAATTACTTGCCTGAAAATTTGCAAGTGCAGTAATAGCGTTGGCCATCATGTTCATAGCGCTCGGTCTTTCTTCTATTGGAACTGAGAGTACTTCAGGTTCCGGATTTCCTGGTGGGATGTTCGCTGGAGAGTTCACCCAGTCCTTGGTTCTAGAGTTTTCTGCCACTGGCTCTTCTCCCTCCCAAACCGTCTGAAAATCTTCGTCGGAACTTACTTCTGGTGACTCCTCCTCCTCAGTGATTTTCGCTTGTTGCAAAGCGAGTTTCTTCTCGAAGATTTTCTTTCTTTTCTGGAGAAGCTCTTCCTCCAGCTTCAATATTTCTTCATCTGTTTCGATTTCGGCTTGGAGTCTCAACTGGTACAGTCGGCTAACCGTTGACTTAACCGAGCTCCTAGTCGATTTCACACTTTTAGCTACTGAGGGGGTTTTCGGGCGACTCTGGTTGACTGGAAGCTTGGCGGCGACATTTTCAGCCCCTTGCTCTCCGTCTTTCCTTCTTGGTCGTCGAACTCCTTCCAGCAAGCCAACTTCCGGTTGCTGACCAGCAATCCTACGACTTTGCCGCACACCGATGACTGAGGGATCCATAGTCTTCAATTTTCACTGATGACAAGCACTTTTCTTACACGATTTTCCAAGTTCAAATTCACACAGACTGATCAATTTTCCACTGATCCGTCCCGGGTTTCGGCACCATGTATTTCTGCCAGCTTCACTCTGCCTAAATCTATGCCGAAATACCTAAACTAGGCAGCTAAGTGGACTTATGAAATATAACTAAAAACTTATCCCTTTGGACTGAGCCACTGACACTGAACTATGCCCTGCTCAAAGATGTGCAGTTTTTCTTTAAACTACAAAAATGGGGTTGCTTTTTATAAGATTTTTATTATTACTAATCTTAAAATGCCTTACAAACGAGTTGAAATTACGAGATTTTACTATAAATTCACTAACGAAGAACTAATTTTCTTGTTCGGCTCATCGGTAGAGCTCCTAACTTGCAACTGAACTTGAATTTTCTAATTTTCCTTGTTCCCTGAATTTTCTCACAATCCTTGTTTGTTCCGTGCCTATTGCCCCGGTAACACATGGGAACAATCCTTAAGTATACCAAACGACTACATTTGTAGTCAGTGAATTGGGGAACGTTCATAGACAACGGAGCTAGCAATTTTTATTTAGTTATTTGTATGGATATATACATGCTGCAGAAATTATTCTTACGATGTAGGTGACATAATATAAGTGTTATATACGTATATTTGAGCAATATAGAATATATGTACATATATTTGGACAATGTAGAATATATATACATGTATTTGGACAATGTAGAATATATGTACATATATTTGGACAATGTAGAATATATATACATGTATTTGGACAATGTAGAATATATGTACATATATTTGGACAATGTAGAATATATGTACATATATTTGGACAATGTAGAATATATGTACATATATTTGGACAATGTAGAATATATGTACATATATTTGGACAATGTAGAATATATGTACATATATTTGGACAATGTAGAATATATATACATATATTTGGACAATGTAGACTATATGTACATATATTTAGATAAAATAGAATGTGCACGCGAATTTGGACAATGTAGAACATACGTACGCGTTCTGGGGCGTCATTGAATATATGTCCCATATTTGGCTATTATTGAATATAAGTACGTATATTTGTGCAATAAAGAACATATGTACGCACATTAGGCAATATAGAACATATATACATATATATGGCAATATAGAGCAAATGTACGCACATTTGGCAATATAGAACATATATAAACTTATTTGGCAATATAGAATATATGTACGCACATTTGGCAGTATAGAATGTATATACATATTTGACAATATAGAATAGGCATATTTGGACAGTACAGAATGTACTGTCCAAACGCATATTGGGAAATATAGAATATAAGTGGGCATATTTCTTCAGTAAAGAATTTATGTAGGCATATTTGGCAATATAGAATTTGTACTCGCATATTTGGGCAATATAGAATTTATTCTCTCATACTTGGACACTATAAAATTTATTCTCCAATATTTTGGCGATATAGAATTTATTTGGTCATATTTGGCCACTGTAGAATTTATTCTCCCATATTTGGGCAATATACAATTTATACTCGCATATTTGGGCAATATACAATTTATACTCGCATATTTGGGCAATATACAATTTATACTCGCATATTTGGGCAATATAGAATTCATAATCGCATATTTGGGGAATATAGAACATCGGTACTCATATTTGGGCAATGTAGTACGCATATTTATATATAATTATTTTATGTAATATCCGCATGCATGAATATATACCATACCATATATTTGTAGATTACTTGCTGTGCTATTTTGACAATCGATAATTTATAATGGGGAAGTTGTTCATGGATGGCCCTTTGCCATCTTTTTGGAATTATAAAAGGTTACATGAAAATTGGTGGCCTTATACATGGGCTCTTATGGACACAAAATTGACATTTTTTGGCAACTATCCTCTAGCTCTGCCATTTTTGAAGCAATTTAAAAATTTTTTTTGGGAAATTATAGAAAAATAAATTTGGTTCGAGTATCTTGGAAATCATAAGGAATAATGCACTACCCCCAAAGTTACAGCGCTGTAAAGGTAGTAAAACTACATTTGTAGTCCTTTGGTAGAGCCAGGGTTAACAGTACAGAACTTGTTTATTATAGCTGAAAGGTTTTGGAAGCGGTAGACTTACTTGTCGGATAGGAATGGTCTCTGCATTTGACAGACGTTGAGATGAAGGTGCATGAAGGAATCCTTCAGGAATATTCTCAGTGAGACACTCTTTTTCCGGTAAATGGAATGTAGCATATGGGTAGATATCTTCTGCACTTTCTACACCAATGCCACACAAATACAGTTAGTAAATTCTTCATAATTAATAATTGCAATATAATTGCAATATACAATATACACTTCTCCTTGAGACTCCTTCGCTGAAGCACACACATCTGTGCTGCTATTCGTAAAATAAATTTTTTATTGGTTTAAATCGGCCGAATTTGGTAAAAGTTGAGTGGTGCAGTGACCTTGTGACATGACCAATACGGTGGGAGTGACAGTTTTGCGTGAAAGTGAGGACATTGGCCCGTTTTTTCGGTTTTGCTGAAGTGCCTCGCCGAAAAATCATAATTAGAAGATGGCTGAACCTTACCACGGTGGACTTTGCATAGAACTTTGCATAGGAATTTGTGGCAGCAGATAATACTCGACTTCTGATATCATCTTTTGACTGCTGTTGTTCTGCATATCTAGCCTTATGAAGAGAGGGTCTGGAGGCTCTGGCTGCTTAAGCAGATTTTCCTTATCACCAACATTGCAAGTCTTATTCATCTGGTGTCTTCTGATAGTAAACCGAAATGCTTCAACTCGACATGTACTATTCACTTAGGTCAGTCAGACGGGTCACCCGCAAACTGAACTTTTCATATCTATAGCGTTATATCTTTAATGTCTCAAGGAGAAGTCCGCTCATGCACGAGTGTGGGCGAAACTGCTGTGGCCGATAAAGACATGGGGCCAGGTACGTAGATATATTAATTGGGAATCTAACTATTATAGGCATATTGCAATTGTATTGAATTTATTTGACAATAGAAATCATGGGTGTACTTGTTTTTTGAAATGTTAGCTGTTAGTAAATAATCTATTTATAAAATTAAAAATTGACTTAATTTGTGACTAACGGCATATATAATGATTACAGTTTTCACGTTTGTGTATCGAAATGAGCTCAACCTGAATGTAACATGTGCACCTGTATTATTTGTATCTATCTATTATTTGCTTTATTGTAAGAATCGTCCTCTATTGGAAGCCAGAATTATGTATGTAAATCTGAATAAGAGTCTGACAATAAAGCCATTACATTACATTACATTACATTACAATATTTCAAATTCAGCCTTCAATAATTACCACAATATTTTACTGCTTCGACTTAAACACAATACCAAAAATCAAAAAATGTAGGTATACAAAAATATTTTCCTTTCACAATAGTATGCTATGATAGTCAAGCTAATTTAGTGCACATAAAATATGTATATTTGTAACCCACTTTGGCCATTTAGTTTTAGCTAAATGCAAGTTCCAACTGAATATTTATTGTGTAACGAACCAGGTATATGATCGCAGTCAGCTGAAATGTATTTGGCTCGAATCACAGTGTAGTCTCTGTCAGTCATCATGTCACTACCCGGGCGACCATTGTCACGGCGAAAGGCAAGTGAAGTGGTAGACTCCATCATTCCGGCTGAGTGCCCTTCTGAAATCGAATAAAGAAATTACTCCAGGCCACTTTCTGCAACACTTTCTCCAGGCAACTCTATGTACCTCAATATCATACTTATACTACCAAGTACCAAATATGATGCACAGAGTTAGGTACGTATGTTATTTATTTATTTATAATAATATTATTACTGCTGCATCTGTATGGATACTTTTATGCAAATGTACCCGTAGAGAAAGAGTTGTACTACTATAAAGTGAAAGCAAAATACCTAATATTTATAATTATACACGCATAAAATGAAAAACGGTAGCCTAAGATGAATTTATATTTGCTATACGTAATCTACCTACAGTAATCCAACATTATATACTATAAATATAACCAGTGTATCTTTAGAATTTAGAATCTTAAGCACGGTTAGCGAAGTATATTCTTGCACAGTGGAGTGGAGTCGTATAAGGTATTTTTTGTATAAAATGCATGTAGACTGTTATAAAATATAGACTTTTATAAAATATTGTTACCTACTTTGATACATAAATGCATTTTGTGCTTTCTCTTGAGAACTAAATTGAGATGTAATGACATGGAACAGAATCATCAAATAAGATTTCACTCATTGTCGCCAGCAATACTAATGGAGTTTCTCCTTTCGCCTATTCTTCATTTTGTGTTCCCCTTCGCGCATTCAAAAAGAAATGATTTACTATTTTTCATAGAATGAAATCTAAACTTTTCTTAGGTTTTTGTCATTTTTTTTAAACCGTAGCAGATTTACACATGGAGTCGAGAAATACAGCTTACATACTCTGTTTTAACGATTGCTAAACTAGAACTAGAAGCTAGATTACAAGCATACGCCTAAAATAACACAGGATTCCCTAGGTCTATAGAATAAAATATTTTATACTGTATACTACACAAAATTCGACTGTGATAATAATTGTATTTATCATAGAAGTAGGCTTACTTTTTCTCCAGCAGAAAAATACGCTGCAGACGCCAGCAATGATGGCAGTGAGTGAGACAATAATCGGGAGGATGATATGCATATCTTGATAGAAAGGAAGATTGTGGGTAGAGCTGCCTTGGCCACCGGCACCAACCCCACCTTGACTACTACTGCTGCTGGAACTGGAACTAGAACTGCTGGAGCTGCCACCGTTAAAGTTGCTGGACGTAAGCCCTGGGGAATCATAATTTATTATTGTCTTATCATATTTCTCCCTTCAAAGCTAAAATATACTCACTCCTGTCTAATGATAAAGTGCTCTAATAAAACCTTAATGCACATGCTATTATACCTATATGAAACATATTGAAATCCAAATATAAAATGGCGTTTCCAATGTAAAATTGCATAAGCAGCCTTGCACCAAACAACTATGTTGTCTTTTCTTCTGCTTTGTTTATTATTATGGAAAAATAATTCTGGTTTGCTTAATGAAAGGAAATACTTCTTTTTTTCTAAGAGAGGTAAATACACCTATACTATAACCTAAGTGTATTTTACAAGTTTGGTAGAAAGAAGCACGAGCTAGCAAAAACAAAGATATGCCGCTTGCTCCTTAAAATTAGACCATCACATAACTATAGTACAGTATCTAATACGTAGTAGTGTGTAAATAAAATTCATTCACGTCTCAGAAATATATGATAAAGACATAAGTACTTAGATACTTACTACTAAAAACCTTCATCAAGCGTAACTAAAGTTTAATAACTTGCCACTGAAAAAGAGGAAACATAAGCAGTTTTCGCTCTTCTTCTCTTGTAGAAAACGCAGAAAGTAGAAAATAATGTTAACTATAGAAAGATCAGATTGCTGTAATATGTATAGTGACCATGTATATCAGAGAAGCCAATTAATTTTAGTTGGATACCTCCCTTGAAGAGTGAAGTTGATATTTCATACTCGGTCGTCGAGCTTCCTGCACTGTTGCTGACTCGCACTCGCACAGTATAATCCGTTTCGGGTGTCAGCTCATTAATTTGCACCATTTTACTGTCAGGGGCTCCTCCGTCATTTTTCACTAAGAATAAAATAAG